>CM053587.1:35521470-35564026 GCA_028646515.1 Pseudochirops corinnae
TCTCTTGCTCCACCCCTTCCTGCTACATCAGCAAGCTCAAGGGGCGTGGAAGATCTTCAAATCCTAGTATCGTTACAGATGCCAATGAGTCATTCACTTTGAGATGTTACATAAATAGATACATAACTAGAGCCTATGAGAAGTGTTGATATTGAACATATAGATCTGGAGTTATCTGCATAGACATGATAATTTAATCTATGAAAATTAATGAGGTCACCAAGTGCCAGAGTGTAGAGCAAAAGGTGAAGAGAACCCAAGTCCATACTTTGGGGTACACACATAGGTACGAGGTATGACATGGATGAACATCTAGCAAGGGATAATGAGGAGAAATCAGAAAGGCAGGAGAAGAACAAAGTACAGTATCACAAACACCAAAAAAGTAGAGAATATCCAGAAAGAAGTATACAACAGTGTCAAAGGCTGCAGAGAAGATCAAGAAAGGTGATGGTGGAGAACAGATTCAATAACTAGGACATCACTGGTACCTTGAAGAGGGCAATTTCAGTCAAACAACGTAATGAGAAGTCAAATTGTAAAAGGCTAAAAAATGAGATGAGCAGAAGATGCAATTAGTATAAAGGTAAGGTGGTGGTGGTGGTGGTGGTGGTGGTGGTGGTGGTGGTGGTGGTATCAGTGGCTGCAGTGGTGATTGTAGTTGTTTTTAAGGAGTTTGGATTAACCAGGGAGTATAAATACTAGGTGAGACCCTGGAGGGTAGAATGGTAAGATTTAAAGAGGGCATTTTTTAAAAGATGTGAGAGTCTTTGGGATATTTGTCGGCAGCTAAGAAGGAATTGGTAGCTAGGGAGAGACTGAAGATTAGAGAAAGAGAAGGTGTTAATGGAATCAATCTCCTATAGGAAAGAGAAGGGATCACATCAATCATGTATGTAGAGGCATGGCTTTTGTGGAGAGAAAAGCTACCTCATCACTACATCACTAGAGATTGAAGTACAGAAAGAGAAAATTTAAAAAATGATACAAATGAAATGTAAAGGAAATCTCATTGCAAATGGCCTTTATTTTCTAAGTAAGGTATGGAGTGAAGACCTCAGAGTAGGAAGAAAGAGTGGTGGGTAGGCATGAGAATGGAAGAGAAAGTTTGGAACACCTGCTGTGGTGAATGGGACAGAGAATTGGGGAAGAATAAAAATAATTTTGTAGTGGACCCATTAAGCTCCAATTTCATTAATTCCTCCAGCTGCATTTAGCCCTACATCAATACAAACAGAGAAGGGGAGATGTAGACAATGCAAATACACTGCTGAATCTGACTTTATACTTCATTTTCTCCGAAAAAAATCTGGTTTTCATAACAGCTGAGTGAGGTCTATAATTAGTGTTCTTTTTCCTATGTGTTCTTTTATTCCTTCAAAAGAGATTTCATTTTAGGTACATTCCCTATATTCAAACCAATCTGGTATTATTATCATTATTAACATTTTACAAATGAAATTCAGGTTCAGAGAAACTGTGACTTACTCAAGGTCACAGCCAGCAAGTGCTGGGTTAGAACTCAAACCTAGGTCTTCTTGCTCCAAGCCCAGTGGTCTGGGTACTTTCCCTCTAAGGACTAGAATCCTGGTTCCCTGATCCTCCTTTAAGATTGACCCCTTTAATACAATAGTAAATAGTATAAAGAAGTGCTAAGCAATTCAAAAAAGCAACAAAAATTAAATGAAGCTATTATCACTTAATAGACAAAGATAACACACAGTGCAAAAAAAATTGGATTTGAAGTCAGAGGATCTCAGTTCTCTACTGGCTTTGATGTTTACTGATGATGTGACCCCACACAAGTTATTTAAAGGCTCTGGGCTCTAATTTTGTCATCTGCAAAGTGAAAAAGTTGGAATAATTAAGTTTTAATCTTGATCTATCAAAAAGGAATAAAAAATATCTATTTGGCAAAAATAGGACACTTTTCACTTGTTGACTTTACAAACTTAAGTATCCTTCATATCTTATTCTTGCTTTTTTTTAGAGGGACAAATTTCTCATATACTCTCACCATCTGTAGGGTAAAAATGAGACATCTGTTGGGAAAAAAGAAATGAAAGAACACTCCCCTGTAACTGAAGTCACTCATCTGCAAACAGCCATAGTCAGAAATAGTTCTTGACTTCACACTGAATAGGTAACAGAACTTTGGGACAAAACCTAAATGTTTCAAGTTGTAACCTCCTTGAGAGCAGGGACCTTATCTTATTAGTCTTTGTCTTTCCTCTAGTTTCTAGTTCAATGACCTTGAGGCTAGGAACTTGCTAATGTTTTGTTGAATAAATATTTCTAGTTGACAGAACAAGATAGAGAGATAGAGAGGTCATCAGAATTATGCCCTCACTATTTACTTGTTACACAAATGGATTTTGTGCTATAAACATTCCTCTACTATAGAAAGCAGTGTCAACAGATCTGTTATCGTCTTCACCTTTTGTTGGTCCCAAGATCAAACTCAAAATTTTTGTCATAATACCCCAGTGTTAGATTTATCTCCATCTCTTTCTGGTCATATTTCCTTACCTCTCTTACCTCCTCCCAAATGGGTTCCTTATAAATATACCCAAGTAACAAATATTGGTTGTCAACCTTGTTTGTAAAGATAAAGAAAATATTTAAGTTAATTAAAGGCAAACAGAATTTCTTCATGCCCAGAGGGAGAGACTTCAGGGTCCCATAGAGCGGTTTGTGGGAAAAAGTACAAGAGAGGATTACTGCCTTGGGGGTCTATTTTCAAGGATTTTAGCAACACAACTTGTGCTTTGACATACCCTGTGCTCAATTAGCCCAAGCATCCTCATTCCTAGTGTTCTGGATTTTTTTGTGGCGGTTGCTTTTGTGTGTATTTCTGTTCTCCCAGGTCACCCAAAGTTATGTCCTTTAACACAGGCATTTCTCATTTTATTGCACTTTGAGTTACTGTGCTTTGCAGATAATGCATTTTTCACAACTCAAAGGTTTGTGGCAACCTTGCATCAAGCAAGTCTCAAGCAAGGCACCATTTTTGCAACAGCTTGTGCTCACATCATGGCTCTGTGTCACATTTTGGCAATTCTTGCAATATTTCAGACTTTTCCTTATTATTATTATATCAGTTATGGTGATCTATGATCAGTGATCTTTGATGTTACTATAGTAATTATTTTGGGGAATGATTATGCTCATATAAGATGTCAAACTTAATTGATAAATGTTGTGTGAGTTCCTACTACTCCATGAACCAGCCCTTACCTATCTCTCTCTTTTTTCTGGAACCCCCTTATTGCCTGAAACACAATAGTATTGAAAGTAGGCCAATTAATAACCTTACAATGGCCTCTAAGTGTTCAAATGAAAAGAAGAATCCATTGATGAGGCAAACTTTATTGTGTCTTATTTTAAGAAACTGCCACAGCGCGCCCCCATCTTCAGCAACCGCCACCCTGATCAGTCAGCAACCATCAACTTTAGGGCAAGACCCTCCACCAGCAAAACAATTATGACCTTCAAAGGGTCAGATGATGGTTAGAAATTTTTTAGCAATAAAGAATTTTTAATTAAAGTATATACATTGTTTTTAGATACAATACTATTGCACACTTAATATTCTATAGTATAATATAAACATAACTTTTATATACCCTGAAAAAAAAAAAGGCATGTGACTTCTTTATTGTGGTGGTCCAGAACCAAACCCCACAATATCCCCAAGCTGTGCCTATACTTCATTCTTCATATATTACTTATTTTCAGATTCACAGTTTAACTCACAAAACTGGTTTTTTGTTTGTTTGTTTTTTACCTCCAAAGAAGCATTACCTAAAATGGTCACATATTTACGGTGAATTCTACAAGTCTTTATAGACCTTTTGTGAAAGAACAACTCTCTTATACTCTCCCCCTGGTCAAATATTTGTAGTACCAAGAAAAGTAACTGGAATGTGTTTGAGCATATTTGTCATACACAGTTCTAAATTCTGGTTAGAACTCATAGTCCTAAATTCTAGATGGATCTCTAGTGACTACAGGTCTAAAGTACACACAATATATATTAAATGAATGTGTCCATGCATATTCAATCAAGTAAAGCAATGAAATAATATCAGTGTCTATGTAATACCATGCATAAACAGCAGAGAATATGAAATAGACAGCAAAATTATGCATAGCTAACATGTGAATATATCTATGTATCTACACAAATCTACAGTAATTATCAGGAGCATTGTTAAACATATACAATTCCCCCATCCTATCTCTCTGGAAAGTACCACCACCCTCCTAGTCACCACACTTGCAACCTAGATGTTATTCTTCTCAACTCCCCACTCTCACCCCACCCCTTCATAACCGATGAGTTGCCAAATTCTGTGGTTTCTACTTGCACATCTTCATATAGATATATATATATATGTATGTATGTACATATATATGTATATGTACATATGTATATATGTGAGCATATGTGTATATATATATATATACACATCTTCATATACATGTGTGTATATATATTTATATATGTATATATACAAACACACACACATTCCCTTCTCTACTCTGATACTGCCATCACCCTAATGCAGGTGATTACTTCATATCTGGACTATTACAATAATCTGCTGGTTGATCTCCCTGCTTCTTTCCCTGCTCCTGTCCACCCTCCACTTAGCTGTTAAACTGATCTTCTTAAAGTGCAAGTTTGACCATGTCACCCTCCCATTAAATAAATTCCTGTTGTTTCCTATTGCCTTCAGGATCAAATGTAAAATCCTCCGTTTGGTTTTTAAAGTCCTCCTTACTCCTTTCCTATCTCTCCTACTTTTTTTCTTACTGCTCTCCCCTTATATACTCTACTATCCAGTGACACTAGCCTTGTTACTATTCCTCAAACTAGACAATCCATCTCCTGACTCCAAGGATTTTAACTGGCTGTCTCCCATGCCTAGAATTCTTTCCCTCCTCATTTCTACCTCCTAGCTTCCCTGACTTCTTCTAAGTTTCAGCTAAAATCTCCCTATATGCAAGAAACCTGTCCTAATCCCTCTTAATGCTGGAGCTTTCCTTATGTTTATTATCTCCAAATTATTCTGCAAATATCTTGTTTATACATTGCTGTTTCCATGTTGTTTCACCTGTAAGATGGTGAGCTCTTTGAGAACAGGAACTATCTTTTGTCTTTGCAACCCCAGTGCTTAGCACAGTGCCTGGCACCCAGTAGGTGCCTAATAAATGGTTGTTAACTTGACTTGACTATGTAGGTAAATACTAACATTGTTGTTTGTCCTTCATTCTCAAAGAGGACGGATGACATCACAGGGTAATAGCTTGACTGATGTATAATTAGATTTAAGTGAGGCAGTGCTGCACAAAGTTGTCAGCCCTGCTCTCTCTGCCAGAGTCGTGGAAGTCCAGTGCCAAAGTAAAAGTGAGAACAACTGGTGATGACCCAGGATCCAGAGAACAGTCTTTGGAATCTTCAATGTCTGACCAAGCTCTAAGTGCTCCACAAAGCCTGCTTCAGTTGCCTCCATGGAAACTGGAACAAATTGTTCTCATCTGTCCATTGCACTGAAAGAAGTCTTCACATACTTGGGGTAGAGACAGCCTGCTAGCTCAGTGATGGATTTGTGTCTTAAGAGTATCTACAATTGATGTTCTAGGAGGGCTCCTGAAAGATCAAACTACTCTCAATGCACAGCCTCCTGTTTGTCTCAGTCCTAATAGAACTCACTTCCTGAATTTTCCCTTGCCAGAGCATTTCTTGATGCACATTCCTGAACTCTTCCCCAGAGGATTTGTAAAGCCTGAGCAGTTCATGAAAATCTATGCAGAGGAGCCCATATTCTAAGCAAATTTTCATAAGACTTGACTTTGGATTTTGGCTTTGTATATCTATTGTGCTGAAAGACTTTAGCATTAGAAGTGATAAGCCTATGACAATAATTTCAGTAAGCAGCCATCCATCAAATATCCTGGAAGTTTGAATGATCAAAGATTTTAAAGCCAGATACGAACAATATAGTATACTTCATTGTCTAAGAATGTCTGCACTAGAAAACCATCTATTTACTAAGCAATATTTGAGGTTCATCTGAAAATATTTGGAAGCTGAACAAAAAGCTTTCAAGATTTACTGCTCTCTGCATCTGGACAAGATTCAAAGATTCTGTCCTTCATTCTGTCAATATACCATCCCAAGCATACATCAATGTATCCTTTGGAAATCCCTTTGAGGAATAGTTGAGTTATAAGGTCAGCTTGTGTATTGCTAGAGACATCAGATTCCTTTTGCATCAATATTCAACACATTGCTGGATGACTGAAGACCATACAGGTTCAGAAGATTGCATTTCACCTGGGCATGCAGGAACATCTAATCCTTTCATTGACTTGTGGATTTATTCTGTGTGCTGCGTAATAAACTTTAACAGGACAACCAACCTGACTATGTGAGCATCTAGCTGTGTACCTCAGTTAAAAAGATGGAATACAGAAAATAATTGGTGAAATGTATCAAGTACCAAATTCTAGACTTTTCATTGAATGGCCTTGATGGCAGTAAAGATGCTGCCTCTGGGTTAAGTCCTCTCTCCTTATTTGGCCTGATTTTTGCATAATAGTAAGTGTTTAAAATATGAAAACAAAGCACATCAATAAAACTTTTCAAAATGTTAGTGTTATATGCTTTAAAGATAGGTTTTACAATATTGATTTTTGTTATTACAGCTGATTGGCTTAAGAGCTAATTCTGTACAAATAAGGGAGACAGGAAAGAATTACAGATAGATATCAAAAGAACTATTGACAGATACTTTAAAACAATTTCAGACTTTATGAAAAGAAAGCTCCCATAAAACTAAAATACATAGAAATGGTTTCCTCTTAGTTTTAATTCCTATATTTTCATTAAATAGGCCTTGCTTGTTTAGTATTTAAAGAAGCTCTTATAATGTTTGCCATCACTATTGCCAAAGGTTTAGGATGCAGCCTGAAAATTCAGAAGCTAAGCTGACTAAAATCCAAAGGAAGAAGATCTCGGTGGGGTTCCATCATGCCCCAGTCATACTTGGGGCATGAATCTTTCTCTAGGTCAGTGAGAAGCAGTAGATTTAATGGGGAGGACAGAGAACTTGGTGCCATAAGAGCATAATCACAGAATTCCAGAGTTATAAAGGGCCTAAGGTATCCAGATCCAGACTCACCTCCATGCCATGACTAAACAAGAATCATACCTACAACTTACTTGACAAGTTATTCAATCTTTGCTTGTAGTGATCCAGAGTGAGAAGCCCATTATCTTTGGAGGAATTTTATTCTTCATTTGCATGGTTCTAATTGTTAAGAAAGTGTTTATTATAGCTCCTCTGCAGTTCGTACTCAATGTTCCTATGTTTGCTCTCTGGAGTCAAAGAAAACAAATCTATTCTCTCTTTCACATGACAGCCCCTCAAACATTTGAACATAATTGCAGTCTCCTTCTCTACTTGCCCCTCAAATCTGCTCTTGTCTCAGCTAAACATTCCCCATTCTTTTCATTAATCTTCATTTGTCATAATTGTCTTCTAGTTGTCCTACTGTGAATATATCCCTGCATATAAATACCCTTCCCAAAATACTGCACCAAGTGCGGAGACCCAATACTCCATAGTCTCCCCAAGGCTGGTGTCCTTTTTGACAGTAGCAAATATATGTGTATACACACACACACACACACACACACATACATATATACATATGTACATCCACACATATTTATCTGTTTATCTATTTGTTTGGTTATCTATCTATTTTTCTGTATTATAAACTTTGATCCAGAAATAGAAACCTTGTTCTCAAATACCACCTTCTTTAAAAACTGCTTACTTTCTAATTTTTCCTTTCTATCCTCTCGTGTCTTTGTCTTTTATTAGTAGCAGTAACAAAAACATTATATGTGACCAAAAGATCTTCAGATTAATTCCCGGCACTTCAAAACCCTTATAAATGTTTTCTAGTCCTTCTGGTAGCATTGTTCATCCCTGTGTGAATCATCAGAAATGGCTACTAGGTATCAGAACTGATAAATCGGGGGACATTCTCTATAGGTATCCTTGGAATTCTTCAGAAGGGATTTACTCACCACCCATAACTCATCTTTTCTTCCTCTGTCTTGGAGACATATCATCTAGTAGGCCTAGACACCAGTCCCAGCTCTGCCATCTGATAGTCATTAAACCTTGGACAACTCACTTCATCTCTCATAGCTTCATGTTCCTCATCATTAGCAGACCTTGCCTACCTGACCTGAATACTAAAAGGAAAGTATAGTACTTTGTATTCCTGAAAGTCACATATTACTAATCCTGGCTTTAAAATATATCAGGATATTACAGTTTGTCTCAAAGTTTGAGGAAAAACTCATAAAACACATTTTCATTTTAGTCTATTTTCACTTTTTAAACTAATCAATGCACACAATATTTTTTTATATTTGGAAGAGGGGGATGACCCAAATCAAAGAAGTAGCTCATTCTGAATAGCAATGTTTATTCTAAAATATGTAGATATGGCAAGTTGTTTTGTCACCTTCAATACAAAAGGATGTGAAGAATGATTTCTCTTGTGCCTTTGCCACCTAAAAATGGAAGAAACATTTGTGTCCCTTTAAGAAGGTCAGCAAAGACCAAGATAAGAGCCTCTATCACAGATAGCTTGGTCATTGGAAAATTTCTACACCTATGCACTTTCAAATCAGCAGTAGGAAGAAGAAGCCTGGGTTTGTCCTGACTCAACTCTTTGGACTCTATTTTCAACATATCAGTAGGTCACTGAGCAAAGGTTAAATTAGATGAACTTCCATTTCATCCTTTGAGCTACTAGGCTTTTCTATCAGCCCTGCAGATGACAGTTCCTTTGTGTGCTGTCTCCCTCAATTAGAGTGAGCTCCTCAGGAGCAAACACCATCTCTTTTTTCTATTTGCATCCCCAGCACTTCATAGTATTTGACTTGTAGTACAGACTTTAAAAATACCCTTCCATTCATTCATATATTCATCCCATTCTTTTTTCCAGTTCTATGCATTTTTTGTAAAGCTGTATCCACTAGAATCAAATGACCACCATTTCATTTCATGCTAAAGTTACTTAAAGCTTGGGTCGGTTTACTGGCAAGATGCTCTGCTCAGATGTCATGCCTAAATGTTACAAGTCCAGTATATCCATTTTACAAGCATATACATATATACACATATAGACATATACACAGGAACACACATGTATACACAGAGATGTATATATACAAATATAGACATGAAAATATACACATATGCAGCAAGCAAATACATTTCTATATGCATGTATATATAGAAAGATAATATAAACATATAGAAGTTTATGTACATCAAATATTGATAATAAATGATGGTACAAGCTGTCATAAAGAATCATGACACCACAGACACTCGGTCCATGTGGTACCACTAAGAGAATTTATTCTGATAAGATCATATTTTAATAGAAACTACCATGATGAAAAGATCGTTTAAGAAATTGGTAAGGAGAGGTGTGAATAAACATTTTCTCACTTATTTGTTTCAATTGAGGTTGTTTGAAAAGACACTTTGCACATAGTAGGCACTTAAAATGCTTGCTGTGATTTCTGTTGAAAGTATCATAGTTCTTTTTCTTATTTTTTTCCAGATTCAAAACATAAAATTATACTCAAAATATAAAATTATCAACATCTGTGCTTAATTAATTTAAAAGTTTCATTTTTTCCAGTCAAAAATATTTTCTGCTTTATTACCCTAAACATTTAATAACACTAATAATGTATTTGTTCAAAACAGTGAATCTGTCAAAATAATGAATCAGCCTGAATTGCAAACTGTTTCCACTTTCCTCATAAAAGCCAAATGACTACACCTATGCACTTTCAAATCAGCAGTAGGAAGAAGAAGCCTGGGTTTGTCCTGACTCAACTCTTTGGGCTCTATTTTCAACATATCAGTAGGTCACTGAGCAAAGGTTAAATTAGATGAACTAGATTAGACAGAGATCTGGCACCGTAGCTGCAAAGACCTGCATTCAAATCTTGTCTCTGATACTGTCTGTGAATTCCTGGGAAAATCATTTAAACCCAACTTTGTGAAACCCCAACTTCCCCATCTGTTAAATGAGGATAGTAATGATAAAAAATAATACCTATTTCACAGAATTTTGTGAAGTTCAAATGAAGCAACGTATGCAAAGCACTTTACTAATCCATATGTCAGTTGTTGTTGCTGTACTTTAAACTAGAGGTCAATGGCTTCCTAGATTATTAAACCTGAAAAGGATCAGGAAGTCAAAGATTAAGAGCTGAAAGGCAATGTGGAATTCATCTAGCCCCAAATATCATGAAATACAAGTCCCAGATGCTGTGATTTATTAGCCAATCAATCAATAGACATTTATTAAGCACCAACTTTCTGCCAGGTCCTGTGCTAAGAACTGGAATGATGTTATTGAATATAACCATTAGGAGTTCCAATGTTTGTATGGAAAAACATAATCTGTACTGCAACTTGGGATTCCAAGAACACTTCATTTTTCCTACCTCCATGCCTTGCCATTCTCTAATACAGTGGTTTCAAGTCTCCCATTCCCCTGATTTCCCCTGATCTTCAGGTGCAATCACTTAAATTTTAACAAAAACAAGCTTCATTTTGGTTAAGATTTAAAAATGACTTCAGGCATGGGTTCTAGCAGAGGGGAAAATTGCTAGAGATTGGGTCTGGTCAGTCAGTGACAGAACCATAGCAGCAAAACTGAGACCAAGTTGCTGGATCAGCACTATAGCAGAGGAGAGTGCTGAGTCTCTACCACATGAATTGTGCTGTGCTGAACTGCCGCTATGAGCACAGGGGGCAGTTCAGAAAGAAGAGACTTAAGAAGAACCCACAACCAGAACAGCTGTTACTTTAGATTTTTGTGGAAGACTGGCTTCCCACAGAGAGTTATTTAGACCCAGGTGAACCTCAGGATTTTAAAAGAATGTGGCTACAAGACTGAGCACATTGTGCGCCCCACTGATCTAGGCATTTCTCTATAGGTTTCTTCCCATATGGACTTGCAATTGACTAAAAGATATGAAAATCACAAAAGAAGAAATTGAGATAAATTTAGTGGAGCTGATGAAGGAATTAGTTACTATCATGGTTTCTATGATGCTAAAGGGTGTGTGTGCATGTGTGTGTGTGTGTGTGTGTGTGTGTGTGTGTGTGTAAAACTGTTGCACCTTCAACATTTACAGCTCTAGGTCAAAGTCCTTGGTTATGGTTCTGAAGAATGGAATGCAATTTCCCAGTTTCTCTCTTCTTTATTTCTCTTCTTTCCTTTCTTCCTTCCTTTCTTCCTCCTTCCTTCCTTCCTTTCAGAAGCAATCCAGGTTAAGTGACTTGCCCATGTAATGCCACACATGAGCAGCTTTCCAGAAGAATACTACTATGAACAGCTTTTGAGATTCTGATTACACAGTATAGTGAACACTCTATTCCATAACAAATCAGAGCAAAACGTTCACAGTAAATCAAGGTATAGCATTCACAATGTTACAACTTATCACAGATAATCAAAATACAGCATTCACAACAACTTATCACAGAAAATGGTCACATAATTTCTACCACAGTGGTCACAAAGTTTTGAACAAAGATCATTTAGCAACTCAATCATTCAATTATCCTTAAGGAGGTTTGCCACCTCAAGGGACATAAAGTTACAATAGTCAAAGTTCTCCACTCATGGGGCACACCAAATGAACTCAATCAGTCACTTATTCAGTCATCAATCACTAAGTACAATCATTTAGTCAATCAATCATTCAATCAACTCAATCATTCAATCATCCTTCATCATTCACTATTCAATCACTGGAAAATACACAGACCCTCTACCCTTAGATCACTAGTAAATTACAATTTCTCAGTCAGTACATAGTATCCAAGCAAAGTCTTCTTTCAGCTTGACTTGAGGTGGTCTTTCAGATTCTCTGGATCCCCTTCCATGGTCCCAAGTTTTACCTGGGTTCACCAAATTGTCACCTGGGTTCAAAGGCAGACAGCTCCCAGTTCCTTGTCCAGCTCTCTGTGCAGTTCCTGCTCCACATTGGAGCTCACAGTGTCCAATCCATCTCAAATTTTTCAGTCTCTGCTCCTGGAAAGACAAGACTTAACAAAGCCACAACCAGGTTCATACAAAGTACCAGCATCACGGTCATGCTTTTGGCAGCTCTGGCTGGCCCTTGGACTCAGCAGAAGTTTCAGCTGGTTCCCAGAATCAAAGCACTTCATCCAGGTTTTCCAAATAAAAATCATTCTCTCCAACCTGGGAAGCCTTTTCTCTTTAGCCTCCCCAGTGGCAGCAGCTTCTGCCTCCACAAAGCTTGCTCCAAGAAGATCTGTCTGACCCAGCAGGGGCTTCTCCTTATATACACACAGCATCAGCTTCTTCCTGTTTCAGCCAACCCCTTCCTGGTATGTCAGCACAGGGATTCATACCTTCTGTTTCTTTAACAGAGAATTGATTAATTACTAAGTGCTAAGTACCTGTTACCTTTGCCAATACAAAGAGTTCTTCAGATTCAAATTACATTACCATTACAGCCCACTAGCCCACAGCTAGTAAGTGTCTGAGGCCAGATTTGAACACAAGTTCTCATGACTGCAGGGCCAGTGCTCTATCCACTGTGCCACCTAGCTGCCCCTCCATTATTTCTTATCCATGAAATAAGTACATGGAACTCATGAGGCTTATTTAAGGTATATTTTGCTTGTGACAAAGAGTTTTTAAGGTTCCCTTGTAGTCTCTGAACCCATTGAGAGACTCTTCTTTTAGTGGGCTTTGTTAGAAAGAAAAAGTCACAAAGAGTGACCCTTTAGAGCAGTGGTTCTCAAACTTCATAATGCCACGACCCTTTAATACTTGTATGTGGGCATATCTGCATGCGGGTGGACCCGCCTGGAGATGGATAGAGGAGTAGTGTCTCAGTTCCTAAGACCAGCAGAAATATGTGGTTTTGGATGGTCTTAGGCCACCCCCAAAGGGGTAGCAACCCACAGGTTGAGAACCACTGCTTTAGACATACAAGAGTAAAATAAGATGCATTTGCACATCAGAGGAAAAAAAATATTTGCATGCTTTCCTGGCCTTTTCTTTGGAGGAGCTGGGACAGATTCAGGATGTATAGTTTAAAGGTGATGAGATGAAAGAAGAACTTATTACAGGGCTGACAAAACATGTGCTAGATCTTAAAGAAGAGGTAAGATGAACAGCTGCTACTACAGACTCTGCCATGGACCTACCCTGAAGTAAGGTGAGATATATTGGAGAAGGAGCAGTGGTCCAAGGGAGCAATCCTGCTGGGGAAGAGGAAAAGAGAGAGAAGAAGCAGAGGAATGCCCAAGCAGAGTGTCACAGTTATTCAGAGGGCATGTACAGGTTTGAGAGATACACACCTGATATTTCTTCTTCTACCCACTACCCCCTGCAGCAACTCTCCCTCCTTTTTCTTCTCCCTTTTTCCCTTCCTCTTCCACTGATAGTTACCACTTCCAAAAATGCCTCCAATCCTACTTACCTTCCCCCTCCCACTTTAAAGTAAAGCCATGACAGGTCCTACAGTGACAGAATTGATGGTAGCATGGGGTTAGAGGAGTAGAAGAAAGGAAAGACCAGGTTTATATGAATTAATTACATGCTCTTTGCAAAATTGTGATGTCATCAACATTTCACACATTTAATTTCTAATGAAAATCATCTCTGAAAGAAAGTTATTAAGGAGCATAAGTAATGGTAAGAATACATCTGAAGTAGCTAGAAAGTGAAGGCCACCTCTCTATTGCTCCATCTTCCGGAGACCTACAAATATTTCATGCTTTTGTCCTCCAGACATGGCATATATGAATTTAGGAAGAAGCCTGATAGTCAATGAACCCAGAAATCATTAAAAGAATATGCTCCACTGCTTTGTTTAAGCATTGATTTTAGAATACAGCATTTTTTTTCTTCTTAATTGTATGCATAGACATCACTCTGCTAGCATGATTTTCTGCCTTTCCATTATTTTATCAAACCCCCAGATACAATTAAGACAAGGCTCTTTATCTTCTACTGCTTGTGTATGGAAACACACAGGCTGTATCTATTTTTATAGTTGGGGCATGTGCCTTCATTAAATGTTCTTGATGTTATCCCTGTAAGCTCCTCAGCTCTGAAAGAAGAGAACTATTCCTGTCATCTTCCTCCAATAGTCATCATTTGTTTGACTTCATCCTTGTCTGTAAATTTCAAGTCTGCTGCTAACAATTCAAGGGCTTGGATTTCTCTTAAAATACAAGTATATAAACAAAGGCATTCCTATAATACAAAGAAGAGAGAAGCAATAGAATCACATCATAAATTTGAAGTGTTTTTTTTAGGTGCCCCCTGAAAAGTGTGAATGGTAATGAATTCAAGGAGGAGAATATTACCATGTGACTTTAAAGTTGGCTCTGTGGGTAGCCATCTAAAGACACTTCAGATCAATTAAAAATTCAGTTTTCTTAATTATATGGTACAGGAACATTTACTGACAATGCCTGGAACAAAGTCTCAGGCTCAGTGGCCCCCTACCTATCAAGTAAACTGACTGTGAAGTGGCAATTAAGCATCTATTCCATACCCATGTGGGGTAAACAGAAATCACCAAAAGGCAATATAAGAAAGAACCTTAAATGTCATCTGGTCCAACTCCCTCATTTTACATGTGAGGTCCTGGAACTTGCCAAGGTCATACAAAGCCTACAGCTCTCCACACTGTTGTCTGCCTTGCAAAATAATGACAGTATTCTCATTCTTTCCCAACTTCCTCTCCCCATTAACAGCCATGCAAACTGAGCTCAGAATTTGTGTTATGCTATTGTGATGATACCCTGTGTTTTAATCACCCTGTCACACACCTCAAGCAATTTCTTTCCAAAACCAGTGGCAAGAGAAACTGAGAAGCCAAAAAAACAACATACTGCTTAATAAAGAACTGAATCTTGAAGGTTTTTCACCACTACTCACACCCTGTTAGGATATATGAGGTTGGAAGTGGAGGCTGAAGGTAGTAACCAAGTCACAGTGCTACACAACCAGTTCTCCTCATACCATGTCCCAGCACTCACTACCTCCAGACCTGTCTTGGCATTTATTGACAAATACTCTCTCACTCCCCAACATACAATCACTGGAACCAACTTAGCACCCTCCCAAAAATATGCTTTCACCCTCCAGGCTCACAGAAACATACAACTAGAGTCACTCTCACAATTGCTCTCTCTCCTTCAAGGATCCCTTGACCACCACTTTCAGGATTTTCTTAACCAAAACCATCCTGAGACATCTAGGTGCCATGGTGGATTGATCATTGAGCCTAGACATAGAAAGACCTGAGATCAGATCTTGCCTCTTGTACTTAATAGCTGTGTATTCCAAAAAAGTTATTCAACTTCTGTTAGTCTCATTTTCCTTATCTGTAAAATAAAGATAATAATAATACGTATCTCACCGAGTTTTTGTGAGAGTCGAATGAGATAATATATGAAGCATTTTTCAAACTTTAAAGTGCTATCATATATTTTTCAGTTATTTTTCAGCTGTGACCCCATTTGGGATTTTCTTAGCAAAGATACTGAAGTGGTTTGCCATTTCCTTCTCCAGATCATTTTACAGATGAGGAAATTGGGGGAAATAGGGTTAAGTAACTTGTCCAGAGTCACACAACTACTAAGTGTCTGAGGCCAGATTTGAACTCAGAAAGATGAGTCTTCCTGACTCCAGGCCCTGCACTCTATCCATTGTGCTACCTAGCTGCCTTATACCTATATGTTATAATTCTCTTATGATTATTATTATTAAATTATAATCATCAACAACCATATACTAGCTATTATTATTATTATTCCTTGAAATTTTTTGATATTCTGTGTAATTGTGGGCATGTACCTGATATTCCTTGCACCCTCTGGAGCACATTTGTGTCACCTTTCCTTCTTTTCATTCTCTGACAGCTCTTTCCAAAACATCATGAAGTCTCATCTTAGACATGATTCTCAAGTGAGGAAGGATCATTTTTGACATATGTTCATTCCATTTTTTGCAGTTCCTCTCTCTTATGGTACTTCTCCCCAAGCACCCAGTGCCTTTATGCCACCCACTGGCTGCCTACAGCTCTCCATGCTATTGTCTGCCTTCCCAGATAATGACAGCATTCTCATTCTTTCCCAACTCCCTCTCTCCATTAAAACATATCTATCTCATATTGCATTTCATAATTGTCCTGAACTGAATTCAAATGAGTTCAATTTAGCCAACACATTTAGAAGGTACTATGCACAAGGTCCTATGCAAGGTGCTGGAAATTCAAAAGTAAAGGCAAAATGGTGCCTTCTCTCAAGGAAGTAATATTCTACTATTCTACTGAAGAGATTCTATATACATACATATTTTATGTGTGTATGCATATATATATATGTTTGTGTGTGTAGATCTATTTGTACATGTATTTATGTGCACATACACATACACACAGTTTAGTAATTATTTGAGCAGAGTTACAAATTCACCTCTCCAACAGCAGTGTATTTGTATACCTACTTTCTGGCAAAGTCTTCAACACTTTTCATTGTCTTCCTTTTTTATCTTTGCCAGTCTGATGGGTGTGAGGTGAAACCTCAAAACTGCTTTAGTTTGCGGATCTCTATTTATTAGTGATTTAGAGTATCATTCCATGTGGTTATTGATAGCCTAGATCTCTTCCTTTGAAAACCTCCTGTTCATATCCTTTGACCGTTTATCTGTTAGGGAATGGCTCTCAGTCTTATAAATTTGATTCAGTGTATATAGATAGATAAAGATATATGTAGATGGATATAGATACATAAATACATCGTATCCTGTGAACATGGGACATGATACCTTTATCAGAGAAACTTGCTGCAAATTTTCCCCTTCTCCGTTTTTCTTTTAATTTCAACTGCATTCGACCTGTTTCTATCAAAATGCTTTAATTTTATATAATCAGAATTGTCCATTTTGTCATCTGTAGCCAGCCTATTTTTTTTGCCATGATCTCTTCCCATATCCATGAATCTAAAAGGTGATTTCTTCTTATTCATTAATAATAATAGATAACATTTATATAGTGCTTACTATGGGCCAAGCATTGCACTAAGTGCTTTACTAATTATTATCTCATTTAACCTCCACAACAGCCCTGGAAAGTATGTGCTATTAGTAAATCCATTTTACAGAGGAAGAAGCTGAGGCAAAGAGTGGCTAAGTGATTTGCTCAGGGTCACACAGTTAGTAAATATCTGAGACTAAATTTGAAATCAGGTCTTCCTGACTCCAGGCCTAGCCTTCAATCTACTGTACAACCTATCTGCCTTCAGATATCTAAGTCATGTATCCATTTGGAGTATATCACGGTATGAGGCAAGGCTCTGTTCTCATTTCTTGTCAAAATGCTTTCTAGTTTTCCCAGCAGTTTTTGTCAATTAAAGAACAATTACCCCAGTAAGTAGGGTCTTTGGGATTCTAAAACACTCTTCTATTGCGTTCTTTCGCTCCTCTGCATGAGTTCTGAATCTGCTCCATTGATTGACCTCTATGTTTTTGACCAGTACCAAACCATTTAACTGATGACTGATTTGTGGGGTAATTTGATATCAGCTACTAATAGGCTCCCCTTCCTTCCCACTTTTTTTTTCATTTCCCACCAGTTTCTCTGCTTGTTTTCAGTTCCATGAACACATCAAACTTCTTCTAGGAAAAGTTTATCACCCCAAATCTTGACATCATAGAGACTGCTGCAACTTCAGCACTCAACACCTCCTCAATGCCCTCTTTTTTGCCTCTCTTTTCTCACTAGAGGGCTGGAGCAAGAGCAAAAGACAACTCCAAAAACTTCACTTTATAGAGGGCTCAGAAGTCCAATCATCTCTTCGTTTCTCACCTGTTGCTCTGCTTGGTTTCAACAAGCTACCCTCCGGTGATGCTTCTTCCTCATACCATTTCATCTGCCTTCCTCCTCTAGATTATAAGCTCCTTGAGGATAGGGACTGTCTTCCTTAGTTTTTCTTTGTATTCCTAGAAATTAGTTTGGAGCCTAGCACATAATTAATAAATGTTTGTTGATTATTATTATCGTGGAAAATCTTGGTCTTTTTTGCTACATATGTAATATTTTGTAACAGAAATTTAACTCTATAGAATAATCTTTTAGTAATTTGCTTCAACACTGAGTAAGTAAATTAAAATAGGTCACATTGTCATTTTTACCCTATTGGCTCAATCTATCCACTTTTCTGCCGAGATTGGTTTTATATTAATACAAGTTCTGAATGGATCTTCGTAGACCCACATTTTCAAGCTCTTCTTTCCGGTATTTTTGGTATTATACAGATACTTTATATGGATTTATTTTCTATCATGATACTTTGCTGAATTTATTAATTGCCTCAATTAATTTTAATTGACTCTTTAAAGTTTTCTTGAGAGAATTTGCTTGACTATTCATAGTAGTTACAAAAAAGTTTTTTTCTTTTTTTAGTAGAGTGGGAGAAGAGAAAGATATAAGAAATAAGGGAATAATAAAAATAAATATAAATATTAGAGTGGACAGTGGCCTGATTGTACCAGGCTGGTGCTTTTTGAAATGCCTCCCTTTGCTTTCTTCTGAAGCACCACAGGTTTGAGGGTGGGAAATCAATGCAGATATGAACTGGAGATCATCTCATTTAGTGCTTTCATTTTACAGACAAGGAAACTTGAAGCCCTAAAATGGAAGTTGTTGTTCATTCATGTCCAATCTCTGTAGAAATAAAAAAGAGAATCTATTGGAGAGAGTGAGCTAATAGGATAAAAATGACAATGGGACCAAAATGTACTCATAAATAAAAAATAAATAAATAAGTGAAATGTAAAAGAAATAGATCATAAAAATAAAATAAAAAAAATAAAATAAGGGAAAGAAAAAAAGAAAAAAAATTTAAAACAGGAGATGAAATTTTGAATGAATTTTCAGATGAGGCCAACATATTGTTAGTTTTAACTTAAAATGTTACTTTGCTGCAAGGGATCTCTCAAAAAGTGAGAATAATCTATGCATTTATAATGTCAAAGCAAAATACATCAATAAAACTTTCAAAAATAAACATCTTCTGCAAAAAGTGATCATTGTGTTTCCTCTTTGCACATGCATATGCCCTCAAACGTTCTTTATTATACAGCTAGCAGTTTTAGGACACTGTTAAATAATAATAGGGACAACAGGCATCTTTGCTTTACCTGTGATCTTATAGAGAGGCCTCTAATCTGTTTTTATTACATATGATGTTTGCTCTTGGTTCTAAATCAAGAATATAGGATCCATTAAGAAAGGTCCTTTTATTCCTATGCTTTATTGTGTCTTTAACAGAAATAGGTGCTATACTTTGTCAAAAGCATTTTCAGTATTTATTGATATAAGGGTTCTAAAATTTATTCACATTATTAACATGATTTATTTTATTTCTAGTCTTCCTTATGCCAAACCAACTTGCATCCTTATTATTAATCTAATCTACTTATATGTGAGTTCATGCCATTCATGTTCATGTCTATGTGTGTTAATTGTGTATTTCCCTCTATCTTGTTCGCCTGAGCTTTTTCCTCTCCTTGCTTTCACCCCCTCTTTAAAAATAATAACGTAGTAAAATAAAGAGTTTGACAGATACTTGTGATCAATAAATTAAATAGTCTGTTTCCCACCTCTTGTAGTTTTTTTTTCTTCTTCCTGCTGCATCCCTTATGCCAATTTTTTTCTTTCCTATCAATTATCCTTTGATGGTTCTCTCTGTAACATTTCAGTATTTCTTACTCATGACTATTACCTTACCTATCTTACCTCCACTCTGATACCTTTCTCTTTCCCCTCCTTTATTTCTATCTACTTCTACTTCTTTTTTTAATTGAATGTATTCTTCAGCTATTATCTTGTAAGTGTGTAATTTTATTTTATCTTACTTTATCTAGTTCAGATGAATGTGAGATTATTCCTCTTTCTCCATACTTAAGTACTCTTCATCTTATGCACCTCTATTATGTGATAGTGGTTTCTCTCCCATTACTCCTCTTTTCTTCCCTACTATGCTCCCTACTATGCTCTGTCTTCTCCAGAGACCATCAAAACGGGGAATGAGGGAGTCATCCTCTAATTCTTCATCTATCATGTTTACCCTTCTTTATGACTTTTAAAGATATTAGGTTTCTGATATTTGTGTTAACATGAAAATAATTCCTCCACACTTAGTGCCTTCCAATGAACAAATGTATGTACCTTTCTGTTTCCCTTGGATCTTCTGTTTCTATTCAGAATGTCTATTTATATCTGGCCTTTTCATTAGAAGTGTTTGAAAATTCTCTTTTTCATTAAAGATTCATGTTTCTCCTATGAGATTATGCTTGGTTTTGTTATATAGGCTATTCTTGGTTGCAACCCTTCATCTTTTGCTTTTTGAAAACTATGTGTCATTTTTCTCTCCTTTATAGAGGCAGCTTCCAATCATTGTGCTATGCTTACTGTGACTCCCTGTTATTTGAAAGCTTTTTTTAGTTTGTATTTTCCTGTGTTTGGAAAGCTCTGCATTTTAACCTTGATATTCATGGGAATTATCATTTTATGGTTTCTTTCAAGAGGCAACCAATTAATTCTCTCTGTTTCTACTTTGACCTATCTTTTAAATAGATCTAGAATGTTTTCATTCACAATTTTATGAAATATCATATCCACATGGGGGGGAGTAGTGATTTTCAAATAATCTAATAATTCTTAGGACATTTCTCCTTGACTTGTTTTCCAGATCAATTTCTTTACTATCATATTTCATACACTCTTTTCCATTTCTGTTCTGCTAGATTGTGAGCTTCTTGATAGCAGGGACTTAATAAATGTTTATTGGTTGATTGATTGTTTTTTTCTATCTTTTGATTTTGTCTTAATATTTCTTGTTTCATTTAGTGATGATTTTCTATTTGGCCTATTTTACTTTTTAAGGCATTCCATTCTTGGATAAGGTTACCCTCCCCTCCCCCCATCTATTCTAAGGTTATCAATTCTCTTTGCCATTCTTTCTTTGCTAGCTATTTCATTGTATATCTTTTATGTTATTTCTTCCTGGAAATCTGAAATCATGGTGGCCGAGGCATTTCTCTTTCTCTGAAGTTGTAATTGCACTTGTTGTGTGGTCACGCTCCTCTTTAGAGAGCGGCATCTCGCAGACCTAAGTATTTCTTCATAATATTCAGGATCTTTCTTGATTTGCATATCTTGATTTGCATATATTTGCATACCTTGGTTTCTAGCATAGAGGCACTGTTCTTGGCTCAAGAACTGCTCCTCATTCCTGAATTGCATGCATAGGCCCTATCTAGTCTTGAATGTGGTACTGAGACTACGTCTCTCCTTCTCTAGGAATTATTTGGTCTTCTCACCTGCTGTATTCCAGGCTCAGGTTACCTTAATGTTATATTAGGTCAAGTTTGCCTGGATGCTATTCAGGGACCTTCTATCATGGCCAGATATCCAGGTAGCACTGTTGATCAGGCCTTTTTCTCCTGCTGCTGTGGAGATTTCAGAGCCCAAATTAGGATCCCAAATGAAGTTGACAGGTTAGAGCAAAGGCTAAGATATCATAAAACAAAATTTAATAAGTTTAATGCAAAGTATGATATGTGAGTTTAAAAAATCAACTGTATTAATACAGTATTTGGCAGAGATATTGCCATACATTCATATATAAGAACAGAGTATCTTAGTGTATTAAAACTCAATAAGAGTCAACTTTCATATACCATCTAAATAGCTCATGCAAGCTTGTGCTATGTTAAGATCCATAGTATCCAGAATGCAGAAAGTGATCATTCTACTGTACTCTCTCCTGCTCAGATTATCCCTTCAATATTATTTTCAGTTTTGGACCCAGAAATTTAAGATAGACATTGAACCATAGTAAGTAGAGAAGTGGGCAATTGAGATGTTGAGGGACTGGAAACCAATGTTTATGAAGATTATTTGCAGTAACTGAGGTATATACTTCAGATAAGAAGACATTACAACCTATAAGTATCATTTGAAGTCATTGGGAATTTTTATCCTGGAGAAGATTTAGGGAACACGTAATAGGTATTTTCAAATACTCTAAAGGTTGAGAGGCCTTAAACTATTTCTGCTTAATCACAGAAGGCAAAACTAAAAGTAATGAATAGAAACTGTAGAGAGGCTGATTCCATTTCATTGCAAGGGAAAACTTACTAAAGATTAGACTGTCCTATGTGCTGCTTCAGAAGGTAGTTTGTTGCCCCCACTAATGACCTTTAAGCAAAGACTAGACAGTTCTTTGTTAGATATACTGTAGAAGATTCTAAATAATCTCTGAGATCTCTTTTTGTCTCTGAGATTCTGTGATTCTATGAGTTAAAAATCAAAACAAATGAGACAATAGTAGAAGAACATCTAGCTGCCCTCAATGAATTAAAATTGCCAGCCCTGAAAGACCTACGTTCCAGGATCTGAAACAGCTAGCAGATGTGATTGTTAAATGATCAGTGTTGTAAAAGATCACAGGGAATCCAGGCATGGCAATGTATTCCTGTAATCCCAGCTACCAGGACTGAGAACTGGTGATTAAAATGATCATGTGTGTGCACTGTCAGAAATCAATAGATTAGTAAGGAGGCAGCAAGTTGCTTAAGAAGAAGCACCCTGGTCAGAAACAGCACAAGTCAAAGATCCTATGCCAATCATTTCTGGGATTGGGTTATGGATACCCCCCTCTATTCTCAGTCTGGGTGAGAGATAGAAAAAAGGAAAGGAGGGAGGAACAGAGGGAATAAGAGAAGAAGGAAATTGGTGAATATAGCAATCCTTTGAACCACAAAAAAAATGAGATGAGCATAAAGATGATACAGTATTATATGGGAGTATATGAATATTTAGAAAGTGAGACATCAATTGGTAAAAACCAGAATTGTGTCATCAATCTTATTTCCTCTTATGATATAGTTATTAAACTATACACTAGGGGAATGCTGGAAACATAATCAGGTGGCCAGCCCGATTACAGCATGGCCTGAGCTGAATACTACCGACAGCAGTACTATGTGCAGACCAGCCCTCCAGGGATGCCGCAGCACCCACCAGCCCCACAGGGCCAATAACAAGAAGTGGAAAATACAATATTTGCTTCATTGTGTTGGGAAAAAAAACCTTTGTTAAATGTATGGATGCAAACACCTTCATGAAGATCTTAACTTTGTTTTGGTTTAAGAAAAATAGTGGTTTTTTTGAAAATGTACAAAAATATCTCTCACTACTGATAGGAGGTAATATTTCCATGTAGAAATAAACATTGGTTTGTTTTTAGTCTCTCAGTGTAGATGAACACATTCCAACAAATGTATTTGCAACTATTATGTGGTCAATGCCTTGTGATACAAATGTACTTTTTCAATGTATACTTTCACTTTTAAAATGCCTGTTTTGTGCTTTACAATAAATAATATGAAACCTAAAAAAAAAACTTTTATTATTAAAAAGCATTTACCAAAATCTCTCATGATTTCTATGTGGTCAAAATGGAGAGTTTGAAGCGGGATCAGTGGTTCTCAACCTTCCTAATGCTGTGACCCTTTAATACAGTTCCTCATGTTGTGGTGGCCCCCAACCATAAAATTATTTTTGTTGCTACTTCATAACTGTAATTTTGCTACTGTTATGAATCTATCTGATATGCAGGATGTATTTTTATTGTTACAAATTGAACATAACCCACAGGTTGAGACCCATTGAGCTAGATGAAAGTCTTGTTGGGTGAGTTCAGAATAGGTTGAGTCACTGGACCTAAAACAATCACCAATGAGTCAGCATCAACATAAAAGAAGTACTCTTGTGCAATTTCCCAGGGATACTTTACCCTGAGCTATTTAACATTTTTATCAGTGATTTCAATGAAAGTACATGTGCCATGCTTATGAAATTTTCAGTTGTCACAAAGCACAATGAGATGGTTAATGCATTAGATGACAGACACAGGAACCAAGAAGACTTTGACAGCCTAAAATGATGGACTTTTGATAATAAGATGAAATTTCATATAATAATAATTATATATGTATATATGTATGTGTATACACATACATACACAGACACATATACATACATTTATATATGTATACATATACATGTATATATACATAATGCATACATTACATATACATGTAATGACCTCTCTCATTTAGTAATCTGTTCCCCCTTATTAGGAAACTTCAAGTAAAAGCTATATGATCTCTTATTAATATTGTAAAGGAATCCTTTTTCAAATATATCTTGGACTCATTGACCTCAGATTCCAAATCAATATTTTCCCCTCCCTTCCAAGCCTTTCCCCCTTCCAAACTTCTCAATAACTATCAAGTAACAACTCTCTTCCCAGTAACCTAGGTTCACAAACTAGGTGTCATCTTTCACTCTTCAACTTCTTCTCACACGCCATCCATATCCAATCATTTGTCAAGTGCTACTGATTCTACTTTCACATCATCTTTCAAATATGCCCAACCTTTCTCTTCTGACACTGGCAAGTTTCTGGGCAATGCTCTCATCACCTAATGCCTGTGTGATTACAATTTAATGTCCCCTGGTTGGTCTCCCTGCCTCAAGTCTCTCTCCATTCCAATCCATCTTCCATTCATCTAGTGATCTTCCTGAACTTCGGATCTAACTATGTCATCCTATTACCTCTAGGAATAAATATTTAAGTTTCAGTTTCTCATTCAAGGCTCTTCAAAACCTGGCACCCTCATACCTTTTGCAGTCTATTTTTACCTTACAACCTTCCTAACAAAGTCTATGATCCAGAGACATGGCCTCATTGATGTTCCTTGACTAACACACTAACATGCCCTCCTCCCTTCCTTTTCACCAGCTTACCCCCATACCTAAAATTCTCTCTTTCTTCAACTCTATCTCCTGCCTTCTCTAACTTCCTTCAAGTATAAATTAAAATATTGCCTTCTGTAAAAAGCCTTTCCCAGTTTCCCTTAATGCTAGTTGCCTGCATTTTATTTCATTTACCTTTAGGTCTTTTATCTTTAGGTCATCTACCTATCTATATAGCTAAATCCTGATATTTAGATTATATCTTCTTTTACATATTTGTTTTCATGTTATCTCCCCAATTAGATTGTGATATCCTTGAAGAAAGAGAACATGCTTTCTTCTTTTTGTATCCCCAGTGCTTAGCATGGTACTTGGCACATAGTTGGAGTTTAGTAAATGCTATTGACTTGGTGATTTTCTTTATGAATTCAATCAGTCATTGCCCTCTAAATTCTGTGTAGAAACTGTGTAAACCTACTCTCCCCAAAGGACAGAGGTGGTATAGGAGATAGCATACTACCATGCGTTGGAGAGAGAATATGTTTTTCAACAATACTTCCTATATCTTCACAGTAAATAACCTTTTGTATAAGCAAAGATAGATAGATAGATAGATAGATAGATAGATAGATAGATAGATAGATAGATAGATGCGTGGATAATTTATTATCCTCAAAATTTACAAGAATATTGCTTAAAGACCTTTTTGTACATTTGTGAATGAAACTATTTTAATTCACAAGTCTGTTTGAATTTCAAACCCAAGTTAAAATATTTTCCCCTGTTGAGATCTGTAATCAAGGCATATTAACTTCCCTGTATGAATAAGTATACCTGCTAATAGAAATGAAAGAAAATTCTAACTTATTAATTCACTCATTGCTCATTCTGACTCTCCATCATTAGCCAGGGATTATCTTTCCCTCATTTTTTAAAATGGAGATAATATTTGTACTACATATCTCCAAAGATTATTTTGTAAGAAAAGATCTTTGTAAAACTTTAAATGATATGTTAAGTATCAGTACTACATCTATAATGATGTCTTTACTATTCTTAATGTTATTTAAAATTGTTTTTGGTCTACTCTCGTAATTTCATTTATTGGTATAAGAAATTCCCCAGTAAGGAATCTCTTTCTACTAATGCAAATCAGGAACTGTTCTGCAACCTAAAGTCTTACCGAATTACCTGAAATCCCGAGTGCTTAGGTAATATGTTGGTCAGTATTTATCAGAATCAGAAATTGAACTCAGGTGCTCTTAACTCCAAGACTATCTCTTTACCCTCTATAACTTGATGCCAACTATATTGTTATTTGATCTTGGCACATGTTCTGCAAGGTAATCACTGGCTAATGATGGAGAGCCAGAATGAGCAATGAGTGAATTAATGAGTTAGAATCTTCTTTCATTCCTCATTTCTATTAGTAGATATACTTACACAAGTAAGTTAATATGCCTTGATTACAGATCTGAACAGAGGAAAATGTTCTAACTTGGGTCTGAAATTCAAACAGATTTGCAAATTAAGATTCAATTTCATTCACAAATGGACAGAAAGGTCTTTAAGTAAATCACTACCAAAGACACTGTGGTTCAGATGGAAGCAGAATAGTCTGAAATAAGAGACATGTTTCTTCTGTTTCCTCCAGGCAACCACTCCCTACAGAACAAAATTTCGGGAAGTGAGGAAAGGAACATCAGCAGGGAATAAGTAAGAAAATTAATTAGCAAAGACTTTGCTAGTGACGAGCCCGTGCAGTATAAAATGACAACTTGGAATTTCAATGGGCACAGTTGTTCTGTAGACAAAATATTCATTTTAAACCGTTCCTCCTCAAAATTTTCAGATCATGAATTTGTTTTTTGTTTTTATTATTGTATCTTGAGGAAATTTCTGAGTAGTCTCATAATGCTAGGCTCTACCTCCATTCTGTCATATAACAAAATAAGAGTTTCCTTCTAAGGGTCCAATTTGATTGCTTATGACTGATCTGAAATTAAACCCTTTCTGGGGAAGAACTAATGTCAATATCTTTCTTCAGAGATGCTTGATCATTTTCTAGTATATTCATACCAACTGAGATTTGCAATGGAATTCCTAGATTCCTTCAAGGATCATTTCACACCTCATCTTTGAAGATTCTGCAGGTTGTGAGTCCATTTCACCTCAGCCCTAGGCAATCAGTATCCATTTCTTTTGCATTTAATTAACTGTGCCCTAGATGTATTCACCCAGTAGAACACAAACTCCTCCAAGATGGGAATTATTTTTTTGTTTTTTATCTTTCTGTCCCTAGAACTTTGCATAGTGCCTGACACACAGCAGAAATATCTTAAGAGCTTGCTGTTGACTATTTCCAGGGATTCTTGACCAAGGGTCTGAAATCTTGTTTGTTTGTTTTTTAGTATTTGGATAATTATATTTCAATATAATGTGTTTCCTTTATAATCCAATGTATTCTATCATATGCTTTTAAAAGCATTTTTCTGGCAAGGAATCTATAGGCTTCACCAGACTGCCCAAGGGGTCCGTGACACACAAAAAATGTTAAGAACCTCTAATTTAGACAAAAATAGGGCAGGTAGGTGGTGTAGTGGATAAAGTTCCTGGCCTGGAGTCAAGAAAACTTCATCTTCCTGAGTTCCAGTCTGGCCTCCAACAGTTTTTAACTGTGTGAAATCTTGGCAAGACTTTTAATCCTGCTTGCCTCAGTTTCTTCATCTTTAAAATGAGTTGCAGAGGAAAATGGCAACCCACTCCAGTATTTTTGCCAAGAAAATCTCAAATGGGGTCATGAAGAGTTGGACACAAATGAAAATGGCTGTACTGAAATCTAGACAAACAAAACAGGTGATTTAAGTTAGTCAACTTGTCTTTGTAGGAGAAAGAATGGAAAGGGGAAGAAGCGACAAGTCCCTACTTGCCTTCCCTCTCCAGCTATCCTCACCTTTCTGATAGCTCAGTTTCCCCACTATATCCTGTTTAAGTTACTCTCAGTTTCAGCCCCTTCTCACAGTTCAGAGTTCCCACTACATGATGATGATGATGATGATGCATCAGAATGGAACTTTAGGATCTCAGCCTCTTCATGGGTAAAGTAAGCCTTTCTGAGCTATCCTGCAAGTCTAACTGCCATTTACAACATTTTTTTGTCTCCATGGGAAAGATTACTCAATTTCAAAAGATTTATGAATTAATTTATGAACTGGAAACTTCCTATACTTTACAATAGACACTGAAAAAACCAATTTTTAAAAAATTTTCATAAACAGACCCAAAGTCCAGAGGGGAAAAGGAAAGAATATTCTCTCTCACTAGCTATAGCTTTGAATTCACACAATCAAAGTTTATTCCTGAGGGAGCCTGGCCCCTAAAAGTGGTTTTAGACTTTTTTCTTGTTTCTGGCTTATTATGTTCCCACCTAAGACTAGAATTTTGAAGAAAATTTCTAAACTATATGAATGGTTCAATATTGGTTCTCCCAAATGGGATTAACACAGTTGCCCCTAGAAAGGTATTTGATGAACGGACTAGTACAAGTGCAGGACAACTATTTATTTGTTCCTGTGCCAAAAAAAAAATGTTCAAAACACAAAAGTCTTATGATAAGCTGTATTGATGAACATTGATCATAATATCATAATCCATCACTCCTATTTTTTCCCCCAAGATCTTGATAATTAAAACCATTAACATATGAAATAGTTCGTGAACAGATACCTTCATCATAGAGCTGTACTCTATCATATTTCAAAGTCAAGATCTTCTGGCAAATCAGGAGAGGCTTCAGCTCATCCTCCTATCGGGTGTCATCTTCTCCAAGAAACATTCTAGTAGTTTTAGGAAATACTTTCTTCATCTAGCAACCTATGAGGAATCCAAGAGCCCCTTAAAACCCAATACATGCTGGAAAAGACTTTGTAATCCAGTCTCAGGATCACTAGACAAGCATGTGCTTTCACTGACATGTATCAGCAGCTGCCACACTAGGGAAGAATCCTATACCCCTACACACACCAAAATTCCAAGGGAGAATTGATTGAGGACAAAGTCATAGATTCATAGGATATGAAAAGTTATTATCTCGCCTTTTAAACTTTATTGAGTATCTTGCTTTCTTGTATTTTATGCTCAATGTTTATCTCAGTACCTAGCTTATAGTAAGCATTTGATAAATGCATTTCTAACCTCTAGGCCTGGGACAGGGAAAAGCTCACAGAGATCAACCAGAAGTATATGATGTGACCTTTATCAAGAATCTAACGCACAACTAGCCAGAAATTTCTAGGACATATGCTCAGTGGTATGCATGCTGCATGGGATGGACCCCACGGGTCCATCCTCATGATGGTGTCAAACATTTCTAAATATATCCCTCTCAATCCCATAATCCTCCCCTTGTAACAAAAACAAATAAAAAAGAGAAGAAAGAAAAAAAGCAGTTCAGCAAACCTAACCAACATAATTAACAGAGTCTGAAAGTACATACAATGTTCTGCTACCAATTAGTTACCTGCTACTAGTGAAAGGACTACATTGTATTTTCTCATCTCTTCTTCTGGTAAAATCTGAAATCTAACCTTTAGGTGACTCATTTCAAGACAAAGTCACAAAAGATGATCACTGAACATAAACATCACCAACAGCAGTGAAAAAAAAAAGAGTGAATCCTGTTGTGTGAAAGAAGGTATGACTAGTCATTTTATCATGGCTTAGAAGTAGGACCCCTAGCAAGAATATACAGAGAGGAAAAAGATTAAACTCATTTTTCCAGATAAAAAAGAACTTCATACTATCACACACAGAGAATCCAAGGAGGAAAAAAAAAAAAAAAAACAAAACTTCATATGATTGTGATTAACTTCTCTAGGCTCTCTGGAGAAAGAGCACCTCCCAGTGTTCCTTCTCAGAGTTTTCTAGTAAAATAACCCCCCACTGGAATGGTGCTGAGGACAGCTCCTTTTGGCTCAGTGTGCAAGGAAGTCTCTGAAATCTGTTTGGAATTATCCCCTGGGGGCAATTGTTATGAAAGGGGAGTGGGAAGGAGAGCTCATGCAGCTGTTCATCACAAGCTGTTTTCCAAGCAGCTTTTAGAGCAATTTGACACTTGTGAAAAGATGTGATAAAAGCCATACTATGATACAGTATGTAGACATGTACTGTGAGAAAGCCAAAGGCACAAAGAGAAGGGGATAAATAAAGGAAGAGAGACAATGACGGTACAGAAGGAAGGACTGTGGAATAAGAATTGTTGTGTGTGGAACTACGTTAGACACACAACAAGATTTAAATCAACTTTTAAATACAGTAACATTCATTATCTCAGCATGCAAATGAGTAGTAGTTATGCTGTCCTGGGGCTGTTCCTCAAAAAAAAAAATTGCAAAATAGTAGTAACAACTTACATTTATTTAGTTATTTACCATAAAAATTACTTTCTCATATTATTGCTTTGGATCCTCACAATTAGGCTAGGAGGAAAGCAGAGCAGGTGTAATTATCCCCCATCTTGTGGATAATAATAATGATGATAGTTTATATTAACATAGTGTTTGAAGACTTATGTGTTTTTCCCACAATCCTGTGAAGTAGATGATGAAAATACAATTAGCTATTAATAACAATAACAGAAGGATTTAAGGCTTATAGTGTATTCTCAAAACATATACTATGCCCTCCTCTTTCCAATGGAAATGCAAGTATTATTACTCCTATTCTATAAATTAGGAAACTAAGACTGAGCAAAGAAAGATGACCTGACCCTAATAGCATAGCTAAGAAGTGGCAGACTAAAATTTGAATGCAGATCTGGCTCAAAAATATAATGCTCTCTACACTACACTCTAAGTCCTCCCTTCCCTTACCTATTTCTCCTCTTCTTGGCAACTATCCTCATCTCAATTAAGCATACAATTCCTATGTATTCTTTCACCACTAGCTATTAAAATGTCCTCTCAAGAAAGGACCCGATAGATAAGCTTGTTCTTGCTATGTTGGAATTGATAAAATCTATTTTCTTAACTGTCTTATGAGTATTTGCACTCCAAGAAGACAAAATTTTAAACCAAAGGGATAAATTTAATGGCGGAGATTTCAGGCCTTAGTGATATGGCAGATGCAGGGTGGAGAGGAAGCTCAGAAGGAACATTTCCTCCTCTGAATCTATATCGTGGTTAACCATTAATTTCACTTACTGACATGACCAACCACAGCACTATCACATCCTGATACTTGCCAACAGGCAATCCTTCTTTAAGGATAGTAGACTGGGAGCTAGTCTAACAGGTCAGATTGAGATAAGCAGCTCATGGTTGACTCTGGAACATAGCTGCATCATCACTTATTCTTTCAGTTACAGGACATACATACCATGGATGGACCCTGGAACAAGGTGGGTCACAAATCCTGACCAACACAGACGCTTGTGAAAGCCCTTCCCAATTATCACCATAAGATGAAAGAGGAAGAAAGACCTAGACCCAATGACACAGACACTGCAACTGTATCACTACTAATGGTTCCTTCACAAATAGACCTACCCCTCTACCTATGCTCATTCGACTTATGCTCACCACATGCTCACCTGCAACCTGACAGTGTGATCCATAATTATCCAGCTATATTCCTGTTCTTTTGATACTAAAAGTAAAAGTAGATTAGTCACTACTCTAGTCAGCTGTTCCCCACAGCCTTGAAACCATCATCCGATGTAAGGGAGATCTGTATTCCTGAAGGTAGAGCACCCAGTTCTTCCTACTCTACTGATATTAGAATCCCCACAATATACATGCCAGATTTTTCCACAATCACTTTCTAGTCTTTATATATTATCTTCATATAAAAAAGGATAGACAATACTAATACACTGTTTAGTAAGACATACCGTTGACTTGGTTTTCCAATGTGTGATATATATTCCTATGCTCTTCCCCGGGTTCCTTTTGTGGCCCCCTGTGTATTTGTAAAATGACTGTTTGAGGTAAAGTGGGCAGACCATTCCAGGGAGACAGAAAAGTCAAGTAGACAACACGGAAAACTCACTCATTCCCTGGGGACTCATTAGCACAGTAAGCTTACCAGTTGAAATATTTGGCCACAGACCAATCAAAAGTGAGATGAAAGGGCTTCTGTAATATTCCGCAGCACAATTATGACAAATATCATGGGAACATTTCAGCCTATTGCTTTAACCACTTCCCACCCTTTTCTTCCTAAAATGTTATAATGCGATGTCTCATGGGGATGGCTAGATAAAGATGTGCCTATATTTTGGTTATCTACTTAAAAGTAGATGTAATGACTCCAGTAGTAATTTCCCCTCCTCACTTAGTGATGAAACCCCAGGGAAGCTCAACAAAGTGTCTCTAATGGATACATCAAAATCTACACAATCCTTTAAAATGCAATACTAGGGATAATTTTATTTTATGACCTTCTGATAATCAGTATGAATGAAGTCATAAAACAAGGAAACATTTGTTTTCCATTGCCTTTGTGCTATACAAACTTCACTATCATGAAATATGCATTGCACGGAGTACAAATTGAAGTATTCCCTATAAATAATGTTTCTCCAAATTCTCTAATTGGTATCAAGCCCTGAAAACTGCAGAGCCTCCTAAATGAATCTTAAAATGATTCACAATCCAGCTTGACAATCCAGACAGGAAAACTAAGTGGAAGAAAAATACACACTGTCCAGTTTAAAATAAGTAATTGACTAAACAACCCACTGAGCTAGCCCTCAAACACAATTTTTCAATGCACTGCAGATGGACAATGACAATACAGAATTAAACAAGAGGAAGAGAGTGGGCTGGATTGCATTTGAAAAATTATATAACACACTGAGTGAGTCCCAACTTCTGCCTGAAACAAAAACTCAACTTTTAATACTAATATTCTTCCAGTAATTCTATATGACTGTAATTTATGAAACACCACAATCAAAGAATCACAATTGTGGATACATATCCAAAACATAATGCAAATCTGTATAGTAAGTATAAATAGGCCACAGTATACTATTACCAGTGATGAACTTCACATAATAAAAAGCAAAGAGGATATCATCAGAGCCTCACAAAAACATTCTGGGGTACATATTATAGGTTTTTTTTACTAGACCTATAACTTCATTTGAGGGCTTGTCATGCAAAGCAAGTAAAAGATAACAGTCAGTCTGCATGCTGCATCTATATTCCAAAAGGCTAAGAGAAAAGTACTGCAGTATGTCGAGTATATTGCCTATGAAAACATTTTTAGAGGGATATGAAAAATATCGCACAGAAAGATGTGGACAGGTTGTAGGGACACTTAGACTGATCACATCACAGATCCACCAAACATTAAAGTATAACTTCCACCTCTCACATTAAGGAAAGTCTTCATGAAAATAGTCCTCCTTTCTTCTCCCCCTCAAAAAAAAGAAAATGCAAGCTCTTTGAGGGCAAGTACTGTCATTCTTATCTTTTCATCACCAAAGTTTAGTACAATGCCTTGCATGTAATAGGAACGCAAGAAATGTTTATTGAATTTGAGTGACATGTATACTTAAAATTTCTACAAACCTTTGATCTTTTTCATTTCTTAATCCAAAACTATGCTTTTTAATATAGTTTCTATCATATGCCCACTTTTTAGGGAAGATATGAAGGATTAAGGAAAATGCTGACTTAATTTGGAGGATCTTTGTAGAATTTCACTACTTCTTTCCCTGAAAAAGATATTTATTGAGCATAAACTGCAACTATCTTCATGGTGGTCCACCTGCTTATTGTAAGCCCTGCAAGACAAGATGACCAAGTATCCTCAAAAATTATGTTTCTTAATGCCTGAGGAAAATAATGAGGAAGTCAGCTCTGTCATGTCCTTTATTACAATTTTGAGGAAAATCTATGAACCATCCTTCCCTCCAGGTATAAGTACTTTGTATCTTCTTAATTTATAATGGGAATATTAATCTGGATGTCATTCAGTTCCCTCAGTAGTTTGTCGCTCTACTCTTTGGTCATTGAACAAAGATCTCATATGGAAAATGTGAATACTTAAGTTAACATTCATAGATGGTCTAAAAACAGATTCTCAGCATCTGCTCTCTCCTTTAAAATTTCAAACTGCATGGTTTCTTCAAAGGGTTAGCAGCTTCCTGATGAATTATTTTATCATGACTCCAAATTCTTTCTTCATTCCCTCTCTAATTTACATTTTTTCAGCTGTCTTTGGATGATTCCTTTTAGTGAACATTAAGAAAAATAAGCAATTACCTTTTTTTCTTTGTTCTGAAAGTAAATAACTCAAACTGTCTCAAACAGTAAATGTTCTCCCAAATGACCTTTCATTTTGTCTTTTATGAAAAGCCTTCCAATTTATCTTAATTTTTTTCCATTTTAAATCAGCTTTCATTGTTCTTTTTTCTTCTAGTCATTCCAGTTTTACTTTATTTTGTATATTTCCTTCAGCAAGTCCAATAGGCAAAGCCTGATTCATTCACCACCCTTTGCTTCAAATTTCAAACAATAATAACTGATACCTGTTTAGAGTTTCAAGCTTTACAAAGCATATTACATGCTTTACCTCATTTGAGCCTCATAAACATATTCTGGGGTAAGTATTACGGGTATTTACTTGTATTACATCTGTGATTTCATTGATTAGGAAAGTCATTCAACCAATAAAGACTGATACTTGTGAAATTTATAATCTTGGAGAGTTGCCAAGAGCACTGAGATGCTAAATTACTTTCCCAGAGTCACAGGGCTAGTACACATGAGAGACAGGATTTGAATCCAGGTCTTAATGATTCTAAGTCTAACCAACTATTCACTATTCCTTGTTTCCTCTCTATGATAGGTATTGTTATCTTCACTTATAAATGAATTAACTGAAGCTCAGAAAACATAAGTGACTTCCCCATAGTCACTGTCATACAAGGACTTTGAACCCACATCTTCCTGACTCCAAATTCACTATGCCATATTTCCTTTCATATAAAAATTCATTTATGGGTTGCTACTACTAATTAACAAAAATATTACTTTATTTCAGTACTTCATGGATCCATTATTTTATTTATATCCCATCCTCTGATGCAGGTAGCAACCTTCTTGTGATTTAACAGATGTTTGAATGAGGCATTGTGACCAATAAAAATTGGCACCAAGTAGTCAACCCTCTCTTAATTTGTCTATGCTGTTCTTTGAGCAATATACAAAGAATCCATAATCCAGCTCATTTTCAAAGTATTTAAAGCTTTAGAACATCTGACAACATTATACTGTGTTGGCCTGGTCATGGAGAAAGTCAGTGATCTGCCCTGACCAGACTGAGACATCAAAGCAGGACTTCAGTGGAGCAGATAATTGAAAGAAGTGAATTCTTGTCATCTAAACATTCCAAAAGAGCTGTGTTGTCATGAGCGTTACTCACTGCTGGCAGACTATCAGTGATAGGTTCCTAGCTCCTGATGTTAAACAGGTGGCATTCTATCCAACAAACACTGGATTAAGCAAAGATAGAATGTAAGGTTCCTAAAGGCAGGGACTTTGACATTTTGATTTATCTTTATAGAGCAACTGGCATAAACCTGGGCATATATTAAACACTTAATAAATGAGTGTTTAATGAAACTGAATTGAAAGAAACCAAGTTAAGGTATGGCATTTTCAGGTATGAACATATAAGCATAATTCTTTATGCACATAATTAGCATTGGAGCTAAAAACTAAAGTGAGGCCTAATGAATTACTATTCTATGTCTTATTCCTTTGTGAGTGATCTTTCCATTGATCTAAACCAATGATATCTCCCCATTTTAGAAGATATTCTTCATGAGGCTCTATGCCTAAAAAACCAACAAAACATCATTGTTGGTTTAACTCTCTGGTGATGAGCTCACTGTGCTTAACTAGGGTGATGATCTTTAAATGAGAGAACAGAAGATCTATTTTAAGCCTTTATAGCTTGGTAGGGTGCTCTAGTTTAAATTCTGCTGTGGCATTGCCTTCAAGAATCCAGGTTCACCTCTATGTCAACATGAGGCATCAGAAGGACTTTAGAGAACAGCCCTTCCAATAGCTACTAAGTTTTGATAATAAAGGGTAATAAAATATATTGATTCCTCCTAATCAATTTCTTCTTTCAAGATAACCCTGCATTCTATGTGGGCACTCCAGAAGGTAGCTACCTGAGATATGGTTCATCAAGTCATACAAATTTCTGCCTTGACTCAGTTCACATATGCAGCACCCCAGCTGCAACATAAGATTGGGAATTCCATTTTGACCACATTTGTACTAGCAGGAAGAAAAATGCTTTCCCAATATATCTCCAACACTTAATAAACAATTCCATTTGAGAAGTGTTCATCTTTCATTCAGTTCTAAAGCACGTTTGCTTTTGGGATCACCCTTTAACAAATGCAAGCAGGCAGGCTGCAGTATAAGATCAAAGATATTTGACTGTTCCAGAGTTCACTGGGATTGATATGGTAGATGTTTAGGCTAAGAAAAAAGAGTTTGATGTTAAATTAGACTATTCTGGAACTTTGGTGATGATGATGATGATGATGATGATGATGATGATGATGTAAAGATTATTATTATTAAAGTTAAATTGATTTTTCCCATTTCCAATGTAGATTCCCTCAAGAGTACCTAATAATTGAAACTGAATTCTGAAAATAGTTCATAGTGTTTAAAAATATATCTGTTACAGCTCCTGTATAAAAGTCAAATGATTTATAGATTGGCAGATGGTACCAAAAGCTGATTAACTCAAACAAATGAAAGTTTGATTCAGGATTAGAAACAATGGAATTAAAAATAGTGGGTCACAAAAATATAGTACTATAAGGTTTAAACAAAATCTTCCCTCACAAAAATTCTTGAGGTAGATAGTGCAAATATTATGCACATTTTAAATATAAGGAAACTGAGATCAAGGAAAGTACAATGGATTTCCCAAGGTGAAATAGCTAATAAAAGTCAAAACAGGGGTTCAGTCCCTGGGATTATGACATCAAGTCCAAGTTCCTCACAAATATGCTCCTTTTCCTCAAAATGCATCAAGTTGAAAAATAATTTGCAAAAGGTGACCTTTAAAATTAAATTATTTTATTAATTTCCTGATTTTAACTTACCTGGGTTCTTAATCACTTCACTGTTATTTAAAAGACAATAATGTTTCCATTAGTTTTCATTAGTTTCATAGTCATGATCATTTTATTATTCTTAGCATTTATTTTCCTTCAACTGAAGCTTAATAGATTCTGTTCCAGCCTTTTATTTTAATTCTGTGTGTGTCTCTGTTTCAAGTGTGTTTCTTGTAAACAACACATTGTTGGATTCCAGTTTCTAATCCATTCTGTTTTATGGGTGAAATCATCCCATTCACATTCACAGTTATGATTACCAACTGTGTATTTCCTTTCATCTTATTTTCTTTTCTCTATCCTTTTCTCTCTCTTTTTATCCTGTCCCTCATCTAAAATCTGTTTTGTTTCTGTCCTCCCTTTTATCACCCCCCTCTTTTCTTTTATCTCCAAGAAACTTCCCAACTGGGTAAGATAGATTTCTGTTACTAATTGATAGGTGTGTATACATATATAAATATGTGTGTATATGTATGTATGTGTGTGTATTACCTTTTTGAACCATTTGCTCATCCTCCCACCATGTTCCCCTCCATTTTAAAAGCTCTTTCTTCTGTACCTCTTTTATGTAAGATAATTTCCCATTTCTTCCTCCCCTTCCCCTTTCTCCAGGGCATCCTCTTTCTTACCTATTCTTTTTTTTTTTTTTAGATCATTCCAACATAACTTACCCCCTCCACTACCCTTTGTCTAGGTAAATCCCTTCTAACTGCCCCAATAATGATAGTTACCCAAGAAGGGCCTCTTATCCCTTGAAATTGCAATTGATACTTCTCCTTAGGACCCCTCCTTCCTTGGGAACAGAAATGATAACTGTTCCTTGGGGTCCCTGATCCCTTCTAGTCAGAAGTGATATCATCCCTCAGAGTTTCTCCTCCCTATTGACCAAAAGTTCTTCTCTCCATCCTTGAGTTATGATCCAGAAGTGGGTATAGACAATGGAGCTGCCAAATAGAATTTGGCCCTGTGTCCAGTGTTAGCACAGGGGCACCCTGGAATTCCTTTCTGAACAGCTGTGAGGTTCCTTTACTGTCTCTGGTTTGAGAGTCCCAAAAACTGCTGCTGCTTCTGTCACTGTCACCTTGTCACACCACTGGTGTTTCATCCAAGTGGGCTCTAGAGCAGTCTCCTCTCTCCATATCACAGATCTCTCTTTCTGACTTCCTATGTTATCTTGAGTTGGAAGAATGTCTCATTTTGACCTTTTGTTGGTTCTACCATTCCAGAATTTGACTTGAGGGATTATTTTAAAGTTGTTTAGAGGTGAATCTTTATTAATAGTATCATTATCTAATTTTTCTCATTTTTATGAGGTTCAGATAGAAACAGACTTCAAACAAATCTCTATCCTAGTATTATTCCTTTTTATCTAATGTTAGGGATATTGCTGCAAACATGGATAAAGTGATTGGTTTTAGTAAATGAATGAAAATATTTTGATATAAGTTGATTCTCTGTAGGCTCAGTAAAAGCATGATCAGAGCAACTACACTAGCAGTCAGGATACAAAGAATTCTGTGTAACTTGACTTATTGCCAGATGGCTTAAATTTGTTTCACTAAGTCTCTTTTATATTTTGAAAGTTTTTCATTCTGTGTATTTTAGACATTATGCATATTCAATTTGGTTACATCCGATTTAAATATCCCTCTTAATTCTTTATAGATCAAAGTTATGTCTGGGAGGGCATACATATTGTGTATATGAGGAAATTAAGTGAAGAGAAGTGACTCCCCTGAGTTGACACAGCTAGTAAATGTAAAGTAAAATCTAACCCCAGGTTTTCTGGGCTCAAGGTCAAATACAATATCCACCATGCCTTGCTATTTCTCTGAAGGAAAGAAATTTCCCTCGGAGCTAACAAAGTATCTTTGAGGTAAGAAGTGGAACAGGGCCTCTGGTAGGAAAGGAAAGATGGTAAGAAGATAGAAATGGGGCTAAAGCTGCTGTTGTTAAGACCTTTGAGCTGCTTCCAATATCCAGAACATGTCTCATGATACAAACAAAAGTTATTGGAGTACAGTGAAATAACTTTCTTAACCTTCTTAAGGGAAAAATTTTGTGTTTTGAAAATGTAGAAAGAATTAAAAGAACAGAAGGAACATATCAGAGAGAGTTATACATATCTAAAAGAATCTTTAAATTTCTAATAAATGCTTTGCAGCTCACCTTTTCTATCATTTACCAAAAAAATGACTTTGTGTGTGTGTGACATTTCCATTTTAGAGCAGTAGAGATAACACCGCAAGCTACCAAAAGGGACATAAATCTTGTTAAACGTTCCATAATGTAGAACAACCCTATTTCTCTCTAGACATATCTGTCAGAAAAATCACTCTACCAGTCTCCTCTCCACCAGTATCAGCCATATTGAATCTGATGGACAAGAAGAAGGGGGAGTAGTGGATTGAAGAAATGGAATCCTACTGTCAAGGGTCATATTTTCAATTTCCATTTAAAATTCTTGCTTGTTGACTTCTGATTGTTCTATCAAACCTAGATTCATCTGTTTAAGTTTAAATCCCTCAGCTCATTGCTAGACTGCTGTGTACATGTGTGTCTGTTTCCAATACTAACCATTTCAACATCCTAATTGAGAACACAGAATCCTTTTTTTTTAATCCCCATCCTTTTAACATCAAGATATTTTCAAACTAACCCAACAGCATAACAATCATCAACATGAAACAGGTTCATGGGCCAACTAGGTGGCACAGTGAACAGAGCACTGATCTTGGAGTCAGGAGGACCTGAGTTCAAATCTGGATTCAGATATTTAATACTTACTAGTCATGTGACCTTAGGCAAGTCACTTAACCACATCGTCCTGCCTTCTTCCCTCCAAAAAGCAAAAAAACCAAAAAACAAAAAAAAACCCCATGAAACAGGTTCCAGAAGGGATTTATGCTGCTAAAAATTATTTAATAAATTGGAACTCTAGCATCATAGAAGGTAAATTAATCCATATCTTATTTAACCTAAACATCTTAAATACTTATATTCTCTTGTGGAGGGCAGCAAGGCTCTAAATTTGACCAGGTGCTATCCAATATTTTTACGATGGCATAAGTAGCTCTAAAATGTCCCATTTATCAAATGACAGCAAGCTAGAAGGAGACAGCTAATGCACTGAATAATGGAATCAAGACACAGAAGAATTACAAAAGGCTAGAACAATGTGCAATCTAATAGATAAAATGACTAAGGATAAATGTAGTAATGGCAAGCAAAGTAGTACTTTGCTGTTTGTTTCAGCTATTAAGTGCCTTTGAGCCTCACCTTTGACTATATCAAGTCTTTGTTGGAAACAGTACACATTGTGCTGCCCTTAATAGACCTAAGGGAGTTTGGAGACCTGCCCTGCCCTTAATAGGCCTAACATCATCACATGGAGCCAATGCTGGGAGGACCTTGCCAAAAGAGTGGAACAGGAAGGGTGGAACAGGAAGGAGCAGAGCAAAGAAAAACTTGGGCAGAGCTGGGACCAAGCATAACTGAGGGAGAGAATGCTTCTGATTTTGGTGCTCTGTTGATTTGTGTTACTTTCTGTGAGAGAATGTTTGTGATGTTGGCATTCTGTAGCACTCTGTCTTTGGTCAGTCAGGCAAAAGCACCCCGTCTGTTCTACTTAGACAGAAGTCCTGAAAGAGGACTTTATTGCTGTTACAGAAGTCCTGGGACTTTATTGTTGATTTGTGTTGTTGATTTGAGGCAGAAGCCTTGTCTGTTAATTTATGTTACTTTTTTAGACATAAGGTCAATTGAGATGATAGTGCTGGCAATGTGTGTAAATACTGTTGTACCTATGTTAAGTTTTGTCTTCTTAGAAACAGAAACTTCAAAGAGCTTTGAGTGGAGTAGTCCCTGTAAGCTGAGGTATGAAACAGGAGTGGAAAGCTACCTATGTGCAAGTCCAGATAAGAATCATGTGAGTCTAGGCAAGTCATGTGAATCCAGGCAAGAGCTGAAAGAGTTACTTACCTGTGAATCTAGGCAAGAGTCAGGTGAATTCAGGCAAGAGTTGGGAGTGGTCAGCCCATGGAAGAGAAACTGTGGGATTTGGAAGTCAGTTTCAAGTTAAGATGAAAGAAGATTTTACTTGGGTATTCTATATTGACTGATGGTAGTGTAACTTACTGTGAACTAGGGCTGGGTGTTGTCTGTTGTTTCTCATACCCCTTAAGGATGATTGGCTTAAGGATGTTTGGAAGCTAGTCCATCAAGATGAAAGAAGACTTTATTTGAGCACTTCATATTGACTGAGGCGATTATAACTTAATGAATGATATGTTTTATTTAAGATTGTGTGGTCACCATAGTAATAAGTTGTTATATTATATTGTTGTGACTGTTGTGCTTTAGTTTCTTGAATGTTTTGCTTTAGTTTATTGCTGAATAAATAGAGAGTTCACTACACTATGTGATTAGATCCTTAAAATTATTCACAGCAGTAGTCCTCAGGAGAGTGGCTCATGATTGGCTTTACAATGTAGATCCCTGTACCTAGAACCAAAATCTTTTCCCTCTGTGCATATTATAGAACATTTGGCTTAACCAAAGGTTACATGAAAATGACTTCAAATTTAATATGAATCACCAAGGTGACATTCATACTAAAAAGCTAATTCAAACACATCTTCCACTAGAAGCCTTTCCCTAAACTTCATTTATGCTAATGCCTTCCCTCTAAGATTAACTCTGATTTATCCTGTCTAGAACTTGTTTGTGCATAGTAGTTTGCATGTTTTCTCTCCATTAGACTGGGAGTTTTTTAAGAGCCAAGACTATTCTTTGCCTTTCATTGTATTCTTAGTACTTAGCATGGTGTCTGGCAACCTGGTGCTTCATAAAGGCTTGTTAGCTTGACTTAGGTTTCATTAGTAGATATACAATGGCCAACCTAAGTGAGGTAATAGTCCTGTTGACCACCATAATTTAAAAGATTTATTGGAAAAACTAGAGTATTTCAAGAGCAAGGGAACCTTGATATTCAATGGATTCAAAGTCATGCTTTGTGAGGACTGATTGGCAACAGTAGAGATAAATTGGGAAAGATATGATAAACATGTTCAAATCTTTGAAGGATTATCTTTTCTTTTTTTTTTAACTTTTTTTTAAATTTTATTATAGTTTGCATCATTCATTTCCACAAGATTTTGAGTTACATATTTTCTCGCCCTCTTTCCCCCACCCACCGCCCCAAAACAGCCATCCCAGTGTATCCCCCCTCCCCCAGTCTATTCTCTCCTATGTCACTTCTCGGTAGGGCAGGATGGATCTCCCAACCACAGTGCCTGTGTATCTCAAGTTCCAGTTGGGTGTAGTCAATAATAATAATAATAATTGCATATATAGATAGAAAGATAGATACATATTCATAACATTTGATTATGGAACTCCAGATCCCAGGTTCTTTCTCCTCCTCCCTCACCACCCATGCCCACTGGAAA
>CM053587.1:35564526-35583375 GCA_028646515.1 Pseudochirops corinnae
TTAAAAGAGATAAACAAGCTAGATGATATACATTTATATAATTTATTCCCTTAAATCTAGCAGGTATGTGCTTCACAGAGCTAAAAACATAAGTTCTGACTGCCTGATACAAGAATGACAAAGTACTTTTATATATTTTAGGACAATCCCAGAATGTCTGTATTCCTCAGATTTGTAGTCTCCATATGTTTACAAGACAATTGATAAATTAGTGTCAGTTGGATCCCAGGATACCTGAGCTTTTCCCCCATATGGAGTATGTTCCCAAGATAAGAGAAATCCCACTATTCTGATTGCAGGCATCCTATCACAAACAGGAAGAATACTCATTGTCAATCTTATCTGGTGTTTTAAGTTACTGACACAGGAAAGGGCATTTTTAGAGCAAAGCAAAGCAATCGGATTGATTAGTTTAGGCTTTGGCTCTTAAGGTCCAAAAATGTTATTAAGTGATTATCATTTTATCTCTCTCTGTATATATCTCTATATATGTATGTGATACATATATATATATACACACATGCAAACAGGAAATCATTTAAAAAGAGAAAGTACTAGAAATAAGAGGAATTGGGAAAAGACTTCTTGTAGAAGATGGGATTTTAGTTGGCAGTTGAAGAAAGCTAAGGAAGCCAGTAGGTATAGATGAGGAGGGAAAGCATTTCAAGCATGAGGAATATCCAGAGTAAATACCCAGACCTGAGAGATGAAGTATCTTGTTTGAGGAATAGCAAGGAGGCCAGTATCACTGGATTGCAGAATATGTGTTAGGGGGCAAGGTGTCTGAAGACTGGAAAGATAGGAAGGGGGACAATGTTATGTGGGACTTTGAATGTCAAACAAAGGATTTTGTATTTGATCCTGGAGGCAATAGAGAGTCATTGAAGTTTATTGAATTGGGGGGGAGGGTGACATGTTTGGATCTGCCCTTTAAGAAAATCACTTTGACAGCTAATTGGAGGGTGGACTAGAGTGGGGAAGGGACTTCAAGCAGAGAGATCAACCAGCAGGCTATTACTAGTTCACACATGAGGGGATGAGGGCTTGCACTGGGGGGTTGGCAGTGTCAGAAGAGAAAAGAGAACATATTTGTGATGTTGCAAAAGAGGAGTTGAATGAGCCGTGGCAATAGTTTAGATAAGGAGAGGGGCAGATAGTAGGGAATTGAGAATGATATGAAGGTTGAGAGCCTGAGAGACTGGGAGGATGGTATTGCTTTTGGCAGTAATAAAAACATTAGGAGGGGGCCAGGATTTAGAGGAAAAGGTAATGAGTCCAGTTTGGGATAATGTTGAATTTAAGGTGTAAATTAGACATCCAGTTTCAGATGTCTGAAAGACAGTTGTTGATGTGTGATTGTAGATGTTCAGAGTTTGGGCAGGAGAGGTGGATTTGAGAAACATTAGCATAGAGATAGTTATAAAAACCCCTAGAAGCTAATAAGATCACCAAGTGAAGTATAGACATACGTAATTTTATTGTGCTTCACAGATATTGCATATATATATGTATACACACACACACACACACATATATACACATATACACACTTATGAGTGTGTGAATGTGTGTATGTGTATTTCCAAAATTGAAGGTTTGTGGTAACCCTGTGTTGAAGCAAGTCTATGGCTTGCATTTTTCCATAGCACGTGCTTACATTGTGTCTCTGTGTCACATTTTAATAATTCTCACAATATTTCAAAACTTTTCATTGTTATTATATTTGTTATTCTGCTCTATGATCAATGAGCTTTGATGTTACTATTGTACAGTTATCCCTTCCACATATGGGAGGGGATTGGAGGGGGCATATCTTTGATCTGGAAAATCTACATAAAATATTTTGATCTTTCCTTCATTCCAGAGGTGTAAATTAATGTGGCATTAAAAGATAAAATGAGTTGATATTATATAATGCATATATTTTATGCATTTTGAGTTTCTAAATTTTTTCATGTTGTCTGCTGGGCTTCACATATTGTCTGCAGCTTCTGCAAAACTCCCCCCAATTTCCCATTTAATTTCTTATACAGACCTGCAATATATTGAAACTTCAGTGAGGAAAGTCATGATATGGGAAGGAGTAACTGTAATTGCTTTAAGACCCCATGAATTGTACCCATATAAGATGGCAAATTTAATTGATAAACGTTGTGTGTGTTTTGATTGCTTTGCTAACCTCCTGTTCCTCCATCTTTCTGCCTATCTTTGGACCTCCTTATTCTCTGAGACACAATATTGAAGAATATTATATGAACATAGCTGATAAAACTATGGCAGGGTTTGAAAAGATTGGCTCCAATTTTGAAAGAAGTTCTACTGTGAGTAGAATGTTATCAAACAGCATCACGTGCAGCAGAGAACTCTTTTGTGAAAGGAAGAGTCAATCTACATGGCAAACTTCATGTTGTCTTATTTGAAAAAATTTCCATAGCCACCCAAACCTTCAGCAATGGACATTGTGAATCAGCTGCCATCAACATCGAGGCAAGAACAACTCTCTGAAGGCTCAGAAGATAGTTAACATATTTTTAAGAATAAGGTATTTTTAATTAAAGTATGTGTATTGTTTCTTAATCATAATATTATTGCACATTTAATAGACTTTAGTGTGAATATGTAACTTTTTTATATATATGTAACTTTTTTATGTACTGGGAAACCAAAAATTCATGTGACTCACTTTATGAAATTTGCATTATTGTGGTGGTCTGGAATCTAACCCACAATATCTCTGAGGTATGCTGAGGTAAGCCTGTAGTACTGTTGTTGTTGGTTCTTCATTTTTTAAGAGGTCTGATGATATCATGTTTGATATTTTGATTTCCATGTGAATTGTATTTAAGTGAGGCAGTTATACAAAGTCATTAGCCTCACTCTCTCCTCCAGAGTCATTGAAGTTCACTGGAAAGACAAAAGTCAGGATGGATGACTAACGATGGCCAAGGATGTAAGTGAATGACCTTGGCATCTTCAATGTCTGACTAAGCTATAAGCCCTCCACAGCACCTGCTTCAGCCACAGGAACAAATTGTTCTCATCCACCCATTCCTCTAGGAGTAGATATCCCCCTACCTCACCAATGGGTTTAAGGCCTGTCATTTACCCTCAGCCTGTATTAGCCTGTTTGCTGAGACAATTTTGCTATGGGCCAGGGTGTGGCTGCTGCTCATGCCACAGTTTCTTGGAGCCACAGCTGAGAGTTGGGTGAAAGGTGGACACCAAAAATGGATGAGCAGTCCTAAAAAAGGCTGCCTGTAGTATAGAGGAAGAGAAGAGTGCCCAGAACAGAACCCTGTGGAACACCTGTGATTTTAAGTGTGACCTGGATGAAGATCCAATAAAAGAGATGGAGAAGGAGCAGTTTGATAGGAAAGCTTGGAGAGAGTGGTGTCCTGAAAATCGAGGGAGAAGGAAGTATTGAGAAAAGAAGGCTAGCAACAGTGTCCAAAGCTGCAGAGAGGTCAAGAGGAAGGAGGATTGAGAAAATGCCGTTGGATTTGGCGATTAAAGAGGTCTTTGTTAACTCTGGAGAAAGCAGTTTCGGTGGAATGATGATGTTGGAAGCTGGATTATAAGGGGTTAAGAAGTTAGTGAGAAAAAAGACAGTGGGGGCATTCATCATAAATCTCTTTTTCAAGGAGTTTGGCCCCAAGGTTCAGAAGAGATATAAGATGATAGTGGGTGTGGAAGGATTGAGGATTTTTTGAGAGTGGGGGAAACATGAATCTGTTTCTAGGTAGAGGAATGAGCCAGTAGACAGGGAGAGTCTGCAGATAAGTAACAGAGTGGGGATAATAGAGGAGGCAATTTGCTGGAAGAGACAGGATAGAATAGGATTGCCTGTGAATGTGGAGAGGTAGGTTTCTGTGTGAGGCAGAGGTGAAGGAGGAAATAGTGGCAAAAGACATTTAAGTAAAATGTGGTTAGGAAGAGGGAAGAAAAAAGGAACTTACGGTAAACGACCTCATTTTTTTTCCTGTAAAATACAAGGCAAGGTTCCCAGCTGAGAGGATGAGAGGAAAGTGAATAATGAGAGGTTTGAAGAGGGATGAAAAGGTCAAAGACAGAAGGAAAGATCCCATATGTCCCCGAACATCTATAGAATCACTTTTTATGATGTCTGAAAACAAGATATATACCCAAGAATTGGGGAATGGCTAAATAAATTATGGTATATACATATAAAAAGAATATTATTATTACATCACACAAAAAAGAGCAAATTCAGAGAAATTTGGAGAAATATAAGAAGAAATGCAAAGCAAAGTAAGCAGAGACCAGAGACAGGCTACCGGGGATGGGGAACCTGCAGCTTTGAGGCCATATGTGGCCCTGTAGGTCTTTAATTGTGGATCTTTGACTGAATTCAAACTTCCCAGAACAAATCTCCCTTAATAAAAGGATCTGTTTTGTAAAACTTGGACTCAGTCAAAAGGTTGCACCCATTGTATCATACAATGACCATAAAAATATAAAGGAAAACAACACTAATAGGATGCATACTTCCCACTTCTCAACAGGGAAATAAGGGACTATAGATATAGGATGAGGACTACACTTATAGCTATGAGTAATGTGTTAGCTTGTTTCACTGAAATGCATTTCTTTATTACAAAGGAGAGTTCTATGAAAATCTACGAGGTGGGTGCAGAGGTGGACTGGAGTTAACTCTGACTTGCGTCATACTTGTGTCATTTATACCTTGGAAATAAAAAATCACTACAAATCATGGCTGGATTTGTTTTGTTGGTTTTCTAGGCTTAAGAAACTGTTGATAATACAAATTAATTTTTGAAGAGTCAAGTTGTTAAGCATTTGTTGGTACATCCCTGTATTGGGAAATTTTTAGGGAAATGGAAAAATAGTTTAAAATAATCAATAAAGCATTAAAAAAAGACAAATCCATGTTATTCTGACTTAAAATATGCAGTAGGAAAAATACACACTTTATAAGCCATTTTGGGGCATAGGAGGTGACGGTTGAAGGCAGAGGAACTGAGAGAGCAATAGGGATATACTGAATTGTGTGTTTACAAATAACACATGAGATACCATCACAGACCCCCCCACTGCTGAGAGGGAGAATCCTGGAGCCACTGGAAGCTTTGTACTGAAATCAATCATCATGGCATTTTAGGCTTCCTATTCCCCAAAATAGCTTCTCTTGTTGTAAAGGAAATGGTCAGCAGATTTCATGAAGTAATAAGGAAGTCAGAAAGTGAGTTTTTCCAGTGCTAGGTGGCAACAGGTTCATAAATTTAATTGTCTCTGATTTTCACAGTCTAATTGTCTTTGCTCTTTCCTATCACCAGTTTTGACTTTCCACTGTCACCAAAGCTAGAGTTGAGGATCTCTCAATGAGTCCACATGACTAAGTAAGACTCAACTCTCTGTTAGTGGTTTCTTTTTCTTTTTCCAATTATTTTCTATCTAACAAGCAACTATATTTTTGATTATATGAAATTTGAAAACTTCTATAAGAATAGAATCAAAGAAATTCGGGTTAGAAGGGAAATTGTCAATTGGAGAAAATCCATTAAATATTTTTGATAAAGGCTAGATATCACATAAACAAACATGGAATATGTAAAACCAACTCATTCCCTGAAAGCTAAATCATATAGAGTGTACTTTAAAAAATTCTTAAAAAGAAGAATTACAAACTGTTAGCAACTCTCTCAGAAATTGCTCCAAATAATTAAGAGAAATATAAATGAAAACAATTCAGAAGTTTTACCAGGATATCAGGCAGAAAGACAGAAGATATAGTCAATGTTGGAGGGACTGTGGGATGAGACAGAATTACATACAGCTGGCAGAGCTGTCAATTGGTCCACCTGGAATTATGCAAGACAAGTGTTTAAATCATTCATATCCTTTGACCCAGAGATCCCATTGCAGGCATAGATCCCAAGAATGTCAAAGACAGAAAAGAAAGGTGCCATATTTGCAAAAATATTAATAGTGGCATTCTTTGTGGGTCAAGGAACTGGGAAAAATATGCATGCCTATCAACTAGGACATACATAAATAAACTATGGTATATGAAGGCAATAGATTATATCGTAAGAGTTGACAACCCTGAAGAATTCAGAGAAACATGGGAAAACTTGCTTGAACTGATGTAGGGTGAATAAATAGAATACAAAATATACACACATATACATTTTTTATTAGTAAGCATTTATTAAGTGTTTTCTATCTTATTTCTTGGTTCTGCTTCAGTTTAATTATCTTATTCTTTTTTGTTTACATTGTTGTAGTTATTGAATGTATATACACAGATAAATATATCTGTACATGCCTATACCTATATAATGCACCTATATGTAATACCTATATAATGTATATGTGTATACATACACAGATATATGCATACACAATGAATACAACAATGAAGAAAAAAGAAGAAAATTAAACTGAATTCAGTGTAATTATAGTAACCAATTTTTGACCCTGGAAAAGAAGTGAAGAGAAGTACCTTTATCTTCTTCTGAAAAAAATGACAGACTATGGGTGTGTAATGTTGCATATTTTTCAGATGCTTATGTTTTGAGATCAATGTGTTGGTGGTTTTATTTAATGTAATTTTTGTTGTGGTTGCTAGAAGGGAGTGGCTGTTGTTCTTCATTCTCAAAGAGGACCAAAATGACATTTCTATACTAGAGTCAAGTTTCAGTGTGCTGGACTCTGACTGATTAGACCAATAGGAGGTTGGAATGTTCTACCACAGGTCAGGCACAAACAGTCCATGTGAACATTTGGATGGATTCTTTGAATTTGTGCATTTTGCTTTTCTTTTGAGCTCTTTTGATTTACTCTGCTCATAGAGCACAGCACCTTCTCTGATGTGGGCACACCTTGCTGAGTGGTCCTGTGCTGGTGTCTTCCATGTCACTCAACGGATTCCAAAGTTCTTAACAGAGACCTTGAGAGTGTCCTTGTATTGCTTCTTCTGACCTCCATGTGAAGGCTTGCCCTGTGTGAGTTTTCCATAAAATGGTCTTATTGGCAAGTATACATTTTGCATTCAAACAACAGGAAAAGGGATAGGTTAATCTAGAAATTGCCATAATGTAAAAGTGTAAGGCATAAATTAAACTTCTTTTAAAAAGTAAAGGAAAAGCCATAGTTCAATGACTAGTTTGTCTATTTGTGGTGGAACAGTTTGACTATGACATGGCCAGATTACTGATTTTGCTCATGTGAGTAGATCAGCCCCTAAACTCCATAGCTTTATTGATTGTGCTCAGGTTAGCTCATATCATATGTATATCTTACATCTAAGATTCTCATCCTAAATCAGCAGTTCTCAATCTGGGGGCTATGTTCAATTTGTAACAATGAAAATACATCCTGCATATCAGATAGATTCCTAACAGTAGCAAAATTCCAGTTATGAAGTAGCAATGAAAATAATTTTATGGTTGGGGGTCACGACATGAGGAACTGTATTAAAGGGCGTTAGGAAGGTTGAGAACCATTGTCCTAAAGGGTACTTTATAGGAAGCTCATTGATTTAGGTTTTAATAAACATTGTTGCTACAGTGGTTCATTGGTTGTGTTGTTTAAGAAGACACATACAAACACACAGACACATACACACAAATAAAGACATATACACCTCTGATAGCTTTTCTTTTGTCTTTGTCACAGTAGTGCCACCTTTACCTTCCATTATCCTTTTAAAAATATGAACAAAAACATGAGAAAATCTAGGTTGGCTAGACATACCAGGGTTATTACATTATCTGAAAAAGGAGAGAGTTGATAATCGCTAAGGTGCTTTCCAGCTCCAAAAGTTTATGAATCTATGATTGATAAATCCTAGAAAGTACAAATTGATGTGATGGATTGTTTGGGAAACAGAACTTTATGATTGGATCCAAGTTTGTGGGTATTAGGTTTTAATTAAAGGTATTGCACGTTGAAACACATTTCATGTTTTAGTATATCTGACATTGTAGTCTTGACATGATTCATTGCGAAGCATCCAGTTTATTAGCTATGAATTCTACATATTCATGAGTTCTTTGATTTATTTAATGTCTGGCTTGTTTTAAAAAAAGTGCTTTTTATCTTCACTAATTCATCTATCAGCAGAGTTATTTGGGACCTTGGTTATATCAACATGTCTATACCTCCATAGTATTCTTTCTCAGATGATAATAGGGATATGTTTATATTTTTGTACAATTACATAATGGACAGGAATAATTTTGACTAAATCTCAGGACGATGGAAGTTTAAAATAAGCAGATATATTATGATTAAAATTGAAAATGAATGTCATGTTTTGTTGTCCTGTTGTATTATTGAAGAGATTTTATTGCCGGTCTGAAAGCCATCAATTACATAAAGCTCAGATGCCTATTTGTTCTTCTTTTGTCAGTCATGGGAAATGAACAGAAGATAATTTCTTTTTTGCTTTAAAGTAAAAACTGAAGACCTGTAAGCAAATTGTTTTTGTATCATTCTCAATATTTTTACAAAGTAAAAATGCATAGGATTTGTTTTATTTAAATTTAACTGCAGAGAAGGAGGTTCATAAGATGTCTACAGAATATGTCCAGTGCTTTTCACTCACACATGTCACACTACTTTTGGCCTTCAATACCATTCTCCAGGATTATTGCCACAGTCTCTTAATTGGGCTCCCTGTCTCATCTTTTTCTTTAATCATTTTTCTATTCAGTTACAAAATGAATCTTTCTAAGGAAAAGGTCTTATTATATCTCAGTGAAAGAAATTCTAATCTCTCCTTTTTGCCTCTATGATAAAATATCAACTCCTTCATTTGAAATCTCTCACAATCTAGCTCAGGTCTACCTTTCTAGGTAGATGTTCCTTCTATACAATATTCTATCTTCCATTGTTATGTCTTCGCATAGGCTGATCCTCATGCCTGGAATGTGCACACTGTCTTCTTGTCTCCATCTCTAAGAATGCCTGACTTCCTTTAAGAATCACCCCAAGTGCTACTTCTTAGACAGGGCCTTTTCTGATTCTCCCAATGGTAAGTAAGCTTTCCCTTTACCCTGATTAGTTCTCCCTAATTATTTAGTATTTGCTTTTCTTTCTGCGCGTTCCCCACTGCCCCCAATGAGATATATACTCCTTTGTCATAGTAGCTATTTCATTTTTGGTTTTGTATCCCCAGGGCCTAGCACATAGTAGGTGCTTTATAAGAGTTGGCTCAATTGGATTGTGAACTCTAAATGGATTCTTTCTATAGAAACCTCAGGGATTGACTACCATTCAGTGGAATAACTTTTAAAAGATAATGTCTTAATGGGATGGACAACTGTGTTTTTTCATTGATAACACAATTGATTCCCCATTAATAGTCTCACTTTCCTCTCACTATGGATGAGGGAACTGAGATCAGGAGAGTTTAAGTGATTTCTTCAGTATCACCCAGCTAGTCAGTCTCTAGATCTGGTTACATGAACTGTCATTTTGCACTTTTAAGGATGAAGGGCAGAGGTATAGGAGGGGTTTCCTGACCTTTGTGGATTGGTGCTGTGGAATAGGATGGGTACAGATTGGATTCTGTCAAATGTTCTCAGGTTGTCAGTTCCTAGCAATAAAATCACTTGAATAAAAATACTTTTTCCCTCTCACTCCTCTTCCTGACTCTGGGTATGTTACACAGCCATCAGCTTTCCACACTTTTAAATTCCAGTCTAGTCCTCAGACCAACCAAGGATCATTTAGGAACCATATTTTGGGACTTATTATGAACTAGCTAAATATCTGTTCTTGTTATCTATATCTATATCTATCTACCTATCTATCCAGAGAGAGAGAGAGAGAGACAGAGACAGAGAGAGAGAGAGAGAGAGAGAGAGACAGAGAGACAGAGAGACAGAGAGAGAGAGAGAGAGAGAGAGAGAGAGAGAGAGAAAGAGAGAGAAATCTATTAGTGCTAAGTTCTGTTTCAGTTAGAAGTTAATATTATTCTGATCTAGAACTATGATTTCACTAGTATAAAAAAACTCATGCTGTGAAAATTCCATCCATGGATGTTGATTGAGAATCTGTTCATAACTTATAGTCTTAAAGAATTGCCTGGAGGCCCTGAGAGGTTATCTGGTTATAGTATAGTCATCCAGTCACTATGTATCATAAGTAGTTCTCAGTCTCAGATCCTTTGAACTCTAAAACAGCAGTCCCTTATCCACTATCCCTCAATCAATCAATAAGCATTTATTATGTGCCAAACACTGTTAGGAATACAAATAAAAATATGAAACAATTTCTACTCATAGGAGACTTACATTCTATTAGGGGAGGCACGTCTATATGACATGTCAGTATATTAGTACATACACATTAAATACACAATAAATACAAGGTAATGAAATAAAGGTATTTAAATACAAGGTAGTGAGGTAAGGCAGACACTAACTGTTGGAGAGATAGGAAAGCTTTCATGGAGAAAGTGGCACTTGAGCTATGTCTTAAAGGGAGTGTGGGATTTCATGAGGAGGAGGTGAAGAGTGAGTGCATGCCAGGCATATGGGATAGCCAATGTAAAGGCACTGAGACTGGCAATTGAATGTCAGATGTGGGAAAGCAAGAATGCTGGTCTAGCTAGACTGTAGCTTGAAGGAGGGAATATAAAAGTATAATGAGTATGCTTTCTATTTATGCTGAATCTATTTTGTATATATATAATTATAAACATGTTTTCTCTCCCATTAGAATGTGAGGGCAGGAACCATGTTTCTTTCTTTCTTTATACCTTCAGTATTTAGCACTTAGCAAGTACTTTATAAATTCACCTGGAATTACTGACTCATTAGAAAGATAGTTGGGGTCAAGTTTTCAAGGGTTTTAAAGGTCAAAAAGAAGAGTTTATATTTTATTCTGATGGCAATAAGGAGACACTGGAATTTATTGAATAGGAGAGTGGCATGGTAAGATCTGTGTTTAAAAAACATGTCATTGGTATTTGCATTGAGGTGAGATGGGAGTGGAGAGAGATTTGAAGAAGGAAAACCAATTAGGAGGCTGCTGTAACAGTCTAGGTGAGCAATGATGAGGGTCTGAACTAAAGTGTTGTCTGTGAAAGTTAGAGGAAAGGTGTCCTATGGTTAGAGATACAGTAGAGGTAGAAACAGCAAGATTTTGTGGAATATGTAGGATGAAGAAAAATGAAGAGTTGATAATAATACTGAGATTATGAACTCGAGAGACTAGAAGAAAAGGAAAATCATAGAACTGGGAGGAGGGAGTTCAGAAAAGAAAGACAATGAGTTCTGTTTTGAACACATCCAGTTTGAGATGTCACTGGGACATTCAGTCTGAAATATCATAAAGCCACACATGAGCAACTTTCCAGAAGAATGCTGCTGTGAACATCCTTCAAGGTTCTGATTACATAGCATAGTGAACTCTCTATTTATTGAATAACAAATTAGAGCAAAACATTCATAGAAAATCAAAATACAGCATTCACAATATTACAACTTATCCCAGAAAATCAAAATAAAGCATTCACCATGTCACAAATCAACAGCTTAACACTAAAATGGCCACATAGTTTTCACCAAAGTGGTCACACAGTTTTCAACAAAGTACATTCATTTAGTCCATCACAAAATCCTTAATTCAATCACAAAGTACAAAGTTCCCCACCCCTAGGTTACAGTAAATCATAATCTTTTCAGTCAGTACACAGTATACAAGTAAAATCTTTTTTCAGCTTGACTCAAGGCTGGCTCTCAGCTTCCATTGTTTCTCTTCCATGTTCCCAGCCCCAACTGTCATCTGGGTTCAAAGGCAGGCAGCTCCTAGTTGCTTGTCCAGCTCCTTTTTTGTTCTTTGTTCTTTGTTCTCCAGTTCTTTGTCCAGTTGCCATTCCATATTGAAGTTCACAGTGTTCAGTCCACCTCAAGTCCTTCACAGCTCCTGTTTCTGGGAAGTCAAACCTTGGCAGAGCCACAATAATATTCATATACATTGCTGGCACCATCATCAATTCACTATCTGCTTGTGAAATCAACTCAGACCCACCAACAAAGTCTGAGAACTTAACACAAATCATCAACATAGAAATCAACACAGACCCACAAACAAGGTCCAAGAAGTCAGCACAAATCGGTAACTGGAGCAACAGGACCTCCAAAACCCTCCTCCAAACTTCTGTAAGCATACAACCAGAAAATCCTCTTTCAGAGCTTCCAGTTAGGTACCAGGGCTTCTGTACAAAGTATCACAAACAAACATCAACACAGACAGAACAAACAGATGCCAGGATACCACAAGTTTTCTCTTTCTTGACTCTCCCACCACAAGTGTACTCTTCTCAGTTCTGCTGTCTCCAGTCTTGGGTTCTCCTTATATAGGGTCATTAGCTTCTCCCCAGGAGTTCGCAAGTGCTAGGGTTCACAAGTTGTTCACATGTTTTGTTTCTTAACAGACTTGATACAAGTCTCAAAAGAAACTTGAACTGAAACAAGATGTTAATTCAATAGCTGAAACAAGATGTGAACTACTTTTGTGCTTGCCATTATAAATATCCAATAAGAAATTAGTGTTGTAGAAATTAAACTAAGGAAAGACATTGAGGCTAACTATATAGACCAGTGAATTATCTTCATAGAAAGAATAATTAAAGCCATGGGAACATATAAGGTCCATACTGCCTCTCATATTATTCTTAGAGTAGTACTCATATTAGATTTAGGTGAGGTACCAGTCTTTCTGTCTCTAGTTTCTCTCTCTTTTCAATTCAAGTACTTTCTGGCTTTTTTTTTTCTTATTTATTTGTTTTTTAATTGTCAACATTCACTTCCACAAGATTCTGAATTTCAAATTTTCTCCCTCTCCTTCTCCTCCCCCTTCCCCAAGATAGTATTAAATCTGATATAGGCCACACACACACACACACACACACACACACACACACACACTCATACTCATACTCAACATTAGTTATGTTGTAAAGATGAATCAGAACCAATGGGAGAAACCATTAGAAAGAAGAAACAACTACAAAAATAAGAAAGCAAATAGTATGCTTTCATCTGCATTCAGACTCCATAGTTCCCTCTCTGGATGTGGATAGCATCCTCCATCTTGAGTCCTTTGGAGTTGTCTTAGATCCTTGCATTGCTGAGAAGAGCTAAGTTCACCAAAGTTAGTCATTGTATAATGTTGTTGCCACAGTGTATAATGTTCTCCTCCTTTTGCTCATTTCACTCAACATCAATTCATGTAAGTCTTTCCAGGTTTTTCTGAAGTCCTCTTGCTCATCATTTTTATGGAACATTAGTATTCCATCACATTCATATACATAACTTGTTCAGCTATTCCCCAATTGATGGGCATCTCCTCAACTTCCATTTCTTGGTCACCACAAAAAGAGCTACTACAAATATTTTTGTACATGTGGATCTCTTTCCCATTTTTATGATGGGATACACACCTAGGAGTGGTATTACTGGGTCAAAGAGTATGCAAAGTTTGGTTGCCCTTTGGGCATAGTTCCAAATTACTCACCACAATGGTTGGATCAGTTTACAACTCTACCAACAATGCATTAGTGTCCCAATTTTCCCATATCTTCTTCAACATTTATCATTTTCATGTTTTGTTGTGTTAACCAATTTTATAGGTATGATGTGGTACCTCAGGGCTGTTTTGATTTGCATTTCTCTAATCAATAGTGATTAATAGCATTTTTTCTTATGACTAGAGATAGCTTTAATTTCTTCATCTGAAAACTGCTTGTTCATATTCTTTGACCATTTATCAATTGGAAAATGACTTGCTTTTTTCTCTATAAATTTTAGAAATGAGGCCTTTGTCAGAAACACTGGTTATAAAAATTGTTTCCCAGCTTTCTGCTTCCCTTGCATTGGCTTTATTTGTTGTAAAGCCAACCACTAGCAACTTTCCAGAAGACTGCTGCTGTGAACAGTTTTCAAGGTTCTGATTACATAGTATAGCAAACTCTCTATTTATTCAATAACAAATCAGAGCAAAACATTCAGAATGTTACAACTTGTCACAGGAAATCAAAATACAACATTCACAATAACATAATAACTCAACAACCTAAGATAATGCTTGCTGATGGTTTTAGACATGCTACTTATCATTTTAAGGAGGACTCCATTTACTCCTATGCTCTCTAGTGTTTTTAATAGCATTCTAAGTACTTTTAATCACTTTACTCTTCTCAAAAACCTTTAATGACTCTAATTGCCTACTAAATTAAGTTTAAACTCTTAGGACAACAAGTCAAGTCAGTAAACATTTATTAAGTACTATTATATGTCAGGCACTATACTAAATGTTAGGAATATGAAGAAAGAGGGAAAATAGTCTATATTACAAGGGACCTTACTATATAGAAGGGGAGACAACATGAAAAAATTATGCTCAATCAAAGGACAAATTGGAGCTAATCTCTAAGGAAACATGCTAAAGCTAAAAGGGACCAGGAAAGGCTCCTTGCAGAAGGTAAGATTTTAATTGAGATTTGCAAAACAAACCAGGTAAGCCAGGAGGCAGGGATAAGGGAGAGAATTCCCAGTACCAAACCACTACACTTTTGTTTTTCTCATTGTTCATCCTATGGTGACTTATATATTCTACTTGGTCTTTGACCAAAACTCCTTGTGCCTTCTGACCTCCTCCTTCATGTCATCTTCCATGCTTGAAAAAAACAACAACACCTTACTCTCTATTCCTTACCTATTGAAATCTTTCCTATTTTTTACTTACCTCAAATCCTACCTTTTCCATGAAGACTTCTATTGTCACTCAAATCAGAAGTGATACAGTTTGATTCTTTGCATGGTGGCCACTATGTAAGGCTTTGAAGAACAGTTATCTATGTCTCATCTTCCTCACTAGATTGGAAACTTCCTGAGGGTTAAAACCTTGTCTTTTACATTGTTGTATACTCCACAGAGTGCACATTAGGTCCCCAAATCTGTACAAGTCCACACTTTCAAGGGTTTAATATTTCTCCTCCCTTTACCTCCTTGAGTTAATGGGAAAAAAGGTTCAATTCTAAGAGCCTTTAATTGAAGGGTTGTTATTACCCAGACGCACAAACAGTCAAGTGAATGCTAACACAGGTAGAGTCTGGCTATTTATCTGAAGTATAAAACACTGACCAGATACAATTCTAGCTGCAAGGCAGCTGTTCTCACACCAGTGAATTGAATTTGTACAGTCAAGTCAATACAATTATAAGAAACAATTAGATCAGAGAAAAATGAAATTTTGTTTAGATTGTTATCTTGCAACCACAGGACATGATTTATTCTTGACTCTGGACTTTTTAGTAAATGAATGCTATAGCCTTTTGGAAAATCCACACTAGTAAATATTGTACAAATTAAGGTGGTTTACAATTTTTATTTAAAAAAAATAAATATATTACTATTTTGTTCAATGTGAAAGGGACAATTTAAGGGCTAATATTCAGAAAGAATATAAGAAATAGTGGTGTTTCCAAGAGAAGGCTATAAGATAAATTTTAAAAAGCCTAGGATACATTTAATTATTGTGAGAATTATAAAAGAGCTACATTCTCTTAGAGAAGAAAAAGATATTGAACCAAAGGTTGTATATTTAATTACTTGTCAATATATTCCTTCTCATATATTGATCTTTTGGGTTTGACTTAATTCTTCTTATGAAAATAAATAGCAGACATGGATGTGTGTGAGGAGAAATAATTAGCTGGGCTAAAATTGCCTCCTTGTTTGTTCACTCTTGAAGTCCTTCAGATTATTTAGTACAGCAAAACCCATTTATTATAACACAACAGAAGTCAAATAAGGCATGCAGAGGAGAATATATATCAGATGATACAAAGTGAAGGAACTCTTCAATTGAGAGTGAGGTAACTACTTAATCCAAAGAGGAGTCCTGGAAACTCCCTGAAGTATCTAGTGTTGCAAGCTGGGAGTAGAAACATGATGGAGGCTGGCATCTGCATTTATGTCTTTCCAAAGTCTTTTCCTTCAGCATCCTGAAGTGGGGTTGGCCTCTTCCACATTCTCTTTCAAAGCTAAAAGCCAGGAATGCCCAAAGAGACCCCGTGTTTGACGAGTCTCCCAAGGGTACTGGCTTGAAAGAGGGAGATTGGAGAAGGCTAGAGCTCTCTCACCTCTTACCAATTCTTCCCAGACCCTAGTGCAGGGCAGGATATTTATCTCCACTAACAAGGAATGAATCCCACACCAATGAGCTTTGGGACAGGGCACATCAGGAATTCAGACTTAAGGAGGGAAAATTTATTTGAATGGGGGAAAAAAAAACTCACAACAGTTTCCTAATTTGTAAAACAAGAGAGTCATGAAAATCTTTTTAATCTTTTTTTTTTTTGAGGGGGGGAGGGCAAGGCAATTGTGGTTAAGTGACTTGCCCAAGGTTTCACAGCTAGTAAGTGTGTCAAGTATTTGAGGCCAGATTTTAACTCAGGTCCTCTTGACTCCAGGGTCAGTGTTCTATTCACTGCACCACTTAGCTGCCCCTCAATCTTTGAAATCTTAATTGACTTCTTTGCATTCCTGTGAATGCATTCCAAACCATTTCTCATCTCAACCCTCTTATGTTTCTCCTACCTTTTTTTCCCCCCACTAGAGGACCTTGCTTTTTCCTTTTTTTGTAGGGGCAGGGTGAGGGCATTGGAGTTAAGTAATTTGCCAAGGGTCACACAGCACCTTTTCTTTTACCGAGAAAATTGAGGAAGACATATATGAGCTCCCACTTCTCCCTGTTCTATAACACACTTTCCCTCTCCCATTTTCTTATTTTTTGTTTTAACCTCTGACAAAGAGGTGCCCCTTTTCCAGTCCTTCACTTTTTTTTCATTAAAAACTATTTTATTTTTTTAATTACTTGTAAAGACAACTTTTGAAATTCTTTAAAAAAAATTTGAGTTCCAAAATTTTCCCCTTACCTTCCTTCTCTCCCTCCTCCCTAAAATGGTAAACAATTTGATATAGGTGATATATGTGCAATAATGTAAAATATTTCCATATTAGTCATGTTGTAAAAGAAGAAACAAACCAAAAGAAAAAAATACAAAAAATAAAGTGAAAATAATATGCTTCAATCTGCATTCATACTCCATCAGTTCTTTGGAATTGTCTTGGGTCATTGCATTGCTGAGAAGAGCTAAATCATTCATGGTTGGTCATTGCAGTGTTGCTGTTAGTGTGTATACTGTTCTTCTGGTTCTGCTCATTCCACTTTGCCTTAGTTCATGTAAGTCTTTCCAGGTTTTTATGAAGTCCTCTTGATCATCATTTTTTATGAAACAATAGTATTCTATCACATTCATATAAATAACTTGTTCAGACATTCCCCAGTTGATAGGCATCCCCTCAGTTTCTAAGTCTTTGCCACCCAAAAAGTGCTACTATAAATATTTTTTTACATGCATATCATTTCCCCTTTTGTATGATCTCTGTGCAATACAGGCCTAGTAGTGGAATTGTGGGATAAAAGTATATGCACAATTTGATTGCCTTTTGGACCAGGTATCAGAGCAGAAGCTAGGTTGCCATGTGCAAGTTCTGGCAGTAGACCTCTGCTGCAATGATGACAACGGTGAGAATGTGGAGATGCCTCACATGTGCCACACCATATGCTGAGCTGGTGGCAGGTTGGTGCTTTTGCCTTCTTCTTCCCTGTCTCCCATCCTCTCCTGTGCCCACCCTCTTAGTGGGGTTGGGCTCCCTTTTCTACTGCCCCCTCCCCGTAAGGGATGAACTTTAGGTTCTGCAGAAAATGTGTAATATATACCAGAAAGACTTTTAGAGGGAAAGTCTTGGGAATGTTGATTAACTACAGGATGTGGGAGCCTGCTTATCAGCATATCTAAAGGCAAACATCTCCTTTGTACTTCAGATAAAATCCACAAATCCAAAGGACAGAGGAGAACTTTATTCCACAACACTATTCTGAATATTAGAACCCTTGTGTTAATGGTGAAGAAAACTTAAACATCATGGGTTCCATCTCTTATCAGTGGAGGAAATTCCTTTAAAAGAATTTATGTCATGTCATTCTTTTACTAAGTAAAGTAAAAAAGAAAATGAAAAATGTGGCAAGAGTGTAGACCCATGTAGGCATGGAGTTTAGGTGTTTTAAGGTAGGCTGTGAGCCCTGAAATGCGGACCAATGAAATGTGGGGTAGGAAATTTGAATCAGGATGATTATAAAAAGCTTTGTAATTGTCTGAAAGGGCATGTCTCCTTACTGGTCACTCAGGTTCCTGCCATCCCTGGCAGGAGAATGATTAATAAATCTTTTCCTTATCTCTGGGAGAAGAAAGGGAGCCATAGATTAAGGTAAATTATCTCATATAAAAGAGGCAAGAGAAAACTGTTACAATGGAGGGGAAGAGCAGGAAGGTGAAAGGGAATGGGACAACCCGATTCTCATTGAATTTGGCCTAAGGAGGGAATAACATACACACTCAACTGGGTATCTTACCCTACTGGAAAATAGAGAGGTAGGGGATAAGAGAGGGAGGATGGAAGAGAGGGCAGATTGGGGGAGAGGGTAGCTAGGAGCAAACATTTTTTAAAAGGGATAGGGTCAAGTGAGAAAATAGAGTAAGTTAGGATGGAGGGAAATATAGTTAGTCTTTCACAATATAACTACTATGGAAATGATTTGGCTAACTACACATGTACAACCTATATTGTTTATCTTCCGGGGGGGGGGGGGGAGGTGGATTAGGAGGGAGAAAGGGGAAAAAATCTGGAACTCAAAGTTTTAAAAACAAATGTTTAAAAATGTGTTTTTTACATGCAACTGGGGAATAAGATGTACAGATACTGGGGTATAGAAACCCATCTTACC
>CM053587.1:35583875-35623573 GCA_028646515.1 Pseudochirops corinnae
CAATTCTGTCTGTCTGTCTCTGGAATTCTTGCTTATATACACACCTCAGCCAATCCCCTCCTTCCACATCGACAGGGGCTCAGCCAATCCCCTTCTTCCACATCAACAGGGGAGTTCATGCCTTCTCAACAGTGGGACAGAGTTTGCACCTTCCACACTTAGCACTTAGTACAAGTGCTAAGTATCCTGCTAAACTAATTACTATTATACCCAGAGATTGAGAAAAAAAATAAATGGGAGATGGGCATAAATAGACTGTAGTATATCATCAAGTATGATTTGTACATTAAAAGAAACTATTAAGCAGAGACTGGAAGGCTGCATGTTGGCTAGGGTATAGTGGGGGTTCCTTTCATGTATGGATGGAACAAGATAACCTCTGAGGCTCTCTCTAACCCTCAAATTCTGTGATTCTGTACAGTATCATCATCCAAGAATTAGATAATCAGAAAAGGTGATGAGCCAATTCTGCAAGAGCATTTGTTCTTAATATGTGGACAACTCATCCGTTGCACTGGTATCCATGTAATTATGAAAGACCTAGAATTGAGAAGGTTGAATAGAACCCCTGATGAATTTCTGGAAGATTATGGACAAGAATCACACAAGATTCAAAGACATGGATGGATTTACACATTGTATCCCTTGAGGGAGTACCTACATGAATGAAGTCATGGATACACTTAAATTTAGAAGTATATTATATCCTTAGGGGCTAAAGACTTGTCATCTCTATCATTTCACTTCATCAGTGTCTAAGACTGGATTGAGAGAGGGAAGGGGCTACACAGAGGTCTCTGTGATCCCAGGGTATCTGGAAATTAGATCTAGAGAAAAAAGAGATGCTTATTTTAAGCTATTTTATATGTATTTTATATATATATAAATTTTATATATATTTTATATATAAATATAGCTAAGCTATATTTCAAGTTGCTATTAAATTTTACTTTGATCAATTAATCAAAAAGACTTTATTAAATCCCTAATATATGCCAAGCATTGTCCTAGATGCTAGAGATACAAATACAAAGAATGACACAACCCCTGCTCTTAAAGGGAATAGTAGTGTAATCTGTGGCCACCTGTTTTTTTTTGTTCTCATATACTTCCAGTTTAGGCCTCTTAATGCCACTCCTATAGGATTAGCACTACCTTAAGGGCCCAAGGATCAATTTGTCTCCTAGATATAATGGCTCACTTCATATAGTATCATATTAATAATGTATTTTTATTATTATAAAACTATAATTTCACAGACAATAGTCTAAGATAAACTACATCTTTGCTGTCATGTGACTGACAAACTGGTCTAGATAATATAATATCCTATTTTCTTATTGTTTATTGATTACTTTTTCTGAATACTTGATTCAGTAGACTGAAATGCTGGTTTTTCCAGCAAATTATTATCCCTGCATAAGTGACAAACTGCAAAAGATTAGAAAGAACAACAGGGAAAATTTTAAGGATCCTTTGATCCTCACCATTAAGAAAAGCATAAAATAGTAGATATTTATTTGTGTGAGGTATTTGTCACTGTCACAGAGTTTGTCTAAATGAGAAGTCAAATAAGAAATCACTTTTAGGAGATTAGAAGATGCATTTCTCATTAGCTCCTGATAAATTGTACTCTAGTTTCCTGTGTTTGGAATAAATTTAGTATTTATTCCAGGGTGATTTTTATACAGCTATCATTTACTAAATGCTTATGGAATGAATGGAGCCCATAGAGCTCTAGATTTTGTGGTTCAGCATCACGTTAACCTTGTTTCTAGTTCTATTTTCATTTTGTGTCCTAAATTAAAGGAATAAAAGTTTAGAAACTAAAGGGATATAATCAATCTCTCCTGCCTGCTACTCCATCATTTAGTAGCAAATGCTTTCTCATAGATAGTTATAGAGTAACCAGAATCCTTAGAAGAGAAAATGAAAGAACTGTCCATCAATTTCAACTTACATATTCTGGATATTTATTGAGGAAAGAAGCACATAGGTCCGGATCCCATAGTGATGAAGAAAGAATATTGAGATCCAATTATTTTTAAAGTTCCACTCAGACTTGTGATAGATCTTCAGAACTTCACACTGACTGAGAACTCCTATGTCTATAGATGACAGTCATTACACCTGAGAGCTAGTTTCTGGCCATTTATAACTTAGGAAACCTGTTTCATGGCATTATTGTGTGCTTTCGCACTTTAAAATCATATTTTCAACCATTCAGAATTTTCAAAAGATCGCAGATTAAGAACTGGAAGGTTTCTTTTCAGTAATCAAGTCCATCATTCTCATTCTGTGGATGAGAGAGCTGAGGTTCAAAGAGGCAAGTGACTTGCCCAGAGTCACACAGCTAGTATATGGTGAAAGTAGAACTTGAGCTCAAGAGTTCTGGACTTAAGAGTTCAGCATTCTACCCACTTAACCACCTACCTACCTCAAGTGCTATTTAAAGGACCCGATACCATTATAATGTTATTATAATGTTGTTAAAATTATAATGTTGTTAAAAATAAATTATAATGTTGTTAAAAATAAATAGCTTTTTGATTCTTAGTACTATACTAATGAAGATTTGCCAGTGAGTAGACTGGATTAATTAAAAACCTTCTTGGACTTCATAAAATCTGTTTGGTTTCAGTCTTTTGATGTAATCTCGCTGTTACTGAAAAAGACAACGGCTTCTATTTGCTAATAACAATTAGACATTCGATTTAGGATTAGAATTGTAGTTGAAAAAAATTTTTGTTCTATGCTGAACCGCAGCAGAATTTTAAAAGGACTTTTCTCTAAACTTAGTGTCTTTTAATTACAGTTAACGTGAAGTTGGAATACAACACTACAAAAATCTTTCTTACACCTCTCCTGAATTTTTTGGGGGGAGTATGCAGGAGCTCCTGATAAATCTGACCAAAACAAATCCAAACAGACATAATAATCAGGCAAATATATGTGTCTGCACATGTAGATATACATATACATGTACATATACAAGTACATAACCATTTAAACTACATCAGCGATTTTCTCTCATTTCCTGAGCTTATTTCACACTATTTTGCAGCTTTCAGAAGATCATAGATCTACAGCTGGAAGGGTCTTTAAAGGCAATTGAGTACAGCTTCCTCATTTTAGAGATGATCCCTTCGTAACCTTTTCAGTCTGCTTATAAACTCCAATGGTTCTCTATTACCTCTAGGATCAAATATAAACTATTCTGTCATATAAAACTCTTCACCATTTGGTCCTGTCAACTGAACTAGAATCAGCTTCTAACCTATAAGTGACCAGAGTTAAACAAAGGGAGAAGGCTAGAGACAGAAGAGTCAGGACACAAACAGAAGTTTAATTAATTTCAAAGTGAAGAAAATGATATAAGCATACAAAAGATGACCTCCTAAGAAGGAGGGCTTAACACTGCTAAGGCTGGGGCCACTTCTGTATATGAAAGGGGTGAACCATCATTGTCAGATCTTGAGAGAGTTCTCTTGGCTGGCATTTCTTGGGACAATACAGACATTCTTAGGTGCCCTGGGAAGTTATTGTCTCACATTTTAGGGGTCATGGCCACCCAGTCAGATACAGAACCAGAGCTCTGTGACAAGAACAGGGATTGTGAACATATGATAGATATACCTGGGAAAGAGGGGGAGTTAAATCTTTCAGCAAACACCTGGTAGTGGTCCAAGCAATACATTTTGCCAGAGGGTGATATCATCCTGAGTGCAAAGAATGATTGTTACGCCAAGCTCAAGGCATGGCCTTCTTATTAGGCCTTGGCTCTGGAAAATAAGGTATCTCCAAAATATTTTGATAGCCCCCTCCTACATTTCCAGCCTTTTAACACAATACTTCCTTCCACATATTCTATGGTTCACCAATACTGATGTATTGATTAATTGTCAAAGGTCACAAAGTTTGTAAGGGAAAAACTGGGACTCAAAGATCAATTTTCTGTCTCTTACATCTAGGCTATATCTACCACACCATGTGATTCCCAATAAATATTCATCACATTAAGAACATATACAAACAAAACAAAAACTGCCAATGCAGATTATTTCTAGTATATCTGAATAGTCTTATGGTTTTGCAAAGTGTTTCCACATTCATATTCATTTGAATATTTCCTCTTGTCCTCATTTCACAGAAGAGGAAACTGAGACAAAGAGAACTTAGCCTGTCCACTATCACTTGGCCAATAAAGCATTCCTGTTAGAATGGGAATTTAGCCTTCTGATTTCAAGCCCAATGCTTGTTTCACATTAGTTTATACAAAGTAATATTTTTCAATTATAAATTGTAACCTGTAAATAATTAGCAGGATGGAATTTTGGGTAAACTATCTTGGTTTTCTCATCTGCAAAATGGGTATTTAAATAAAATAATCTGTGAGGTTCCTTCTAATTCAATTGTTTCATGATTCTATGACTCAAAAATCAAAGATTTTTATATTTACAAGGTGAAAAAAGCCATGACTAGTTCTCATTCTTGCTGAATTTCTCTCTCTGTGGCCTCTACAACAATAGAAGCTCAAAGATCATAACAGCTTCATAGGCAGATTAGATGATCTAACTCACTGTATTAAGCACTCTCTGAGTGTAAGGTGCCCTGCCTAGCACTGCAGTCTATACTGTCAGGCAACAAAGTCATTTCAAGATTGCCCCAGGTTCAATCTATCCACTCCAGGCCATAGAGATCTGACCTACACTTTCTTCTGAGGCAGGAATGTACAATCCGCTCTCTTGGGGGATTTCAGTGAAGAAGAGGGAAGACCCACCCAGGCAGACTCAAAAAGGCTTCAACCAGTCAAGTTGGATAAGCTACAAAGTTTCTGTCATCTCCATCATCCCCAACCATGGTGTTGGGAGTCTTTAGTCTTACTTCTACTTCTATTTCCAGGGATTAATATAGCCTCTTACAGGAATATTGTTAATATCAATATTATATTGAACAATATCAGCATCAATATTCCCTTCTCTGTCAAAAGGCTGTACTGACAGTAAGAAAGTCCCTCTCTCTAAACAATCCTAGGAATGCCCTGGAATTCCCACTCTTGAGGTAGTTACTCTTAGCTAGGTTGGGTGCCAGCTTATAAACAGATTTAGCTTAGGTTAGCCATAGTTACCAAATGTTCTTTCTTCTTTCATTAAGACTTATGGTGACTTAGATCATAATGGGTAAAACAACCAGAATGAAATAGGTTTTCTTGCTTAGAGTGCCTAGAGCTCTTGGGGCTTCATGACCAAGCCTAATTCCTCAGATGACTCCCCCCTTGCCTGTTCCACCTGAAAGTATAAAAAAACTTTTTCTAAGTTCTCTTGGTAGAAATCCATGTACTCAGATATATGAGTGACTCACACTCTTGAGACCCTCTTTATCTTCATTAAAGATGCCTTTTTTCCTCCACTTATGAGTTTGATTTATTTCAGGACTAACACTCTTATCCCTGTAGCAACAGGGAGAACATAACCCCCTCCTCTTTCCCACTTTCCCCCCTCCAAGGTCCAGGGGCTCTTTGTAGAGTCTCTGGATGTTAAAGCATTGAAAGTCTGTGAACAATGATTAATGGGATAATTAGCATTTCAAAGGGCTGAATTTCAAAGCACACACCTCACTGAGTTACAAGGTGAGAAAAAAAAAGAGTGTAACTACCCTTCTCACCCTAATGGCTTTCCCTTTTTCTCTATTTTCAGGATGATTTTTGTGGCTTAAACTAAAACCTGCATCCAAAGACAATTTTTTTGTATAAACTGAACTGTTCCTTTTAACCTAAACTTCTCTGTTTATCTTACATGGACAATGTGTCATCACCGACATCACTAATGTTACACTGGTCAGAGACCTGCATATAATGTGTGGTGTGTGTGTCCAGGTAAACTCGAATGTCTCAAAAAAAAAATGGCATATTATTTTTGTGCCTCATTTTTAAGTTTTGTATTTCGAAGTAAAATTTAAATTGGTTTTTAAAATTAAATTTATTCAAGTATTAGTTTATTTAGTCTCTTAGATTAATAAAATAACATCCTTGGTGATTGAATATTCAAAGTTTGACTTTAAAAAAAAAACTCCTCTTGTAGACACCTTTAGGAAATGTGTTGTAGTGTAGCTTCTGATGACTTTAGATCTACTAAACTTGTAGTCCGTAGTGTTACCATTTAAAATATGATAATGTCTGTGCTAATGCAAGAAAGGAATTTCCCCTCTCTCCCCCCACTTCAGTTGCTGTGGTCAGGAACCCAAAATATAATCACAAGGCATTAAGGAAGTGTTAAGGAGTTTTCAAACAACCTACACAATGATGTCAGACTAAATCCTTAAACAACTTGAGAGGTTTATGGAGCCCTTGTCACTGGATGAAGGTAATAGATAGCACAAAAGAAATAAATGCCTTGTGAATGACAAGGACACTCAGTCTTGAGTCAACCTATAAAAACAAGTTCTTTAGGAGTTTAGAAATCTAATCTAGGGGGAGGCTTTGTGGAGAAAGACTCCTACAGGGGGTTTGGGATGAGGGAGGGAGAACCTCCTCTCCTCCTCCACTGACCAGGTCATTGGAGTTACTGGACCAGTAGGGACAATGAATCCAGCAGAGAGAAGAAACATGCAAGGACAGACACAGATACAGAGATAGTCACCTAGGAGAAGAAGCAATTTCAAAAAGTGATCCCTCTCCCTCTTGCAGCAGAGGAGTGCTTTCTATAGACTCAAAAAGCAGGCCTGCTGGGAGGCCTCCACCTAAGGGGAAGGACTCTACAAAAAGAGGAAGGTCTTCCAATCCATAGAGTACCAGGAGTTGTGTTACCCTTGCCACATATATTCCTTAAAATCATTGAACTCTAAGGTTGAGTCCAGTTTTCCCATGGATTCTATATGCAATTGTGTGAGAATATAACAAAAATTGGGAGGGTAAGGGATGCTTTATGTTAACTGCTCTTACTATACTGAATTAACAAATGCTTTGGCTAAAAGTTTATCATCTCTTGGCTGATTATTAATGTGAAGTACATCAATGAGAGGTAATTAGCTATAATAATAAGAGTAACCCAAAAGTTTACCCCTATACCCAAGACAGCATCCGTCCTTTAGGTCTCCAACCCAAAAGTTCCAGTTCAAGATGGAGAAGTAGCCCAGAACATATTTTATTGTCAGAAATGGAGGAATTCTGAAAATCCTCAAAGATATTTTTCATCAGAAGTCTTTTCAACACTAATATTAATGGAACTGTGAAGTGAACCAACTAATCTCAAAAAATTTAGAAGCATGTTAAGAAGACAACTAAAACATCCACACTCTCTGATCCAAAGATCCCACTACTAAGTACAAAGTCCAAAGAAGTACAAAAAACAAAATGATCAGGTACACTAAAATATTTATAGCAGCATTTTTTGTAGTACCAAAGAATAGCAACAACATAAATAATGATCTGGGGAAGGGCCAGACAGATGGTGGTTCATTAATATACTAGAAGAACAATGAATGAGATGAACATGGTAGCATTTGCCTGTACTGTAGTCCCTGATGCCAGGAAGGGTGAAGATAACAACTGTGACTAGAAGGTTTGGAATTTCAGTGGCTATGATGACTGGGTGTCTTCATTAAATTTAGCCTTAATATCATGATCCTCTGGGGGAAGGATAGGAGGGGGGAACTAGGTTGCCTAAGAAGAGGCAAACCAGCCCAAGTTGGAAACAAGCAAGTCAAAACTCCCATGCTGGTCATTGGTGGGATCAGGTCATGAGTAACCCTTTTTCTTCTAGTCTGGTTAAGATAGGGAAATTCAGTGTTTACATACATATGCATGCATGTATGTACTCACATATGTGTGTATACACATATATACATGTGTGTATATCTGACATATATATGCATGTGTCTATACATACATGTGTGTGAGTGTGTGTGTGTGGAGAAGTGGAAAAGTCTGAGGAAAATTCTATGAACTGATCCTAAGTGAAGTACACAGAACAAGCAAAATAGTAAATAACTACACCAACATAAGTAGAAAGAACAACCACAAAACAATCAAAACCAAAGGCTGTGGAATTACAATGACAACGCTTGTTCCGTTGGGTCAGTCATGTCCCACTCTTCATGGTTCCATCTGGGTTTTTCTTGGCAAAGATACTAGAATAGTTTGCCATTTCTTTCTCCAGCTCATTTTACAGATGAGGAAACTGAGGCAAACAAGGTTAAGTGACTTGCCCAGGGTCACACAGATAGGAAGTGGCTGAGATCACATTTGAACTCAGGTCTTCCCAACTCTAGGCCCAGAGCTGTATCCGATGGTCCACCTAGACTGACCCTAAAAAAGAGATATGAGAAGCTACCTCCCCACTTTTTTGCAGAAGAGGTAGACTATGGGTCTAGCATTGTAGGCTGCATATGTCAAATTTTGTTGACATGTTGGTTAGTTTTGCTGCGGGGGGGGGAGGTTCTCCTATATTTTATTCTTTTTCATAAGTAATGGCTCTCTGGAAGGAGTACAAATGCATTGGAATTTATATGTGATATAAAAATATGTATCAAAAAACATATTTTTTAAGAAGAACTAAGTAGTATCAAACTTACCACTCAATCTAATGAGGTACTTTTCATGGGTTTTTTTGGTTTTTTAGCAATGGCAGTTTGGGGCGGATGTAAAATGGTCTACTCACTGAGTCCTTATTCTTGCCCAAGGGGTAAAGGTCTCGAAAAGGTTTGAGAACCACAACTGTTCTAGTACTTATAACACTGATTTACACATAATTAACAGATGTTTGAAGAATTGAACCGAGTGGGGTGGGTGGGTGTTTATTAACTATGTGTTTAGCATTGTGCTTAGCACTGAACTAGGGATGCAAGGATAAAAGTGAGGAATTCTTTGCCTGATCAGGGAGACAGCACATATATGATAATGGTGGCCAGGTGTACTGGTTTGGAAACTCATGTGGATATGAGTGGAACCATAGGGAAGTTGACTGACATGCATTTTCCAGTATGAATGGCAGGATTAATCTTATTGCTGTTCTAGTACTAGAAAGTAAAGGGAGAGGATGCATATTCAGAAGCAAGGCAATTGGTAAGCTCAGTATTGGGGGGGGGGGTGCTTTGGGATCAGAACAGGTGGCAAGATGTTGACTGGGATAATATGAAGAGTACCTGGGGACATATGACTCATTTATCCATCAAGTTAGCTCAGACCCCAGGGCACAGGCTGCTGAGCTGAGGGTTAATTCTTTCAGGAGGATTTGTTTTCAGACACTTTATAACAAATGTCATTCATAAGACTGTGCCCCCCAAAGACTCCAGGCTCCCTTAGAATAATCTGATCCTAGAGGTTTGGCCCCAGAAAGTTAATTTCTCTTTCTTTGGCTTATTGCCCCATCTAGATTTAATCCAAGAAAGTCTCCAAAATATATCTTAGCTATTGCTCCTGTCTATATTTCCACAAATATGAGTAATAGGTTGTTCAGTTCACACATAGGTGTTCAATGAACAATATATACAATGAGTATGATACAGGTTTTATTTTACCCCTACAGAAAATTCAAAAGACACAGAAGATTCACAGTTGCCTATGAAGAAAAAACAGAAACATCAAGCACTCAAATAACCCATGAGATGCCCTGCCCTGCACAGTCACACACTTCCCTCTCCCCTTTTTCTCTCTCTCTCCCGTGATTAAAAAACAAACACTTCAGGGACTAATAAAGAAACATTTCCCACTCACCTTGACTGGTTCTACTTGATGACTCATAATAATAGGAAGGTGGAAAGGTACGAGTATCTCCCTCTTGTCTTCCAGTACAGAGCTTTGGTCTGCAGATCAGGCTTCTTCCCTCCGCAAAAAAAGGGATGATGTTGAGGAAATTTCCCTCTGGGAGTCTGGTGCCCAACTCTCAAGCTCAAGTGCCCTGATCTCTTGGGAACGCTAGAAATTGGGCATTTTCAAGTTCTGGACTATCCCCCAGTCTGGGAGTATCCTCTCTTAGAATCTCTGGTTGCAAACCTAAGGTCTTTGCTCCTCTGAGCTTCATTTCTCTCATCTGTAAAATTAGGAAATTTAGACTTCTATTTCAATTTTATGACTGATGGCCCCTTCTAAACTGGTTTTGTTGTTGTTCTTGTTGTTGTTTTCTAAGTATCAAGTGCTTTTTTTTTTACTTAAATACTGGAAAAGAAATAAAAAGCATACCAAGGGCATAGCAGAATATAAGAGAGGATTCAAAGTATGTAACAATAAACTTTCATTTCAAGAAAGCCTGTATGATAGGGGCGGCTAGGTGGTGCAGTGAACAGAGCACCGGCCCTGGAGTTAGGAGTTCAAATGCGGCCTCAGACACTTAACACAAAAACTGGCCATGTGACCTTGGGCAACTCACTTAACCCCAATTGTCCTAAAAAAAAAAAAAGCCAAAATAAAAAGAAAGCCTGTATGATAAACAATACATATTGCGTTGAGAGCTAGCCTTCTTTTCTTTGCTTACTTCTAAGTTTCCTTTTGTTCTCTGCTGTTCACTTTTTACTGTGTTCCTTTTTAGCCCTTCCTCCCCCTCACATATATTCACATATGTACATACATATATAAACATATACTTGCCCTGACAAATTGATCTTTGTTTTTATGTTTGTGTATATCTCATGTCCTATTCCCTCCTGACTCCTCTACTTTACTTCTATGTGCTACCTTGCCTTTCTATTACTTAGCCTATCCCTCTCCAAGGGTAGGCTTTTTTCTCATTCCCACAGATCTAACTACCCTTCTGTAATCCTCTATAACCTATACCCTTACCCTCCCCTCTAGAGATCCCTCCCTAATCCTCCCATTCTCATTGCTCTAAACATCTTCTTCACTCCCCCAAACCTATTCCCTCACCCTCCCCTGTAGAGGTCCTCTCCCCGCTCCATATCCCCTTATGATTTTATTTCCTCTGAATTTAGAAGACATTTATAATCTTATATATAGATATATAGAGAGAGATAGATAGATATATGTATTATTTTCTCTTAAATCAGTCTTGATGAAAATAGGTTACCAGAACTACTAGCCTTCCTCCCCTATCTAATTCCTCTGTATCTATTCTGTCTTTTGCACTAATTTGTATAAAATAATTATTCTTTTTGGCTGTTCTTAAATGGTTTTATTTTTTAAAGTCGTATCATACTCAGGTATACCTCAATATTTCTTACAAACTACCCAATTACTAATGACAATTTTAGACATTATACATTTTACATATATACAAAGTAAATGGTCTGTCCTTATGGAATTCCTTGTAATCAGTCTTTGGTATGTACCTCATGTTTCTCTTGGCTCTTGTATGGTCAAATCTTCTATTAAGTTCAGGTTTGGGTTTTTTGTTTGTTTCTTTGTTTTTTACCAAAGTCTTGAAAATCTGACAGTTGATCAAATGTCCTGTTGGGCCCCCAACCCCCATTGCTCCTTCCTGCTGCCCTCTGGGTGGTCTGTTGCATTCCAAGGCCTAGGAGACAGAGCCCTGATAAGTCTGTCTGCCTTACCTGAATGTGGATTAGCAGCATGGAGCGTGTATCATCCAATGGGATAGCCCACCCTTTCTTCTTGCCCCTGTTGCTGAGGCACGTGACTTAGTCTGCCCAGGTGGGAGATAAAGGGGAGCGAGGGGAGGAAGGGGGGAGGAGTAAGAGATAAGTATGAGGTAAGAGAAGAGAGGTGAGAGAGGAGAGAGAGAAGGGAAGAGAAGATGTAACAATAAAGCTGCATTTCTAAACCCATCTGTCTGTGCCAGGAGTTCTGTTCGAGAAGCAATCCAGAGACGTCTGATGACCCTGGGGAGGGTAAGTGAGGTCAGTGGGCCAACAGGGAACCCAAGGTGAGAGGGTCCTAACAATGTCCTTTGTTTTTTTCATTCAGGATTATGCTAAACTTTGCTGGTATGAAATTTTTGGCAGAAGCCCCAGTTCTTTAGCTCTACAATATATAGTGTTCCAAGACCTGCAATCCTTTAATGTCTCTGATGCTAGGTCTTGTGTCATTCTAATTGTGGCACTATCATATTTAAATTGATTTTTCTTATTGCTTTTAATATTTTATCCTTGAGCTGGGGCTTTCAGAATTTAATTATAATATTTGTATGAGTTTTCCTCATAGGATCTCTTTCAAGTGATTTCTTATAGATTTTTTCTATTTCTACATTCCCCTGTTGTTCTATTGCTTCAGGACAATTTTCTTTAATTATTTTCTGTTACTGTATCAAGAGTCTTTTTTTTATCATAAATTTCAGGTAGTCTGATTATTCTTATGTTTTCTCATCTTCATGTTCTCCGGATCAGTTGTTTTTTCTTATAAGATGTTATACTATCTCTTCTATATTTTTCCATTCTTCACATTTCATCTAATTATTTCTTGATCTCTTATAACTTTACTGGCTTTGCCTTGCCCAATTCTAATTTTCAAGGTGTCATTTTTTTTTCTTAAGATTCTGGATCTCTTTTTCTAATTGGTTGATTTTCTTTTCATACTCTTCTTGGGTTTGTTTTTATTGTTCTTATTTATTTGTTTGTCCATTTGTTTGCTTATTCATTTAATTATTTATTTGTTTGTTTATTCACCCATTCATTCATTTATTTAATGTTTTCCTCCATCTCTTTCATTTGTTTTTTAAAGACTTTTTAAAGTTCTTCTATGAATTCTTTTTGGGCAGGTGGCCATTTGACGTTACTCTTTGGGATAGAAGAGGGTTTCTTTGTTTCAATATCCTCCTCTGAAGACGAACCCCTGTCTTCTCTTTTCCCATAATAACTTTCTATAGCTGGATTCTTTCTCCTTTGCCTGTGTATTTTTTGTAGTAATAGCTTAATTATTGCAACCACCTCTATCCCTGGGGTATTGAGGGTGGTGCCTCTTGCCCCAGAGCTTCAGTTCTCCCATCTAACCTGGAACCAAAGCCAAATGTCTAACCTCCTATAAGTGCCCACAACCAGGGGCATTCTGCCCCACTGCTTCTGCACTCATCTGGGGTGTGCTGGTTCCTTCTCATCCCTACCACTCTCTGCAACATAACTGGGTTCAGTGTTCTTTGTCAGCAGAGGTTCCCTTTGATCTTCCCAGACTCAGACACCCAACTCCCCTCATTATCCTGAGTTAAAAGTTCCTGTGACTGGGGCTGAGGCTGCCTCCCAATGAAGCTCTCCCCAGGGATTGCCACTGGTTCTTTAAGCAGCTTGCTTGTTGTTAATGTGGACCCTGACCTGGAGGTGTTTACTCTTCACAGGGACCAAATCTTGTGTTGGGATTTTTCTTCTCAGATCTTCTCCAATTGTCCCAAGAAGACCCCTGTTGTGCCCCTATTCTTATTTATTTTTACCTGTACTTTGTTTACTCTAAGGTACAATTTTATCTCTTTTGTGGGTGAAAATCTTGAGCCTTGGAATTTTTTAAGAAACTCTGTCATCTTCCCAGCATCCTCTCTCCTAATCTAGGTTTTAAAAAAAATAGCACTTTGTTTTTCTGGCCACTTAGCTTTTCCTTCAAGTGAATGCACAAGCTTTGCACCTCTTTCTTATCCTGCCACTGGCTTCATCTCTGGCCTTCTTCACCAGCCCAGTACCTTTGAAATCATTTACATTTTCCCTCTTATTATTCTTCTCAAGTGCTTTTCTCTTCTCCAGCTCTTCCCACAACTCTCTCCCACAGACACTAGAAGTAGAGTATCTTCAGGGAATTTCTCCAGTGCTACACAAAATGTCACTTGTGCCCTCTTCTTCCTTTGTTCCTCATAGCACCTTCTTTTCCCTCCTTATACTGGTTTAATTTTTTTCTTGACTGCCAAAGCATTAAGCCAATTGTCTTGCCTCTTCCCCTCAAAAAAAACAAACATCTTTTGTATAAGTCACCTTCTCTCCTCTGATATTATCGCCAACCTGGTACAAGTCCACATCAACCCATTGCAGTCATCTGTCCATTGATCTCCCTGTCTCTTCTCTCTCCATTCCAGACCAAAGTTCATGTCTGAACTTGTTACCCACCCCAACAAATACCAATGACTGCCTATCACTTCCAAGATCAAATATAAAATCCTCTGTCATGGAAAGCCTTTTATAACCTGGCCCCCTCAAACTTGCTGGTCTTGTTATGCCTTATACTACCCCACCACTACCAACACACACACACACACACACACACACACACACACACACACAGACACACAGACCCTGCATCCAGTGACACTGGGCTCCTTACTGTTCCTTACACAAGATACTCATTCCATTTCCTAACTGCATTTTCACTGGCTATCCCCTCCCCCCATGCCTGGAATGTTCTCCCTACTTGTCTTACTTCCTTGGATGTCATCATCTCCAGAAACTCATCATTCTATAAGATGAAATCAACCTAGAAACTCACACCTCCTAAACTATTCATAGCCCTGCCACTTGACTCCATCATGCCCTGAGCTGGGTTATCTTCCCTTTGCTCTGCTTCAGCTTCTTTTCATGTGTTGTCTCCCTCATTTGATTGTGAGGTCCTTGAGGGCAGGAACTATTGCGTTGTGCCTTTCTGTGCATCTCCAGCACTTAGCATAGTTCTTGGATCACAGCAGAGGCTTAATCTATGTTTGTTGACTCTGATTCTGACTCTTCCTGGCTTCCCTGGGTTCCTTCCAGTCTCAGTAGAAATCCTATCTTCTACAAGAAGACTTTCTCAGTTCTTTTTAATGTTTGAATATAGTTGTCTGTATGTTGTCTCCCCATTAGATTGTGAACTCCTTAAGAGGGAGAACTTTACTTTGCATTTCTTTAATATCCCTAACACTTAGCCTAGTGTTTCACCCATAGTAGGTACTTAATAAGTGTTTGTCAATTTGACTTGGAGTCAGTTAGTTTAATGTTGTCTAGACTAATATTACTTTAAGCTCTGGGTTTCTAGGCAACTAGGTTTAACAAAGGATAGTGGGGTGGTTCAGTGGATAGAGCACCAAGTCTTGAGTCAGGAAGACCTGATTTCAAATACACCTCAGACATCTACTACCTACATGACCCTGGGAGAGTCACTTGACTCTGTTTGCCTAAGTTTCCTCATCTGTAAAATGAGCTGGAAAAGAAAATGGTAAACCATTCCAATATCTTTGCCAAGAAAACCCCAAATTGGGTCATGAAGAGTCAGCATGATTCAAATGACTGAACAACAACAGGTTTTACAAGGCTGTTAATGCCTCTGAGCCCTTCTAGAATCTGAGCTCTGGGTATGGGACTGCCTGGCTGGCATCTTCCACTTCCCTCTCATAATCCTGCAGTGATCCCTACCTAGGCTTCAGATATTTAAAAAGTATAAAATTCACCCTCCTTTTCAATGCTTATAGAACTCTAGAATGAGTTCTTTGGCTCTCTTGATAAAAGTGTGCTTTCCCCAAGGAAACCTCTAAAGATTTCTTCCTTAGGCTTTAGTTATACTGCTGCATTGACCTCTGACCTTCGCCTCCTTCATCCTCCTTCAGACTATCATAGTTATGGTCTCAGAGGCTCCCATGTTACCATTGACCTTTCCTCTCTGCCTTAATTGATTTGCCTAAGGTAAAATCTCTACTAAGGATAAGTCTCGTCTGTCATATAACAAATAGTATTTTATTTAGGCCCCAGTCTCGATGGAGGTCAAGAAGCCAAGAAGAAAAAGGCCTAGGCCCCTCCATCATTCCCCTTCAGTCTTCATACTTCTCCCACCAAAAATCCGCTGAGATTAACTTATTTTGCTGGCACTCTTTTCCTCTCTTCTCCAAAGAAAATAAGCCTAGAAATAACTAACATGATTTGGATTGTCTATAAGCAAGCCAGCCTCTCTGCTCTCATGTGCTTGCTATAAGCACCTCCTATATGGAAAAGAGGTCAATGTGCTCTTCAAAGCTACTGGCAAAAAACACTGTACCCCACTTTCTCTGCGCAACTTTCCTGATCTTCTTCAAACATTAAGACGTTATTTATAATTGTCATCATCATCATCATCTCTGACATATGCATAGTCTTGAAACTTATAAAGCATGTTTACAGATATCATCTCAATGGACTATTTCCTTTGCTCCTAATAATAACTTTGTTATAAAGTTAATGCAGGTTCCTAATTTACAGATGAGGAAATCTCCATGTTAAGTGACTTGCCCAAAGTCATGCAACCTGCCCAAGATCACATGCATATAGTACATTGCTATTGGTTCTTCCTTTTCAAAGTAGACAAGTGACATCATAGGGTGATGTCTTGACTTACCTGTGAATTGGATTTAAGTAAGGCAGAGCTGCACAAAGTCATCAACCTCACTCTCTTCCGGAGTCATTGAAGTCAAGCCGCAAAACAAAAAACAAGGTGAATGGCAATGGTCTAAGGTACAAGAGGATGATGACCTTGGTTCTTCCATATCTGAGCAAGCTCTGAGCGTTCAGAATGCTTGCACCAGTTGCCTTCATGACTGTTGGAACAAATTTTTCTCATCCAACCATTCTGCCAGGGGAAGTCCTCACATGCTTGGGATAAACATCCCCATAACTCATTGCCAGTTTTAAGGTCTGTCAGTTACCTTCAACCTGGCTTAGTGCATCCATTGAGACAATTTACCAAGGTATGGCTACAGCTTCTTGAAGTCACAGATATGCAGTTAGTAAGTGTCAGAGGTATCCCCACCAATGTGCTTCTCCTTTGTAATTAGCTAGCCAGATAAATTAGCATTTACACAATATATTTACCAAGCAGGTATAGCAAATATAGTTGGTACATATCCTTCCCCCAAACCAGGAGCACATTTTCCCCTTGCACATGAGGTCCCTTGGGAAAGTCAACACAACCTTAAAGGACAATACTAGGGAGGCATGTGTGTAGAGAAGGCATGTGGCAGAGAGACTCTCCTCCAGTCCTGGTGTTGGACTCCAAGGACCACTGCCTTTCTACAGTCAATGGCCAATGCTTCATTCTGTCATAAAGGGTCACACTTCTTGAAGCTGACAGAGAAGACAAGGACACTGCCATTCAACATCTGTTTGTTCCCAACAACTATTGTTCCAGTTGTTACTGTCATCATTCTGCTCTGACCAGATCTCCTGAACTCTCAGGGTCTCCTGGGCCCTTCTGTCTCAGAAGATTCACCCACATAGATCAGGGAAGAAGATAAACAGCAAGAGCTGGCTGTTTGCTTAGATTTGTCAGAGCTGGGTGAGAGACAAGATGGCTGTCCATTCTTCTATCTGGCTCTCAGAAGCAATGGAAGGTAGTTCTGCCTCTTTGAAGCCCCAAAGGAAAGAGAGTAACATTAGAGCAGTAGCTCCTTGTATATACACACCTAGTTCTGCTTCAGCAAGCTGCGAATTATCCATTCTTCTCGTTCGAATGCCAATCAGAAGACTTTCTCTGATCTCATAGTAGCAATTGCTGGGTCATGGCCAGAAGTGGGCTACAGGAAAGGAATATCTTCACCTTCTTTGAAGACTGGATCTTCAAGGTCAATCTATCCATGTTATGTAATGAATAGAAACCTAGCACAGGGGGTCAAGAGGTGGAGATCCCAGTTTTCTTTCTGACAATTGTGTCTCTGTGGAAATATTCCCATTTGTCAAAAGGGATTTATGCTACCTGTCTCTTCCTTATAAAAGTGATATGAAAATTGTTTGAATGAAGTCCTGAAGATGTGGCTGGCTAACATCCACAACAATAAAGATCAAAAAGTAAAATCATAAATTATCCTTTGGTTTGTGCTTCAATATCAAAAGGCATTTGTTAGTTTATTTAGGTCATGCCTCAGTCAAAAAGTTTCTAGATTAAAGCATTGACTGAGCTACATTCCATGATGTGACATGCAAACCCTGTGAAGCACAAACACACACAGCTTATTAATAGTTCCTAATAGGCTATAATTAGGGCAAAACTTTTAGCCTAAGCAATTAGCTTATTTGTTCAACATGTAAGGGAAACAACTGGGTGTGAATTCTATTTTTTCTTCTTATATGCATACATTTGCGTGCAGATACACTTAAGATCATACAACCATAGATTTAAAACTTCATGATGATTTTCCCAAAGAACCAAAAGGTATCTCAGAAATGCTATTTTCCAGAACCATGTTGTAGAATAGGTGTTATTTTTATGCCCATTTTATAGATGATGAACAGGCTAAAAGAGGGTCAATGACTTGCTTTATGGTCACAGTTAAGTAAGTGTCCAAGGCAGCATTTGAACTCAGGTTTTCCTGACTCCAAGTCCAATGCTCCGTATACTGTGTCACCTTTTATAATAGCAAAACGATAGACAGGAAAGATTATTGAGTTTTGACTCAGAAGAGCTGAATTCTTATCTCCACTCAGTCACTTATGTGCCATCTTGGCCTTCAGCTTCCCTATTTATAATATGGCAAAAAATTTTGGTATCCATACTCCACGAGGTCATTGTGATGTGTGTACTTCATATACTGAAAAGTGCTATAGGAATATGGGAAATTGCTACTGTTCTAGTATTCATTGTGGTTTTTATACGTGGAAGGGTTAGAGAGATTCCACAGAGGCAGCATATAGGAGATAACCACTTGGTTTGTACCCACAAGCTACACCACAATAAGGTTCTGTCTTTGATGTACAAAAATACAACAGGACAGAATCAGTATCTGCAGGAATTCTTTGATGTATTTCTTCCAAGAGCACGTGCCAATTCCCCCATTATTTCTCACTCCATTCCCCTAGTAATCAATGACCCAGTTTTCTCACCTCATTTTATAAATTCGCCTCAAGACTGAAGCTTCACACAGGAACAGATTGGCAACTTTCAGTAAGTTTACAGGTTATGAGTTGTTTCCCAGTGTATCCAGAAGCAATGACTTAAAATAATAATAATGTTGAAGGGGAGTATGTTAAAGCTCACCTAAAACATTTAGGGCAGCTAGGTGGCACAGTAGATAAATTGCCAGGCTGGGAGTCAGAAAGATTCATCTTCCTAAGTTCAAATCTGGCCTCAGATACTTAGTAGTTATGTGACTTCGGCCAAGTCACTTAATCTTGTTTGCCTCAGTTTCCTCTTCAGTAAAATGAGTTGGAGAAGGAAATGGCAAACCGCTTCAGTATCTCTGCCAAGGAAATTCCAAATGAAGTCATGAATAGTAAGAAATGAATGAAAAATGACTGAACAAGAACTGTTTAGTTCAATTTATTGAATTATTCCTGTATTGGTGAGTTTTCATTTATTTTTATGGCTTGAACCATGAAGTGCTACAGAAGTATCAGATTCAGTTCAAGCACTCATTGAATAATGCTGGATAAAACACAGTTTTAGACTTTGCCGAGTTTATTATCAAATACAAACACATACAATCACCAATTATGCATGACAGTATATAATACTATATTTTGTACAGCATAGACGAGAATATAATAGATAACATATATCATCAGAATTCAGAGAATTCTTGTTTATGAATGAAAATAACATTGAGGAATGAAGCAGTGTCATTTCCTAACATGTTCCAAAGTAACTCTGCAGTTACCTCTTCTAGGTATTTTACTATTTGTGCACAGTGAGTAGTGCCACCTTTCTACAGAAAAAACATCTCACATTCAGAAATTTCTGCTGAAGTACAGACTCTATTGTTGGATTGACTTTCTTATCTTTTCAGTGCTGGGGATGGGGAAGAGATGAAGTACATGGCATAGTGGAAAAAACAAATCAGAGGAGCTACATTCAAACCCTGCCTATGCCACTCACTACCTACGTGATCTTGGCCAAGGCACTTAACCTACTGGACCTCAGTTTCCTCATCTATCAAATGAAAAGATTGGATTAGATTCCCTTCCAGCTCTAACCCTATTATCTTATGATCCTAAAAAAGAGGGAAGTGATTTAAGCCTTCTCTTTATTCATTCACTCAATAATATTTTTAAGTGCCTACTATATGCTTAGCACTATGCTAGAAATTGTTGATACAAAGTCAAAAATTAAATAATCCCTCCCCTAAGGAACTTACAACCTCTTAGAGGGAAACAACAGGAAGATAGATAAATAGATATAAAGACAGATAGATATAGATACATGCAAACACTATTTGTGTGTATAATGTATACGTGTGTGTGTGTGTGTGCATGTACATATACACACCAATTGTGAGGAAGGGAGAAAAGATGAGGAGGGAGACCCTGGGAACTGAGAGGATCAATATAACCCTTGAACTAAGCCTTGACAGAAGCTAAGGATTCTAGGAGGAGCAGCCCTAAAGGGAGAATATTCCAGTCATGAACAAACTATGCAGGGCAGAAACCAGGCAGTCTTTTAACCAAGCACTTAGGAGAGTAGCATAAGTGGATATGGGACAATAGATCACAAAAACAACTTAAGACCTGTCAATAAATGCTTTAAAGCAACAAACACCAGCCTAGACTGAGGCAGTGAGGTTTCAAGTGGTTCTTCTAATGATGAATTTTGTGAAACGTGTCCAGCTGACCCTCAAATTACAGATAAACACCTTGAATAGATGTCTGGTGGGCAGCACTCATGCTAAGCCCCTCTCCATCTCCAAGGAAACAAGTCTAGCTTCAATCTCAACATAGTTCCTCTCAGTACAATTACAGTAAGACCATCTGACGTCTCCCAACACCTAAAAAAGCTCTAACTGCTAATGTGGCTCTCAGGCTGGAAAAGAGAGAAGGCTGGGAGAAAAGCATCAACAATTCTATTTATATTTAAGATGGTTATATGCCTCCAAAACCACATGCCACACACAGCTTCAGGGAAAACAGGGCCTTATTACTAGATAGAAATTGCTACAAGATCTATACCTCCTTATTACTAGTCTGGAGTCAAAATGTGAATAACCTCAACCACAAAGTAAATATACCAAGTGTAACAAGAAGAATTTATTGAAGACTCAGCATCTAATCCATTGTGTTGATTGGCACTTTAGCTGAGAGCTTGAATTCCTCTTGGCTACACCATCCTTGACTTGGCTGCATCACATATGTGAAGGCTTGTAGACTCAACAAGACACATGGCTCATACACACCCAGGAAAACTCATCAACAAGATGTTCAATTCAGTGCCTCCGTCAGGACCAATTTAGTACAATGGAGCAAGACAACCAACAGCCCTGTACCTCCTTTCTGTCTGACAACTGACCTGATTTTAACATAAACCAAAAAGAAGCCGGCAGAGTGTCTTTGTTTCTATTTTGGATCCTGTCAGATTGCATTCCTTTGCATCTCCTGAGCACATCTGCTCATGTCCTGCTGTTCAACTGCATGGAACAAAATCTAGTTGTGTGAATTCAAGCCATCATGGAGCTCAACACATGACACTCCTTGAGGGGATTGGGAAGAATTGGGCTAGAGGAAGACAGAGGTGGGGAGAGAGAGCAAAGAGAAAGGTTATAGTTGGTACTGACAAAAACTAATTATGCTACATGCAATAGTATCAACAAAATGTTCGTATTCGAAATATGTATCACGTCAGACAGGCACACAGTGGCCATGCAAGGGTTCAATATTCTAGGGTCTGTTAGGCAAGGAGCAATTTCTTATTCTCCCTTTGACTATGTATGGAGTGTTATTTTGAAGTTACACTGTCATAGGCAACAAGTAACTAGGAAATGTCATTTGTCTGAACAGAAACTTAAAGTTCTCAGGAAACCAAGTCAATTCAAAACACAATTATTGTGCTATTATGTGCCTAGGACTATGGTAGTTATTGAGAAGGATGCAAAAGAAGAAAAAGATGGAATACCTTTCCAGACGCAAAGACAAAACATATACACATGAAGAAGAGAGTAAGACAAGATGTTATGAAATGGCACTTTTGCAAATTTGTGCTAGCCTTGCCAGAATGTTTTTACTCAAATGGGTGCAATTCCTTTGGAAGGTGTCACCTTGGGAAGTTCTATTCAGGCTGGCTCTCCCCAGAAGATGTTTGAAACTCCTCTTTCAGAATCCCATTGGATCCTATGTTGCTTTTCTGAAAACATCCTCAATCCCGAGAAATTGTTACTACTTGAAAATAGGATGGTTTGGAAATGGACAAAAGTCATTCATGGTAAAGTGTGGTGAAGGTGATGGTGTTCAAGCTGAAACTTAAAATAGGATCAAAAATGAGGAGTAACTACAAAGTAATAAAATCCTGCCTCTGTCACTATCTGTACAGCCTTGCAAGTTACTTAACCTCTCTGGACCCGTTTCCTTATCTGTCACTTGTAGCAATTCATAGGATCATGGATCTGGAACAGGAAGTAACCTCAAAGGGCCTTGAGTATAACTCCTTCATTTAATAAATAAAGAAACTGAGGCCCAGTGGAATTCAATGATTTGCCAAAGATCACAGCTCTTCTGCATGATTTATTTTTTAATATATTTTTTCATTAAATGTTTACCAATTATATGTAAAGAAAATCACATTTCAACATTCAATTTTTTGGGGGGGTGGGGGAAGAATAGGAAATGCTTATTTTTTTACATATATATATATATATAAGAAATGCTTCTTTTTTTTTACATATATATATATATATATATATATATATATAGTGCTCCACGTGGAGGCGCTGCAGGGCTACTGCTTCTGCTGCTTTCTTGCCCTGGGAGCAGATGGCCGGACCCACTCCTTTCCCCCAAATTTAGCAGAGTTCTACTGACCTTTCGCTTTGTCCTTGGCTCTTATGGGTTGATAATTCTGGAATCTGCCATAGCTGCTGGTGATCCAATCTCCCAAGTGCTCCAGGCATGGCTTGTCCTGACTGCCCTGGGACTATAGTCACTGTTTCAGGCTGGGCTGGTTTAGGCTCCCAGTGCTCTGCGATGAGCCCTTTCTGTCTGCCTACCAGGCTGCCTTCAGTGGGGGCCTTGTTTCTCTGGCATTTTGTGGCTGCTGGAGCCCTAACATGACTTCTAAAGGTCACTTCTTGACCCAGCCTAGGACATATGACAAATTTCACCCCAGGGTATCCTCAGGCAAAATCTGTACCAACTTTTGATACCACGTTACTTACAGGATAAGTCTCTAACTCTCTGGAATTAAAAGGAAAAGGTCAGAATTTCCAGGAAGTAAAATGGTGGAGTAAGTGGTAAATTGCCGTAGTTCTTCCATATTTACCTTCAAATAACCATAAAATAACACCCAAAAAATCCTGGAATAGCAGAATCAGCAAAAAGACAAGGTGAAACAATCTTTGAGCCCAAAAAACTTGGAAGATCAACAGTCTGTCTCAGGTAAAAAAAGGAGCATACTACAGGACAAGAAGTATTCCAGCCAACCCTGCTCCCTCAGAAAACCAGCAGTAGATCCTGAGCCCCAGTGAGGTGGAGCAAGAGCCCCCACATACCTCTGCATAGCCAGAGAATGGACAGACTACAGCTCTGAGAACTCTCACATGCTTCAGCATAGCTGTAGCAAACAGGCAGCCTTTAGCAGCCAGACCCCCGTGTGTTTCCATGTAGCCCAGAGGAAACAGATAGACATCAACCCTGGGGTTGCCTAAGCAAATAGGCAGCTGCCAGTGACAACCCCCACCTGCTCTCTCCCCACACTCGTCTCAATGTAGTCTTGGGAAAACAGGCAGTTGCCAGTGTCAAGACCACCACATGCTTTAGTGTCTCCCCAAGGAAATGCAGAAATACCCCCACCAGCCTCAGAACACCCCAAATACTAGCACTAGGACCCCAGGTCAGCACCAGGTAAGCTGTCATACCCATATGGCCCCCAGCAGCACCAACCATCCTCCATCCCACCCTCTCAGCACAGTCCCAGACACGAGGGTCCCCCTTGGGCCTCAGGGCAACACCAGCACAACAAGAGGTAAACAACCCAGGCCTGCAGCCCTGGCACAAGAAGCCTGAGGCAGTGCCACCTTCCACCCCTGAACCGAGTTCAAATTTTTTAAAAAAGGAAAAAGGTCAAAGAAAATTAGCAAAAAACCAACAACCACAACAAAAAGAAAGTTATAACTAACCATAGAAAGTTATTATGATAACAGGGAACAGCAAGACACAAACTCAGAAGAGGACAACAAAGTCAAAACACCTATGGACAAAATCCCAAAGAAAAATGGAAATTGGTCTCAGGGCCAGAAAGAACTCATGGAAAAACTCAAAAAGGAGCTTATAAATCATATAAGAGAAGTAGAAGAAAAATTGGGAAAAGAAATGAGAGTGAAACAAAAGAATCATGAAAAAAAGAGTCCAAAGCTTGGAAAAAGAAAACAACTGCTTAAAAAGTAGAGTTAGCTAAATGGGAAAGGAGATGCAAAAACCCACTGAAGAAAACAACTCCTTAAAAAGTACAATTGGCCAAATACAAAAGAAAATAGAAAAGCTAATTGAGGAAAACAACTCCTTGAAAGTTAGAATTGGACAAGTGAGACATCAAGAATCAATCAAACAAATTCAAAAGCATGAAAAAATAGAAGAAAATGTAAAATAACTCCTGGGGAAATAACTGATCTAGAAAATAGATCCAGGAGAGACAACATCAGAATACCTGGACAACCTAAAAGTCATAATCAAAAGGAGAACATAGACAGCATCTTTCAGTAAATTATCAAGAAAAATTGTCCTAATATCCTAGAACCAGAGGGCAAAATAGACCTTGAAAGAAACCACTGATTACCTCAGGAAAGAGATCCCAAAATAAAAACTCTAAGGAATATTATATACAAATTTTAAAACTATCAGGTCAGAGGGGAAATACTACAAGAGGCAAGAAAGAAATAATTCAAATATGAGGGAGCCACATTCAGAATTACACAGGATTTAGCAGTCACAACATCAAAAGATTGAAAGTTATGGAACGCGATATTCCAGAAGACAAAGGAGCTAGGAATACAACCAAGAAACACTTGCCCCATGAAATTAAACATAATATATCAAGGGGAAAAAGAGTCATACAGTGAAATAGAAGAATTTCAAGCTTTCATACAAAGGAAAAAGAAAAATAAGAAATTCAATAGAATTAAACTGCTTATACCCCTACATGGGAATATGATACTTGTAATTCTTAAAAATTGTATCACTAATAGTACAGCTAGAAGGACTATACATAGAGGTTACAGGTACAAGATGAGTTTGAGGGAATGACATAAAAAAATAATTAAGGGAGGAGAAAGAGGTTGCAGAAGGAAGGGAGAGGTAGAAGGAGTAAATTATTTCACATGAAGAGGCATGAAAGACTTATTACAGTGAAGGGAAAAATGGGAGGGTGAACAATGGGTTCAACATTACTCTCATCTGTATTGGCTCAAAGAGGGAATAATATACACAATCAGTTGATAGAAATCTACCTTACCTGAAAGGCAAGTGGGAGAGGAGGAAATTAAGTAAGGGGATCGGGGGCTGACAGAAGGGAGAGCAGATCAGAAGAGATGGTGGACAGAAGCAAAACACTGATGAGGAGGGAAAAGGTGAAAGGAGAGAGAGGACAAACAGGTAGAAAATAGGATAGAGAGAAATACACATTTAGTATTCATAACTGTGAATGTGAATTGGATGAACTCTCCCATAAAATGAAAGCAGATAGCAGGGTAGATAAAAAAACGTACAATCTGTGGTTTACAAGAAACACACTTTAAGCGTAGAGACACACAGAGAGGAAAGGTAAGGGGCTGGAGCAGAATATATTATGCTTCTGCTGAAATTTAAAAAAAAAGCAGGAGTAGCAATCCTGATCTCAGACAAGGTAAAAGCAAAAATTGACCTAATTAAAAGAAAAAAGAAGGAAATTATATCTTACTAAAATGTACCATAGACAATGAAGCAATATTGATGCTAAACATATATATTTAATATAGTGGTATAGCATCCAAATACTTAAAGGAGAAATTAAATGAGTTGCAGGCATTATGAAGTATAAAATAAATAATTTTGATTAGATTAAAATAAAAATCCTTTGTACAAACAAAACTAATGCAACCAAGATTAGAAGGAAAACAAAACTAGGAAACAATCTTTACAGCAAGTATCTCTGATAAAGACCTCATTTCTCAAATATCTAGAGAACTGAGTCAAATTTAAAATACAAACCATCCCCCAATTTATAAACTGTCAAAGGACATGAATAGGTAGTTTTCAAATGAAGAAATCAAAGATGTCTATAAGCATACAAAGAAGTGATCTAAATCACTTTTGATTAGAAAAGTGCAAATTAAAACAACTCTGAAGTACCTATCAGATCAACTAATATGACAAAAAAAAAATGATAAATGTTGGAGAGATATGAGAAAATTGAGACACCAATGCGTTGTTGATGGAATTGTGAACTGATTCATCACTCTGGGGAGCAATTTGGAACTATGCCCAAAGGGCAACCAAACTGTACATACCCTTTTATGCAGCAATACCACTACTAGGTCTGTATCCCAAAAAGGGGGGAAAGGACTTACATGTGCAAAAATACTTATAGCAACTCTTTTCATGGTGGTAAAATATTGAAAATTGTGAGGACACCCATTAATCAGGGAATGGCTGAACAAGCCATGGTATAGAATATATTGGAATACTGTTGTACAACAAGAAATGATGAAGTCAGATTTGAGAAAAACTTGGAATTACTCATCCAAACTGATGCAAAGTGAAATGAGCAGAACCAAGAAAGCAATGTACACAGTATCAGCAACATTGTGTGATGATCAACTATGAATGACTCAATTCTTCTCACCAATACAATGATCCAAGACAAATACAAAAGACTCACGAGGGAAAATGCTATCCACATCCAGATAAAGAACTGATGACCTCTGCATGCAGATTGAAGCATATTTTTTTCACTGATTTTGGCTATTTGTGTGTTTTTTCTCCTTTTGATATATTTCTTCTTTTACAACTGTGATTAATATGGAAATATGTTTTACATGCTAGCACATGTATAATCTATATCAAACTGCCTAACATTTTCAGAAGAGAAAGGGAAGGAAGGAGGGAGAAAAATTTAGAACTCAAAATCTTATAAAAAATGAATGCTAAAAATTGTCTTGTTGTAATTAGAAAAAAATCTATAAAAAAGGAAAAGGTCTAAGTTTAGTGCTCTATTCATAGCAGATTTATATGTCTTTTTATGTAAAATAACCCAGCATTGAAAAGAGTTTAGAGGTCACTAGGTGATACAGTAGATATAATGTTGAATCTGAATCCAAATCCTTCTTCAGACCAGCTGCGTGACACTGGGCAACCTTTGTCTGCCTCAGGTTCCTCATATATAAAATGGAGATAATAGATTCTCCCTCAGGATAATAGTTTCTCCCTCACAGGATTATTGTGGAGACAAAATGAAATAATATTCATAAAATGTTTCACAAACCTTAAATATATGCATGTATGTATATATGTATGTACATATACATATACATGTGTGTGTATATATGTATATATGTGTGTGTATATATTTGTGTGTATATGTGAGTGTGTACATATATACACACATGCTAGTTAGTAGTAGTAATAGTAGTATAAACTAATGGAAAGAATACTCAGCTAAGAAGCAGAAGATCTGAGTCATTATTCATCATAAATTTAGAATTAAAATGGACCTCAGGCCATAGAAGTCTTCTAGTCTAATCAACTCATTTCACAAATAAATAAAGTGAGGCTGAGAAAGGATAAATGATGTCTAAGGTGGTAGAGCTACAAGTAGCAATTCAAAAATGATGCAAGCAAGGATAAATAATAACCCAATGGAAATAGGTAGATAACCTGCTGAAAGTCCTTCTAGGACTCTTCACTGAGTACAACATAAAATGCAAATGCCTTCACCTGGCATTCACAGCTCTCCACAATCAGGCTTTAACCTACCTTACATTTGCATTATCTCTGTGAATAGGAGGGAGGAATACCCAAGTTCAAATATTGTCTCAGCAAGCTGTGTCACCTTGAGCAGCTCACTTAGCCTCTCCCAAACTCAGTTCCCTTATCTGTAAAATGTGGATAATATATGCAAAATACCTTAAAGCCCTATATAAATGACAGGTACCACAACTACTACTATTGCTATTACTTCCTACTCTCTGAACCCATTCTGCTTTCTATCATCTTTATGCATTCATTCAAAAAGGCAAGGTATTATCCATGCCTGGAATATCTTTGCTTTCCACTTGTCAGCTAGTTTCACCTTGTGTGCTCCTCCAAAGTTTGAATTCAGTCAAAATACCTGAAATACTAGCTTGTTGGAACAAGAATACTGAGCTAAATCTACCCCCCCCATTTTGATAGCTTCTGGATAATTTCAGGGGTGCTGAGAGCCATTGATTGATATATTTTGAGGGTGAGCATTTATACCTCAGAAACTGGCGAACTGTACATACAAATCAAGGCTCAATTTATTGTTTTGTTGATTCCTATATTAAAGTATGCAATGTGGAAAAAAGGTTTAAAGTGCAGTTTAAACTAAGAAGTGCTTTTTGGAGAGTAGACTGTTAAACATTTACCAGCACAATCAGCTAAACTGCGGCATAATACTAACATGGGAATGTAGGAAGGACATAAGAGCTGGGACAATGCTTTTAGAATGTAGTGCCAATGACAAAACATGTCCTGCCATGCAAGGCAAAATCAAAGCTACAGAAAAAGAGGGAATGTGTATCTCTTGGTGTGAGAACACAAAGACCCGCTTACTGGGGGTGCTTTGTGTTCAGGATGTGGCCAGAAGTGTTCAGTCAAAGAAATTGATTTTAGGTGAGAAAACCTCAAAAGGAAAATTGTTAAGGATAGTAGAGTAGCATGCTGGATTTGGATTACACTTTCTAGCAAGATGTGACCCAGAGGAAATCAACTTAACCTCTCTCAGTCTGTTTCCTCATCTGTAAAAGAGAGTAATAATAGCACCTATCTCACAGCATTGTTTTGCAGATCAAATGAGAAAACACAGGTAAACCATGTTGAGAATCTTAAATTACTATATAAATGCTAGCTCATATTATTAAGAAAAAAGTATTTTGTTGAAATAGCTAATCATAAGTTTTTCTCATTCCCCTTTTAGGGCACTTGGCTCATTTTCCCAACCAACTTCCTCTTTTGGAACAGAGAATAATCTTAAACCATGTATTTTGCCAGGATCGATCACTCTTTTTGGCATCAGTAGCTCTATATAAAGACATTGTGAAAGCTATGGAAGAGATTTGCAAAAACCTGATGGCATCCTGACTAGTTCAGCATACATCTGCTTGCCAAATGAAACCATATACCAATACCAACCTTTTATAAGGTTGAAATTGAAATAACTATTTATTGTCTAATTTCTTATAATCTCCAGAGGACAGAGCCTGGGCTTTTTGCTTGTTGGTTTTGGTTTTTGTCTTTTTATCCCAAGGGCTTATGGCCTGTTGATTGACTCAAGAGAAATTCTCAAACTTTCTTGTATATCTGGGCCTACAGGTATGCCAAGGCAATGGAATGAGGGGAGTAAGTGATCAGAGGAACCACAGCTATAAAATATGACATTATCCTCCTTGAGCTAAGTTTTCCTAAAATACTCAATTTTGACCTCCCAAGATTTCACCCCAGTGCTATGAGTTTTTCCTGACCTGGTATTTGGTTTGGTTTACCCTGTGAACTCTAGCTTGACTCAGGATTTTAATCTGTTTACTCTTCCAGGTGACAACATGGCCTCTATTTCCCTAGAGCAGGGAGGAATGGTCTTTCCCTCAGTACCTGTCATTTGCCCTAAGAACAAGTAGACAGGGAAGAGTCAGAAGAGCACCAGAGCAGTAACCCCAAACCAGGGAACCACTCTTCACTATCATGAAAAGTGTTAGATTAAGATTCCAGAGATTTTGGTTTATAACCCAGGGCTAAGATTAACAAAGTGGACCTAAGCAAGTGCTGTCATTTTTTTGGAGCCTGTCTTCTTATTTATAAAATGGAAAAGATAATTCTCACACTACTTACCTCAGAGTTGTAGTGAGGAAAGTACTTTGCAAACCTTAAGTATTCCCGTAGATGTGTGTGGTGTTCTTTTAAATGAATCACTTGACCTGAATGACCCCCAAATCCATTTAGACCCCTTTTCAGAGCCAAGATGATAATTGGTGAAGAATAACCTGAAGACTTAACTAGGTCAGGAAATACATTTGGAAGTAAAATTGCCTTTTTCCATATACACCACATCAAACCTTGACACATTTAATCTGGTCCGTTGATTTTTTTCCCCCAAGTGTGGTCTAGTGACTTTTGGATTCAAATATCCACTCAGATTCTGGACTGGAAAAAACAGAGCATGAACTCTTTAAACCTGAAAAAAAAAATGCCACCCATTATTGGTCGCATATTTTTTTAAATTTCCTTTCCTTTGTTTTTCATTTTTGATGGGGTCTTATTACCTGTATGCTCCCCAAACTAACCAAAGTCACTGAGAATCATAAGTTTTTCTCATTCCCCTTTTAGGGCACTTGGCTCATTTTCCCAACCAACTTCCTCTTTTGGAACAGAGAATAATCTTAAACCATGTATTTTGCCAGGATCGATCACTCTTTTTGGCATCAGTAGCTCTATATAAAGACATTGTGAAAGCTATGGAAGAGATTTGTGAAAACCTGATGGCATCCTGACTAGTTCAGCATACATCTGCTTGCCAAATGAAACCATATACCAATACCAACCTTTTATAATAAGGAAATTGACTCCACAATTCCAAGCTTTGCATCAAGGCAAGATGGATCTGCAGTGCCCCTGGGATACTGCTAATAAATGTTGCCTCAGCTATAGGGGGAAATGGAAGGTGCTTGAGAGTTACAGCTGCACTTCATTTAATCTGTTAATAATGAGCCTCAAAAGAACCTGCAGGTGCTGGCTGGTGGGCTGCCTTGGACTGTTCGATTGCTTTTGCTATAAAAAGAATTCCAAAGGATTTAAGTAGGGAAGATAACTTGATGCTCAGCCTGTCCCAGGAAGTAGAACCATTCACATCTCCATTCATTTTGCAGTAATTATAAAACTTACACCTCTGAGTCTCACTGAGACCCTATTCCTGTAATACATTCAATGAGACTGTGCTATAGTGTGGTGTTTGTACTTACTTGTAACTAACCTCCTTTGAATGGGCTACAAAGAGGGCTTATACTGAATTCTACTCATTGGCAAATAATGTAATAGTTAAGTCCTGGTATTTTATAAAAATAGACATTTGAAGGATCTAAAGTGATGGTGTATATATATAGAGAGAGAGAGAAAGAAAAATATAGAGATAGAGATATGTATCTGTATGTCTACATCTCTCATATATGTATATATGTGTGTGTGTGTGTATATATACATATATATAGATTTGTATATGTGTGTGTGTATCTAAAATCAGCTTAGAACTGTTTATATAGATCCATTTAGATATAGATATATGACAAGTCCTTTTATTTATATAGGAAATTACCAATAAGGAACTTTCTCTACCAATGCTGACATGCACCTTACCCTCTCAGCAACTTATAATTGACAGAGTTTCCTGAGGCACTTATATGTAAATGAATTGCCCTGAGTCACACAGCTTAAATGAGGCCCAGGCAGGTTTTAAAATTGCATCTTCCTGAATCCCAGGTCAGCTCTGTGTACAATACTATGCTGCTTCTCACTACATTGAATTTTTCTTAACACTTTCCTTTACACGTATGTATGAGGCTACCAATTGGTTATTGTGTTGGTTGCTGTGTTCCCCCTAAAAGATCCAAGTAAAGCATGATTTGGGTGGGATAGGGTTTTTGTTATGTTTCTTTATACAAATGAAATCCTATTTTTCTGTTGATTTCAAATAAGAATTGCACATACATGTTATATGAGAGCCTTTGAAGGTCCTCTCACCACTGCTGCCTCACTCTGTTGGTAGGGCACGAAGCTAACCAGCACTAAATCAAATTGTTAACAATCTCCAACAGCAATTCTGGGATTAAACTAGCCTGACAAATCTAAGATTGGGAACCAGATAAAAGATAAAATATAAAACCTGAATTGCAGAATTGTGACCCAGCAGTATTTTGTTGACAGAAGGAAAAGGAGTAGACCCACTCTCTCCATTTCCAAAATCAGATTTTTTTTTGTTTTATAGTTATAAAGAAACCACTATATGCCATCATATAAAACCATTATATTCCAATGTATTTTAAAATTTCTTAAAGGGGAGAAGGGAATCATTAAATCTCCTTGAAAAAGAAAACTTGGAAAAGTTTTTGAAACCTTTTTAATCTAATCCATGCATAATCATAGGCAAGTGAATGAAAAGTAGGTTTTTCCATTAAATTCTACTTTCTAAGTTAAGGAAAAAGAATAGAGTTCATACAGAATTGCAGGAAAATTGCTAGGGCAATATTTCTTTAATTGAAAAAAGAAGTCACATGATAGATAGATATCACATGTAAGAGTTGGGGTCAATTGAGTCAATCTGTCAACACTCAGACCACTTAAAGTAACTTACAAGATGTGAAGCTATGACTCCTTTGTCAAATGAGCATTCATTTCAATGTTCATTATGTATGAACAAGGCCTAGAGCTAAATCTATTAATCATAGGCTTTAGAATATGTCTGAAACATACTTAATTCTGGTATCTTGAAAGCTATTGGCTGGACTGGAGTGACATTGCACAAGTGTGCTCATATTCATTGGAGAAACTTAACAATGTCCTGTAGATCATCTACAAAACGGCAGAGCAGTTGAGAACCCAGAGCAAAAATCTGGTAACAAAGAGAAGCCTTGGGTCTGCATCAAAAGCCAGTGAGAGAAGAGGATATAACAAGAAAAAAAAGCAGATTCCGTTCTCTACAAGAAGCTAAGCAGAAAAGCTGCACTGTGCTTATGAGGAACATCTGCAGGATTCCAGCAACAGGACTTCCTGGAGCTGTGACTTACCCTTTTGCCATATGTTCTCCCTAAGCTTGAGCCAACTGTCTGTGCACTGGTAAGAGAATGTGTCATACTTTTAAGGATATATTTTATACTAACTATACCACCATAATAAATATTCATCTCTAAAAGTTAAGGAAGTCCAACCAATGAATTGATATCAACTGATAATACTGAGGGGAAGCACACTGGTAGGAGTTCATGAGTTATAGAATTAGATAATCACCCTCAACCCCACAGAGTAACCCGTAGAAACCTGAGGGGGAGAAGTAGTAGCTCTGGGTAATCTGGTCTGCCTATGGAAGTGGGGATGGGAAAAGTAGGTCTGGAAACTGTGCTAAACACTTCTGCCTCTGTGCTCTCATTCTCACTTGTTTCTTCTTTGCATTTTAACTAAAAGAATAATCGCTCCATGGGAAGAAAGATGCAAAGGTGTCAGAATGAGAATGGGATAACCTGAAAGAAAACTGATGTGAGGGAAAGAAGAATTTAGTTCACCATAAGAACTGCATTAGAATTAAAGTTGTCCACAGATGGAATAAGCTCAGTGGGGGTAAGTGATGGTGGTAATGAATTCCCTGCCACTGAAGGTCTTGAGAAAAGATTAGATAGGTGTTTGTCAGATGTGTTAGAGAAGGGCTTTATGCTTTAGATAGGGATTAGACTAAATGATCTCAAGCACCTTCCAAGTCTGAGATAAAATGATTTAAGCATTCTTTGATATATCCAAGAAATTTCTAAAAGATTTTTGACACCTGAAGCATAATTGATAGAAATTGTAAAGGTTAGATTATAACATATTAACATAGTTCCCATCTCTAGTCTTTTAAGAAAGGTGTAGCTTTTTAAGCGATTGTGGAGAGAGTTTGAGTACAGTCCTGTATGGAGGATGAGGGAATGGCTTCATTCTCAGGCCAGTAGGGGTAGTATCTGTGAAGTTTCTATAGTGTGAACCAAAGCTTCCTTCAATTGGAGAGAGATTTCACCCAGTATATATGTCAGGCTATATTCTTAGGAACAGTGATGATCAGAGTTCAGTTACAGATTTTAGAACTGAAAGAGTCAGGTAGTACAGAAGACCAGAGAGAAATCAGGAGTCAGTAGCAAGAATGGACCAGATGCAAAATCAGTGTCTGAAAAGGATACCTATTCATAACCAGTAGCCCAAGAAAAAAAGGAACACTAGCAAGAGACAAGATCTGAAGTTCAAGAATCAGGTTTTGGAAACCAGAGAAACATCCAGAATTGGGCTAAATAAGGAATGTTTCAATTTATCACACTCCACATGCTGCCAGCTGGTGCACGTTTTTCGGTACAGCTGTAAGGGTCAGAACCCCACCTTGCAGCTTCTCCTGAATTCTCTTTGGGTTGAGAGTTCCCAAAGTGGCTATGACCATCATTCTTTTCTACAGCCACTAAAGTTTCTACCCAGGAATGGACTACAGACCTTGTAAAGCTATTCTGGACCCTCAGACGATGGCAGATAGACAACATTCAATTCTTGATCTTGTTAATTTTATAAACTAGTTAGATAAATCCATTTTAGAATTAGGCCTCCTCTTCACTGCTTATATATAGTAGCATTTGAAATGTAACTGCCTCCCACTGTGGAGCAGAAATCTGAATGATTACCACCAATTTAGACTACAGATGGAAATCTCCATGTAGCTCATTTATTTTCTCTCAGACCAGAAGTAACTGGCTCAAATGCAAGTGAAAAATAAGTATTAAGTATTGCTAGAAAAGAAAATATAGGATCATAATATTAATCAATCAATATTTATTAAGTGCCTACTATGTGTTGGGCACTGTGCTAAACCAAGGGATAAGTGCCTATTAAGGGGAAAGGAGAAAGGTAGTGTTAAATAGCACAAAGAGGTCAAGGATTATGGCTGCCAAAATGATACTGGATGTAACAATTAACAGGTGAGTGGTGACCTTAGAGAATTTTTAGTGAAGTGGTGAGTTTGGTAATGAAATGGATGTTTCAGAGTGAGTGGATGGTGAAGAAGATGGAAAGGTTTAGTACTGAAGCAGTAGGAGGCATGGAATAGTCATAACTGGGGTTTTGGGGGGTGAAATTAATTCAGCATGTTTGGAAGCAGATGGAAAGGATCCTGAGAAACTGAAATACTGAAGAAGAAAGAGAAAGGAAGTAACAATATAAGTTTCTTAAAGACAGAGACCATCTCACTTTTATATTTATATTCCCCCCCCAATACCTAACCCTAGTTTAACATGGAAAAAGCACTTTAATTATTTATTGAAAAAGAAAGGAAAAGAAATGAGAAAGAGGAATCCTAGAGGGAAAGGAAGATACTGATATAACAAGGGCATAAAACACCAACCCAAATTTTGAACTTGCAAAGCAGTAGAGCTTCCTGTACACTCCTAATGATGAAGGCCCCTGGAAAAATAATCTATATTTAGAATTATTGAGGGCCAAACAAAATCCATTTTAAAATAATTTAGTAATTATCTATTGTATACAAACCATTGTCCTAAATTCTGGGGAAGATACTGCAGAGATTAGATATAGTTCCTACCTTCATTTGTGTATAGTTTGGTAGGGAGATCTAACATAAACATGCAAATGTAAGGTATTTTTATTATCATCTGTCTACCCCTTTTCTTCTAGAGTAAGAAAATTTAGATTTTGTCAGTATTTTATCTAATGACTCTATAAAAACACTGGTCAGGCCACTGAACAGATATGTATGTGTATGCACACACACACATACATATATATTTTTATATTCTCAGTTATATCTAGAACAATTACAGCTTTGCTTTCAAATAATTGTCATCAAAGTTAAGAGTGACTAAAGAAGGATTCAGAAAGTGTAGCTAAGGATGCAGCTGACTATGAAGGGATACTAAGGTTTTTGTAGCCAAAGTACTGTACCAGAGCAACCAGGTTTTGCTATTGACAAGTATGCATAATAAAGATATACGCACTATGTAGATGGAGAACAATGACCTTGTCTCCTTAGTTTACTTTTTTGTTCTTACTAAAATGCCTTTACATGATAAACCACTAACTTGAACTGATATAGTTTGGATAGCCCAAATGAGAAGAGCCCAGAAGCTAGTAGCAGGGATCAGTGGCTGGCAGAGTCAATACACCCAGTAGCCACAAAAGCGATTGCTAGGCTAAGACTGCCTGCCCTGCAGTTGTCCCAAAACCATTAGGAACCAGGAGAGCAACATGCCCAGAAGAGATGCAATATAATCATCAGGATATCATGCCAGAAGATCAGCAAAGCAATGCTCAGCTAAGATTACAGATCCATCAGCTGTAATAAAACCATTGTAACTAACAGAACCTGTGTGCCTAGTAGTTACCATAAGACCAAAAGAGCGACATAGAAAAGAAGTCCTAACCTGAAGGAAGCAGGTAAGAGTAGTGTGATAACATTACCAGATGTCAGTGGTCCTTTAGCATCAAAAGTGAATGCTCCTCCCCACATGTGTGGTCCTTTTGTATAATCACTAAGCATACTTAGTCTCTTCCCTCTGGTAGTGTATTTATGGGAGAGAATGTATATTTATGAGAGGGTATACCCTGTGTTTAATGAAATGGGGAGAAGAGGGGTTCTCTATTGTGGAATTTTTTTTACTATGCTATTTTTAAATGTCTTTCCTTTTAGGTTTAGTTGACTAGAGAAAAAGTAGATGCACTGGTGGAAGTTAGTAAATTATGGTTTTGAGTGGATAAAAGAGTGTATTGAATCTGGAGTAGTGTAATGGTAATGGGAATTTGAAGATCTTCCCTGCCCCCTTGTATTTGCAATCAAACAGGTACTTAGCACTTAGTTTCAAGTTCATACTTGCATCAAGTATTAAGACTCAGAACTTATGAAACCCACAGTAAGATGAACTTACTGATGTAACAGGAAGAAGAAGGACAGGAAGGAGCTAATACCTTATATAAAGAAAAGCCCAAGCTAGAGAACCAGAACTGCTGGGAGTGAGCATCTGGAGGCTGGGCTGCTACAGCTGGAGAGAGAAAAGAAAACTGAGAACTTAATTGAGAACTGAGAAGAACTGAGAAGAGAAATGAGAACTGAGAACTGAACTGAGAATTGAGAAGAATTGAGAAATGAGAAGAGAGAACTGGAAGGAAGCATGGCTGTGGTGCCAGTACTTTGTCTGTCTGTTTTCACATTACTTTGTCAGATTCATCTGCTGATAGAGGATGGTGCTGTTGTTACAGAAGGCCTGGGACCTTGCTGCTGCTTCAGAAGCCCTAAAAGAGAATTTTCTTGTTGTATGTTTACAGAAATCCTGGAGAAGGGTCTTGCTGATGTTTTCAGAGGTCCAGAGACTATACTGATGATTTGTGTTGATTCCTCAGACCTTGTTGTTGGGTCTATGTTGATTTCACAGGCAGAAAGTGAATTGATGAGGATGCTAGCAATGTATATGAAAGTTATTGTGGCTTTGTTAAGCTTTGTCTTCCCAGGAATAGAAACTGTGAAGGACTTGAGATGGACCAGACACTGTGAGCTTCAATATGAAACAGGAACCATACAAGAAGCTGGACAAAGACCTGAGAGCTGTCTGCCTTTGAATCCAGGTGGCAGTTGGATTGATTCGGGCAAGGGCCAGGACCACAGAAGAGGAACCATGGAACCTGAGAATCTGCCTTGAGTCAAGATGAAAAGACCTCTTCTTGGGTATGTAATGCAAACTGAGAAAATCTCGACTTAACTGTGGCCTAGGGGTGGAGAACTCTGACTTTTATATTTAGATGATTGAGTTAAGGACTTCTCCAATTAAGAAGAAAGAGGACTTTTTGATTGAAGAGATTAAGACAATGTGACCTAGAGATGGAAAACTTTGACCTTTGTACTTTGTGTCAATTAAGGAGGCTTACCTCCTTAAGGATGATTGAATTAAGGATTTACTAAATGATTGTGTTACTTATCTTCTGCTTAAAACTATGTGACCACTTTGGTGACAACTATGTGGCCACTTTAGTGATAAGTTGTTAAGTTATTGTGAATTCTTTACTTTGATTTCTGTGAATATTTTGCCTTAATTTGTTACTGAATAAATAGAGAGTTCACTATACTGTGTAATCAGAACCTCAAAAGCTGTTCACAGCAGCAGTCATCTGGAAAGCTTCACATGCTTGGCTTGATAAGTAGTTATTCTAGAGGCCCCACATGTGAGAGGAGAGGAAGTTTCCCAGGTGCTACAACTATAGCATGAAATAATGCATAACTAGATTAAGGAGGCATAAAGTAAAGATCTCTGCAATTCTGTGCTTTTACTGAGAAAAAGCATTAATCAACAGGCATTTATCAAGCACTTAGGTTTTCAAAGTAGATCACCCTGGGATGCATCTTGAGCTCTTTGCTCTTCAGAACAATAAAGCTATATTAAGCACTTACTCTGTGCCAGTCACTGTGCTAAATACTAGGAATATTAAAGAGGCAAAAAGGTGCCTCATGCCCTCAAGAAGCACACAAACCCTATAGAGTCTGCTGCATCCTTACCCACCCTTTCCGAATCCTTCTTTATTCACACTTGGTTCTGATAATGGTTGATTCATCTGATTGTTACCTTGTTAGGGTTCTTGATGTCCTAGACCAGCGATTCTCAAACTGTGGGTTATGTTCAATTTGTAACAATGAAAATACATCCTGCATATCAGATATTTACATTACGATTCATAACAGTAGCAAGATTATAGTTATGAAGTAACACCAAAAATAATTTTATGGTTGGGGATCACCACAACATGAGGAACTGTATTAAAGGGTTGCGGCACTGGGAAGGTTGAGAACCACTGTCCTAGACCATGGAGAAAGGCAAAATTACTTTAACTATTTTGGTGATTTCTATTTTTAAGAAGTTTTAGAAATAGTAAGGATGTGAGAAAGAGAAGAGTACTCCATCTTATTTGTCATGTTACCCAGAAGTATCACTAGAATTTTCTAAGTAAGACTTTGTGTCACATGCAAATAAGGATAATTTTGTTTCTTCCTTGTCAATGTGTACACATTAGTTTTGCTTTCCAGCCATATTGTCATAGAATTTCAAGAACTATGTCAAATAGCATAGAGGAGAGGGGGCAGTCTTTCTTTTACTTCTGAACTTATTAAGGAAGCTTCCAATGTTTTACCATTGCAAATATTATTAGTTTAAAATATTGTATATATAGATATATATGTTTTTGATGATATTAACAAGAATGTTTCCACACCTGCTTAAGTGGTTATTATTTTAAATGGGTGATATAATTTGTTAAATGGTCTTTCAAGTCTATTGTTATAACCATGTGATTTTATTACATTTTTTTGTTTATATGATTGTTAATTAATTTCCTAAATGTGAACCATCCATGATTCCCTAGTATAAGCCCAACTTAGTCATAATGAATAACTTTGGGCTATAATGAATGGTCTTTTTGATAATGCTTTGCTTCGATTATTTGTGTTGATTTTCATTAGGGTGATTGATTTAAGGTACTCTTTCTCTGCTTTTTCCATCTCAAATTTGGGAAGCAATACCTTACTTGGGAATCAAAAGCAGCTTGAATAAATGCCTTCTTTCTTATTTATCTTTGAGAAGGCTTTTTAAACACTAGATTGGTTAAGATCTACAGATATTTTGGGGTTTTGTGAGTAATCCTTTCTATTTCCTTCAAGTGTTCAGTCCTACCAACATATAATTGCATAGACCAGTTTTTCGTAAGTGTTCTTTGTTCTTTTATTATGAATTCACATTGTTCATTTTTTTAAAATTTCCTTTCTCTCTTCAAATCAACTTAGTTAATGGCTGTTATGGGAATCTGAAGATCTTCCCTGCCCCTAGGCCCTTTGCTAATGTGGCTACGTGACTCTTGAGAACCTTCCCAGGTTTGAAAGTATACTCTGTTCCCTAATAGGCTGAATGTGGTCATGTGGAGCCTGTGGCGCCAGG
>CM053587.1:35624073-35671794 GCA_028646515.1 Pseudochirops corinnae
AAAAAAAAAGAAGTTATTTTTATGAGATAAACATGGATTTAAATCAATGGAATGTCGATTCAGCTTTTTTTCTTCTTACCTTCTCCTCACTTGTCATTCTCTTTGGTCCTTAAATCCTTCTTAAACCTTTGGCCCTTTAGATCCTATTGTCACTAAACCATCTTTCTTTGGCCTTTAATCATTGTAAGAAACAAAAACAACAACAGATTTTTTTTTTAAATCTTTTGCTTTCCCTGGATCATGAAAGATATGATTGTGTTGTTCAAATTTCTCATGAACTATACTTAATTACCTGTCTTGTGTTTATCCTATGTCATGTGATTGCATTGTGAGTAGCCTGCTAATTTCCAGTTTCTTTTAAAGAAAAAAAACTCAAATGGCTCCTTTGTTATTGAAATTCTATTGATCTTGCAGGAAAGAGGCCCATTTTAAAAAAATGTTACTCTAGGGTACATTCTAATGTCCTCTTCTTTGTATAATGCCATGTTCCAATTCCATCTTTTTCTTACAATCAATAGCAATATGACAAACTAGGGTATTCAAATTAATTTTTCTTGATAAATAAAGGTCTTTTTTCTTAGTTGATTGAAATATTTGGTATTTGACATTGAAATCCTGAAGTTTAATCTTTTTTTCCCCTTAGGATTTCTCACTGATGAGAACTTACGGATTTTCTCAATCGGTAACTTGAGCTTTGTTTTCTCTACATGTGAGAATTTGGGAACATTATTTCTTGCAAAATGATGGGAATTTTTACTTCATGTCCTACCCCCACCCCAGGAGATCTATGATAACCAAATAATATCTTTTTACCCCATCTTCAAAATAAACCATTTTGATTTGTTGGACATTCATATTGTCTTCCAATGTGGCTGTTCTTGGACTTCACCAACTTTTCCAAAAGATCTGAATCTTTTAGTTCTATGTCTACTAGTCTTTTTAATAGCCTCAATTATCTTGAGGAGAGTGTATCATATTTTCTCAAATACGTACTCTCTCTTTTGTCCCACCGATTTCTTGTTTTGAGAGCCCCACTTTACATTGTCATTTCAGTCTTAATTCTCACCATTATGGTCTGCTTTTAATTTTTCTATTTCTCTTTTGAACTCTTTGAGAGTTCCTTGTTATGGCTCCGTTATTTTGAGGATACCTATGAAAGCTGAAGCCTTACATTTGTTTTCCTATTTCTCACTAGATATTTCCTCATTATGTTGTGAATTTCTCTGATGTCCTTTATCATTTTTCACTCCTTATGATTATCCCTGTTATTCTTTTTTCCTGGAGCTTCATTCTGTCAACTTTCTTATGGTTGTCCCCTTCCTCATAAATAGTCAATATTCTGTCAGTCATCAATGCAGGTTTCTCCATTGGCTGACAACTTCATCTTTTAACCTGTACAGATAACCAAGGCTTCATGATTGCAAAATGCTCCTTGAATTAAGAATATGGGATATCCGTTTGGTTCTCTGCCATGAGGAAACTCCTTGAGTAATAGCTTAAATTTGGTTCTCAGCCACTGCAACCCTCACAAAAGACTGACTTTGTACTAGTAGGACTGCGCCACTACCACACCTTTTCACCCTCTCCATTCACATCTATCCTTCCCTAGATCTCCTCCATGGGAATCTATGATTTAATACTGAGAGAGAATAATAAAAATATCCCAGTTAGAACCAGACCCATGTAATCAGTTGTACAAAGTTCACTTTCAGTTAAGTGGGATATGGATTTTTCACTAGCTTTAAATTATTAATCTAAAAGTATTTATAATGGGGACAGCTAGGTGGTGCAGTGAGTAGAGCACCAGCCCTGTAGTCAGGAGGACCTGAGTTCAAATTCAGTCTCAGACACTTAACACTTACTAGCCATGTGACTTTGGGGAAGTCACTTAACCCCAATTGCCCTGCATTCCCCCCTCCAAAAAAAAGCAAAAAGCAAAAAAAAACCAAAAACATTGTTGTTATATATGTGCCAGACCCAGTGGATATAAATCCAAAAAAATCAAATAATTTCTACCTTCAAGAAACTTACATCCTAATAGGAAAATAGGAAGTATGTGATTGTGTGTGATATGTGTATGCAGAATGACTATAAAGAGAATAAACACAAATAGGTATATGGTAGTCAAATGAAATATGTAACATTAAGTTTCTAGGAAAAAATTTACACAATTTTACTCTGATCTTTTCTGTTATAAAATAAATTTAAAAATAACTCTGAAAACATGCATACCTACATCTAAGAATATTATTTTAGAGGTTTTATGTGCAATGAAAAACTTTCTCTTTCCCAATTTTCAATTTATGAAGTTTGTTCCTTATTGACTAAAGGCATTGAGGTCTTACAGCACTTCATTATCTTCTATAAGCTTAGCAAATGAGTCTTAATGACCCACCAAACTGGAATCACCTAATCCAGGATCATCTTATTTAAAACACCCTTTCATTATATTATTCTCTTATTACAATCAAGACTACTTTTTATAAATTAATTTTATGGAAAAATTACATAGGAAGTGATAAAGATGACATTAACATAAAAAGGAAATTTAGAGACAATAATAAGAATTTTAAAATGTTCTTTTCTTCTACAAAAATAAAAAATACACTAAAGGAAACAAAGGAATCAATGACTGAATATGGAACGTAATTACCAACTAAACCTGGTAAAAACAGCTACTTGACAGAATTTACATACTTATAAGCTTGTTATGTAAAGAAACCAACTTTCACAAAGTTTGATGCAATGAATAATAACTTTGTGATTGACATAAGTTTAATTTGATTTAATTCAAAAATATATAGTAAGTTCATGTTTTAGCATGGCATGGACTAGGAGAGCTATAAAGTTTAAATATGACACCCCCACCCCACCCTTACAAATTTTGTTGTTTAGTAGTTTTGTACTTAAAATTGTTTTTGTTGCTTCATTGTTCAGGTGTTTTCAGTCTTGTCCACACTTTCTGTCCCCATTTGGGGTTTACTTGGAGAAGATCCTGGAGTGATTTACCTTTTCCTTCTCCAGTTCATTTTACGGATGAGGAACTGAGGCAAACAGGGCTGAATGACTTGCCAAGGGTCACACAAGTAGTAAGTGTCTGAGGCCAGATTTGAACTTAAGAAGGTGAGTCTTCCTAACTTGAGGCCTAGAGCTCTATCCACTACACCACCTAGCTACCAAAGATTGTTTTACCCTTAAATTTGAGAATTATCTTACATTAGAGACCTGAAGATACCCATAATGCTCATCAACATTCTATGTATTTGAGTTTACAATACTAATAAGAATAAAGTTGTCCTAGTCCCTTTGCCCAGAAATTTGAATAAGCTGTCACCAAGTAGATAATAGTACCAAGGCTTTGACTTTCTGATCAGAAAAGTGAGGTTTCATAGAGACATAGATGAATCCAGTGTATATAATACATGTTTCCATTCAAAAATGCCTTTTTTAATTAAAAAGTGAAACTATTAAAATAGCTGAGAATGACATTACTAATTACTAATCATTAGTTATTATATTTAAAATAACTCATTTATAGGAAAACTTGAATTAATTGCCCTAATTTAAATTCTGAGGGTGCCCTAGGTTTATAGAGCAGGGCAGGAAGATGTTTTGAAACTAGTGTTTTTACTAAGTCATTTAAATAAATTCCTTTACTTTGTATTAATTGAGGCTATTGGCTGACTGTTGATGGGAAATATACCACAGAAATTTCATGAACTATAGTTTCAGGTGTGGGTAACCACAATATTTCCCCTGAGCCCTGGGAATAGCAGGTAACAGCTCTCTGGGTACCTAATATGCAAACCTTAGATGAGTATGAAGTTGAGGAAGTAAGGCAGAGGGGTGTTACATAGAAATACATGACTATTTCCCTACATATACAGTGAGGTAAACAGTCATTTCTGTTATGTAATTGAAGGGACTGCAGCATGGCCTCCGAACCCAAAATATTTTCCAACTGGCTTGTCCATGACAACTGAAATGCCATTATTAGAGATTCATTTCTTTCTTTTAAACATTTCCTTCTCCTCTTTCTAATACGTCAGTGCCTTTGGGAGAAATAGTACTAAATTTTTGGCCATGTAGTTTCAATTAGTTTTATTAGATACCTTTCTTACCCAATGCTAGAGCATTAGGCTCTGGTAAGAGATAGAAATAAAATATTGAAACGGAGGGCAAAGAAACCAAAGGCAGATGTGTGCCGATTTCACAATTTTGCTATGTTCCAAGAATGTAATACTAGGACTTGATTCCTTCCTTACCAAAGAATTATTTTCCACATAAAACTGAGATTCAGTTTGCGAATTTGTAATAGTAGCTATATAGGAGCAGATAATGAGGGAATTTTTTTTTGTCTAAGTGCTCAGTCCCTTCAGTTCATAATAATACTCAGCGAGAGGGAAGATGATACTCATTTATCTAGAGCTATTTAGATTGTCAGGTTCAAGGGTGAATATCAGGAATCAGATGGTCTGAAATTGAGTAGGGAAGAACTCTAGTCACTGGTTCTCTATCATGGGGTTTCGTATTAATCTAAGACATTGTAATTCCATTTGGATGAACAGTTATGTGCAGTGGGGAAAGGACTGGGAAGGAGGACAAAGAAGAAAGTGGTGACAATTTATAGTACAAGCATTATAGCTCTTATTTTTATGCATAGTAAAGTATGCAATGAATACACACTTTAAATAATGAATAGTTAAGCCCACTACTTTTTTCAAGTTTGTAGCACTAGCAGAAGTGAAGTTTTGGGTTGGGTCTTTTTTTTTAATTTGGTGCTGTCATTCTTCATGACATGAATATACTAAATTATATTGTTCAATTCTATGACAGATGAGAATACGTAAAAAACTTTTTTCAATAATCAGATAATTATCAACATTAGACAAATCATAAAATGAGGTGATAAGTACTCACCTGAGTGATTTGCTAACACCATGGAAGATGTCATATATAGAATTTAAACAAAAGAAAGACTCCTATTAATGGTAAGATACTTCTAGTGCACATCTGGCACAAGAAAAAGTCTCTGTGAAACTGATAATGGGGAAGAGATTGGGCTGACCCCATAGAAAACACCACCACCAAAAGACTTTTTAGATATATGTTACCCAAAGGGAGAAGCATGATGTAATGGACTGGAAGTTAGCTGGTTCTGGTTCAAATCCCACATCTTACCACTTACATGTTTCCTTAGGTAGGTCCCTTCATCTATCTTAGTTGCCTCATCTATAAAATGATGGCCTTAGACTAGGTGATTTCCAAGGTCCCTTCAAACCCTAACCATATAATCCCATAAACTTTATCATGCAGATTGACATGATGAATATTAGATGGACATTTTAGTAATCTTTGATGATCTCACTCAGATGAAGAGTGAGCTGGACCAAATTTCCTTTGGGAAACTGTATAGGGTTTCTGTTCCTTAACCCCAAAGTACATTTCTTCAATAGCAAAACACTGGTGATACTTTACATCTTTAAACCAACTGTGGGTCAGGTTCTGTGTTAAGTTCTAGGGATACCAAAAAAAAATCATAAACAGTCCCTGCCCCCAAAACAAGGATGTAAATTTATCACAACATATTAACAATAATGATGGAGGGGGTGGAGAGATCTAGTTATTTAAATGTTAACTGCTAAAATATGAGCTCTTTAAGGATGGATTATTTTTGCTTATTTTTATACTTCCAGTGCTTAACACATTACCTGAGACATAAGCACTTAATAAATGTGTGGTGAGTAGCTGTCATGTGATTAATAGGGCCTCCTAGATCCATACAAATACCCAAGGTAACAAATGAAGTTAACTACAGCATAGCCTTTTTTTCACTTCAAAGAAAATACAGAAGACATAAAAGAGACAGAGACAGAATCACAGTAGGCCATAAACAAAATATTCTATAAATATGATATAAATATAATAAATATAATATAAATAACATATAACTAAATAAAATATAAATAATGAATATAATATATAAAATATAAAAATAAAAATAAATATAATAAATTCAATAAATGTAATATAAATAAAATATTCTAAAACAACTCTGAGGTGCCACATGACAACTATCGGATTGGCTAACATGACAAAATGGGAAAATGATAAATGTTGGAGAAGATGTGGGAAAATTGGAACACTGATGCATTGCTGGTGGAGTTGTGAACTGATCCAAACATTTTAGAGAACAATTTGGAAATATGCCCAAAGAATTATAAAACTGTGCATACCCTTTGACCCAGCAGTACCACTTCAATGTCTGTATCCCAAAGAGATAATAAAAAAGGGAAAAGTATCCACATATACAAAAATATTATAGCAGCTTTTTTTTTGATGGCCAAGAATTGGAAATTGAGGGAATGCCCATCAATTGGGGAATGGCTGAACAAATTGTGATGTATTAATATAGTGGAATACTATTTTTCCATAAGAAATGATGAGCAGGCAGGTTTCAGAAAAACCTGGAAAGACTTACATGAACTGATGCTGAGTGAAGTGAGCAGAACCAGGAGAACATTGTACACAGTAACAACAACATTGTGTGATGACCAACTTTGATAGGTTAATGCAAGGACCTAAGGCAATCCCAAAAAGACTCATGGTGGAAAGTGCTATCCACATCCAGAGAAATACCTATGGAGTGTGAGGAAGATGGAAGCATACTATTTTCTCTTTTTTTCTTGCTTTTTGTGTTTTTTTTCCTCACAGTTTTTCTTTTTTGTTTGGATTCCTCTTTCACAACATGCTAATATAGAAATATGTTTAATATGATTATAAATGTATAGCCTATATCAGATGGCATGCCCTCTTGGTGAGGGGGAATGGGAGGGGGCTAATTTAGAACTCAAAATCTTATAAAAGTGAATGTTGAAAATTATAAATTAATTTTTAAAAAATCAAAATATTCTCTTACCTCTCCAGTGAATCTGACTTTTCTACCTGGATCCAAAAGTTCTTCTGACTCAGGATTACCCTGAGAAGGGAACTAAATTCCATTTCCGGATGGGTATCACCCTGATATTAACTCTGTTTGACTCTTTGCCACAGGATCCTACACAATTCATCCCTGTTCTTACCCACACTAATAATGCCACCCTGTGGTTTGGACTTCACCAGAAGAGAAGCTTTGAGCTCCTAAAAGGGCACTCACACCTTCCCCAATAGATATACATTATCTGACCCATTCCACTTGGAGAAATTGTCACATGCTTGGGGTAAACATTCTCCTAACTCACCAGTGGGTTTGAGACCTGTTGTCACCCTCAACCTGGTTTTAATAGTTGGAGGAGCAAAATCCTTATTCTTTTCCTCCCATATTGTGGCTTTAATTCCTTCCTGTGCTTCTAGCATCATGGGGAAATTTAGTGCTTACCTTATTCCAGGCAGTTTGATAAGAAAACTCCCATACAAGGTCCCATACAAGCATTTTCAGTTTAAAAAAAGGAAAGAAAAGAAAAAAAATATTCTCTTGATAGAAGACTAAATGCTTGAACTCTCAAGTTGGGGATTACTCATGAAGAAGCCTCCAAACCTAGGTTCTTGCAAGAGATCCTCTTCTAGAAAAATAATTGCTTAGGAATCTTTATCTTAAAATTCATTTCTCATGGGCACTTGTCTTAGGGAATCCTTCAAAAGTGACCTCAAGTTTGAGATGTCAGGTTTCTGACCTTTTATCCAGAACAGGATAATTCATGGGGCCACAAAGAGACAATATTGCACATGTAGCCCTGGGGCTGAGAACATCAGCTAGGGATTAAAGAAATGTCATGAGAGAGCAAAGGATTAAGACGTTAACACGGGTCTACTGGGAAACAGGTTGCTACCTACCAGTTGCAAAGTGTGTTTCCCTATTCACTTCCCATGAGCTATTCCTCTTTCCCACCTCTGTGACACATAAAAATGTTCCTACCCTTGATCTTGTCATTACTCACAAATATACCACCTTCATATTCAAGAAATTCCCTTATCTGACCCTAATCTATTGGTTTTTCAGCTCTCCCTTTGCCTTCCCTGACAAAACCCTATACTTCATCCTTGCCATGGTCTCTAATCCCTTGACTTCAATTCTTTCCCAAACCGTCACTCTTGTACTAGTCACTTCCTCCTTTTTTTTCCAATTGTTCCTTTGAGCAATCAATTCAACTCTACACTGTCCCCCTCTCTTAAATCCCTACCCGTTTTATCAATTTGCAAATTTTACTCTGCCAAGCTTCAGCCTTGAATCACTCCCACCTTCACTAAAATGCATGTAATGCTAAGTGAGGGTGAAGAAAATCAAGCAACCGTTCTGACTGAATCTATTACAAATTGTTATGCAACCTCAGCTGGGTGCTCACTTCTACGAAGCAATCCTATACTTCCTTTATCAATTCACTGGGATATACAGGGTTTTCAGGGAGAACTAGCCTCTCCCGGGATGAGGGCTTGCTGAACCCTTCTCAGGGATGTCATCTACCTTTGGTTTCTACCTTTCACTCAACTCTCATCTGTGGTTCTAAGAAACTGTAGCATGCCCAGTGGTCACACCCCAATAAAACCATCTTGACAGATGGGCTAAAACAGGTTGAGGGTAACAGACAGACCTCAGATCCACTGGTGAGTTAGGGGGATGTCTACCCCAAGCATGTGAAGATTTCTCCACTCAGACCTCAGATCCACTGGTGAGTTAGGGGGATGTCTACCCCAAGCATGTGAAGATTTCTCCAAGTGGAGAACAACCATGAAGGTAGCTAAAGCCAGCATTGTCGAGAGCTTAGAATTTGCTCGGACATCAAAGAACCAAGATCATCCACTGCATCCCATATTTAACATCACTAGTCATCCTGACTTTTGTCTTGCCACTGGACTTCAATGACTGGAAGAGAGAGTAAGGTTGACAACTTTGTGCAACCCTGTTTCATTTAAATCCAATTCACATGCCAGTCAAAACATCACCCTGTGATGTCATTGATCCTCTTCCAAACAAATCAATTCACCATTTGCTTTCCACAGAGGCTCTTCCAAACCCTTTTGTCCCTCCTCGAACTTGGTGTGGTTCCCGACCCTACCCCTGCTGAGATTCCACCTCATATTTTATAGAAAAAAAAATAAGGCCATTAGCTGGGAGCTCCTTCTTCTCCCCTTTTCCCTATCTTTTATCACTCAGATGATTATTATCTGACATTATCTCTTCCTTCACTCCTGTCTCAAATGATGACATGGACTTACTCCTTACCAAAACTAACCACTCTACATATTCAGGTGATCCCATTTCACCCATCTCTTTGTTATGGAAATCTGAAGATCTTCCCTGCCTGTAGGCCCTTTGATAGGCTTAAGTGACTCTGAGAAACTTCCCTGATTTGAAAATATACTCTGCCCCCAATAGGCTGAATGTTGTCACATGGAACCTGTGGTGGGAAGCTTGTTTTTCAAGAAAGCCCACACCTTATTACTTTGTGATTGGGCAGTTGGTCTAGAACATCAGTTCTCAACCTGTGGGTCATGACCCCTTTGGAGGTTGAACGATCCTATCACAGGGATTGCCTAAGACCATCAGAAAACACATATTTCCGAAGGTGTTAGGAACCAAGACACCACACCTCTATCCATTTCCAGGCGAGTCCGCCCACATGCAGATATGCCCACATAGGAGTATTAAAGGGTGATGGCATTAGGAAGGTTGAGAACCACTGGTCTAGAGGGTTGTGACATCCTCTGATCCAGGAGAAGGCTATATATACCCTGATGTGAGTTTTTGCTTTGGGGCTCACTTTGGAAAGAGTTGTGTGATTTAGCTAGATAAGACTCTGGGCAGCCGTTGAACCCCCCAGTATTGAAAACCCAGATATTGGTGCTTCTCTCTCTGGTAACTAACTAGGTATGGATGTAATGGTCAGATGACCGGAAGCCCGTCTGCTGATCTGTTTCTTTGTCTACTTGTAACTTCTGTTTGTATTCTGTTTGCATTCTCTGAAGTTTGGGGTGTTGACCTTTCCCTCTGAACTAAGTAAATGATATATGTTTGATTGATTAAAGTAAGATTGTTAAACCATTTTGAGTTGCTTTCCTTTAGAAAAGCAGATCTAAGAACCTGTGCTAGCAGTCATCCTTGATATGCTAGGGTGCTTGCTGCTACACTCTTCCAACAGATTGCTCCCTTTATCACCCCCATTTATTACTTATTTTCAATCTATCTGTGTGTGCTGGTTCCTTCCCTGCTGTCAAGAAACATACCCATGTTTCTTCCACCCTGAAAAACACTCTCAATTGATCCATCCATCCTATTATCTTATATCTCTTCTGCCCTTTGTAGCTAAGCTTCTTGAAAAGTCATCTTATGGAGATGCTTCCAATTTCTCTCTTCTCACTCCCTTCTTAACATCTGAACATATGATTTCTGACTTTTTCATTCCACTGAATCTGATTTCTTCAAAGTTACCAATGATCTCTTAGCTGCCAAATCCAAATGCCTTTTTCTCAATGCTCATTCTCCTTGACCTCTCTGTAGTCTTTGACACTGTTGATCCCTCTCTACTTAATAGTTTTTCTTTCTATGTTTTTGGGATACCACTCTCTTCTGATTCTGCTCCTACCAGTTCTGATTATTCCTTCTCAGTGTCCTCTGCTAGATCTTTAGCATGTTAAATACATAATATGCATTTAACTACAGGTGTCCCACAGGGTTCTTTCTAGGGCTCTCTTTTCTTCTCCTTCTTTACTACTCAACTTGGTGATCTCATACATTCCCACAAATTTAATTACTGTGTCTATGCTGGTGGTTCTCAAATCTAGCTATCTTTCCTGAAACTCTCTGCTGACTTCTAACTTCATATCTCCAACTGCCTTTCAGACATCTCACACTGGATTCCAGTAGACATCTTAAGCTCAATATTTTCCAAAGCAGAACTCATTATCTTTCCCCATAAACCCTCCCTGCCCCCATCTTCCTTATTACTGTAGAGAGCAACAGTATTCTTCCAGTGTCTCTGGTTTACAATCTAAGAGTCATCTTCAAATTCTCATTATCTCTCACCCCGCATACCCAATATGTTGTCAAGGATCATTGATCTCACCTTTCAACATCTCTCAGATATACCCTCTTCTCTCCTCTGACACTGCCACCACTCTGGTACAGGCTCTCATCACCTCACACCTGAACTGTTGCAATAGTATATGGGTAAGTCTGCATGTCTCAAGGCTCTCTCCACTCCAATGCATCTGCCATTTGGTCAACAAAGTGATTTTCTTAATGCATATATCCAACCATGTCACTGCCTCCCCTCCTCCTTAAACTCCATTGGTTCCCTATTGCTCCCACAATCAAATATCAAATCCTTTGATGAGTATTCAAAGCCATTTATAACCTATTCAATTCCTATCTTTCCAATCTACTCTGTCCTTTGCCATGTACTCTTCCATCCAGTAACACTGGCCTTCTTGCTGTTCTACAAACAAAACACTACATCTCTCAGCACCAGCATTTTCTCTGGCTCTCCTGGAATGTTCTGCCTCCACATCTTTTCCTGCTAATTTCCCTGGCTTCCTTTGAATCCCAGTTGAAGTCTCATCTTTTACAGGAAGCCTATCTCAACCCCCTTAATTTGAGTTAGCCTCTCTTCTCTTAATTATTTCCTATTTATCCTGTATATGGCTTGCTTGTATATATTTGTTTGTATATAGTCTCTCCCACTAGATTGTGAGCTCCTTGTGTCAGAGACTGTCTTTTGCCCCTTTTTGTATCATCAACACTTAGCACAGTTCCTAGAACACAGTAGGCAGTTAATAAATGTTGATTGCTTGAGAGGGAGTCCAGACTATTCAATAACACCACCAAGATCAAAGAACATTGTAAGAATATCAAAGGAGACATGGATTCATCAGAATATGAAGATGTTACTCAGCTAGCAGCATCCACTTAGAATGCTTATTTAAGGAGGAAAAAAAAAGGAATCCAGTGGAGGAGAGAGGTGGAGCCAAGATGGTAGAGCAAAGGCAGGGACTGACCAAACTCCTCCAAATACCTTTAATTACTTTAAACAAAGTCTAGAGAGGCAGAACCCTAGATAGAATAAAACAGTTTTCAGCCCTGGACAACATAGAAGGTCAGCAGAAAAGATCTGTTACACGAGGGTGAGAAAGTAGCAGAGGCTGCACCAGCAAAGACTCCTGTGCTCCAGCAAACTAGGAGCAGGCCTTAATGGGACTGAACTAGTGGCAGCAGTGGGGCTTTCCAGACCTCTCAGCTCACAGACCATAAGACAACAAATCAGAAGGAGCTTTACAGGAGTCCCTTTGCTGCCACTAGGGACTCTGTTGCATTGCCTGTACTTGGATCTGAGTCACAGTCCTGGGTCTCGGTCTCAGTCCCAATGTGAGGAGGAGCACTAGCACAGCAGAGCTTGTGGCTGCAGGAAAGCAGGGACCCTGGTCACAATTTCAGGATTGAAAAGAGCACTTGTGGTCATTCACAAACCAGTGTGCAGTACAGAGAGTAGTAGACATTCCTCTCCCTAGATCATACCACTTTGAATCATAATACTCCATATTTATCTCTGAAAACAGGTGCACAAAAGGCCTGAAGTTTGATATTGTGCCCCCTCTACTTGGGAAGCAGAGCCCCACTTTAGCATGGAGTTAAAGACAAGAAATGGGCTAGAAACGAGCAAAGAAAATGACAGAAAAAAAGAATTCTGACTACAGAAAGTTACTATGGTAGTAAGAAAGAGTAAAATACACAATCAGCAGAAGACAACAAAGTCAAAATTCCTGCATCCAAAGCCTCAAAGAAAAATATGAATTGGTCTGAGGTCATGGAAGAGCTCAAAAAGGATTTTAAAAATCAAATAAGAGAGGTATAAGAAAAATTGGGAAAACGAATGAGAGGGATACAAGAAAATCGTGAGAAAAAGAGGTAAAGGAGGCACACACACACAAAAAAAAATAAGGAAGAAAATAACACATTACAAAAACTTAATAAACCAAATGGTAAAAGAGGCACAAAAACCCAAAAAGGAAAAGAATGTCTTGAAAACCAGAATTGGTCAAATGAAAGGAAGATATGCAAAAATTTACTGAAGGGAAGAACTCCTTAAAAAGCAGCATTGACTAAATGGAAAAGGAGATAAAAAAAAAACATCACTGAATAAAATATTTCCTTAAAAGTTAGAATTGGTCAAATGTATGCCAATGACTTTATGAGACATCAAGAAACAATCAAACAAAATCAAAAGAATGATAAAATAGAAGAAAATGTGAAATGTGTCAATGAAAAACAACTGGAAAATAGATCCAGGAGAGATAATTTCAGAATTATTGGACTACCTGAAAGTCATGACAAAAAACAAAAAAGAGCCTAGACACCTTCTTCCAAAAAATTATCAAGAAAAGCTACCCTGATTTTCTAGAACCAGAGGGTAATATAGAAATCGAAAGAATCCACCAATCACCTCCTGATAGAGATGCCAAAATGAAAGCTCCCAGGAATATTACAGCCAAATTTCAGACCTCCCAGATCAAGGAGAAAAATACTGCAAGCAGCCAAAAAGAAACAATTCAAATATCATGGAGCCACAGTCAGCATAACACAAGATTTAGCAACTTCTACATTAAAGGATCAGAGGATTTGGAATATGATATTCTGGACAGCTGAAGAGCTAGGATTATATTCCCTCTTTGAGCCAATTCCAATGAGAGTAAGGTTTATATGCTCCCCGCCCCATGCCTCCTATTTTCCCCTCCACTGTAAAATCTCTTTCAGGCCTCTTTTATGTCATATGTCAGCAGAAGACAACAAAGTCAAAATTCCTACATCCAAAGCCTCAAAGAAAAATATGAGTATAATCTTTTAGGGGAGTATAATCCTTTAGGGGAAAAAATGAACAAATAGAGAACTTTCAAGTATTCCTGATGAAAAGACCAGAGCTGAATAGAAAACTTTACTTTCAAAAACAAGATACAAAAGAAGCATAAAAAGGTAAACAGGGAAGAGAAATCATAAGAGATTTGATAAGGTTAAACTGTTTATATTCCTACATGGGAAAATGATATTTATATCTCCTAAAACTTTATCATTATTAGGGATGTTAGAAGTATACACAGACAGAAAGCAGAGGTGTGAATCAAATGAGATATTTTTATTATCTAAAAAAACAAAATTGAGGGATGAGAAAGAAGAATGCACTGGGAGACAAGAAAAGGGAGGGATAGAATGGGATAAATTATGACATAAAAGAGGCCTGAAAGAGATTTTACAGTGGAGGGGAAAATAGCGGGCATGGGGAGGGGAGCATATAAACCTTACTCTCATTGGAATTGGCTCAAAGAGGGAATAATATACACACTCATTTAGATGTAGGAATCTATCTTACCATATTGAAAAGTAGGGGGCATAGAAGCAGCAAAGCTCTGTGGCTGCCCCCATAACAACCTCAAATACAAATAAAATATGACTCTAAACAAATGTTAGAGCTACAGAACCCACAAAGTGACACAGAGAAACAAATCTCCCACAAAAAGCAGGCCAGCAGGCCAGCAGGAAGGGTTCATCGCAGCGCACTAGAAGCTGAGCCCAGCCTCGCCCATGGTTTTAGCCCCAGGGTGATCGCAACCAGTGGCTGCAGCAGACTTCCAGGGAATGGAGCACCACTAGCAGTGGTAGTTTCCAGAATTATCAACCCATAAATGCCAAAGAAAAATTGAGAGGTCAGTGTAGAACTCTGTTGGATTGGGGGGGGATGGAGGAGTGGGTCTAGATCCTGCCCCCAGAGCTAGAAGTGGTGGAGGTGTGGTGGCCCTGCAGCTGCCTCCATGTGGCTGCCTCAGAGCTCCTGGCCTGCAGATCATAGAGGGGCCAAGCAAACATTCAGAAGGTAATTGCTTTTTCTTTAACCTGCCTGGATCTGGATCGTGGTCTTGGGTGGTGGTCCTGAGGTGTGTGACCAGTGAGCCAGAGTTTGTGGGGGCTGCAAAGATGGCATCCTCCTAATAGCTCTGGCAGCTGTGAAAACCCAAGCAATTTGGGACAAAGCTCTCCCCCCTGGAAGCAGAGTTCTACTGTGGCAAAGAGCTCAAAAGTCAAGTAATTGAGTAGCAACATGAGCAGGCAAAGGAAGCAAAACAGGCACAGCAATCCAACTTCAGATTCCTTTTCTGGTGACAAAAAGAATCAAAACATGGAATGGGAAGAAGACAACACAGTCAGAACTCCTGCACCAAAAGCTTCCAAAAAAATATGAAATGGTTACAGACCATGTAGGAGCTCAAGAAGGATTCTGAAAATCAAGTAAGAGAAGTGGAAGAAACATTGGAAAGAGAAATGAGAATGATGCAAGAAAATCATGAAAAGAAAGTCAACAACCTGACTGAAGAAAATAACATCTTAAAAAATAGATTAACTCAAACGGCAAAAGAGGCCCAAAAAAGCCAATGAGTAGAAGAATGCCTTAAAAAGCCAAATTTGCCAGATGGAAAAAGAATTTCAAAAGCTCACTGAAGAGAATAATTCTTTCCGAATTTGATTAGAGAAAATGGAATCTAATGGCTTTATGAGAAATCAAGATACTATTAAACAGATCCAAACAAATGGGAAAATAGAAGTCAATGTGAAATATCTCATTGGAAAAAGATCCAGGAGAGATAATTTAAAAATTATTGGACTACTCAAAAGTCATGATCAAAAAAAGAACCTAGAAATCATTCTTCAAGAAATTCTCAAGGAAAATTTCCCTGATGTTTTAGAACCAGAGGGCAAAACAACGGTTGAAAGAATTCACCTATCACCTCATGAAAAAGATCCCAAAAAGAAAACTCCTAGGAATATTGTAGTCAGGTTCCAGAGTTCCCAGATCAAGGAGAAAATATTACAAGTAGCCAAGAAGAAACAATTTGAATATTGTGGAAACACAATCAGGATAACACAGGATTTAGCAGCTTCTACATTAAGGGCTTGGAATATGATATTCCAGAGGTCAAAGGAGCTAGGATTAAAACCAAGAATCACCTACCCAGAAAAACTGAGTATAATGTTTCAGAGGAAAATATGGTTATTCAATGAAATAAAGGATTTTCAAGCATTCTTGATGAAAAAAACAGTTGAATACAAAATTTGACACTCAAACACAAGAAGCAAGAAAAGCATGAGAAGGTAAAAAAGGAAAAGAAATCATAAAGAACTTATCAAAGTTGAACTATTTACATGCCTATGTGGAAAAAACAATAACTGTATTTTCTCAGTATGAGGATAGTTGAAAGGAATATAAATGTATATATATGTATACATACATATATGTCTATATGGGAGGGTATATGTGCATATTTTTATATATGTGAGTGTGTGTATATATGTGTAAAGGTATACATAGACAGAGGGCACAGGGTCAATTGAATAGGAAGGGATGATATTTATAAGGTGAAATTGAGAGGTGAGAGAGGAATATAATGAGAGGAGACAGGGAGAGACAGATTGGGGTAAATTATCTCATATAGAAATGGCAAGGAATAACTGTTGCAATGGAGGGGAAGAACAGGTAGGCAAAATGGAATGGCTCAACCTTACTCTCATTGAATTTGACTTATGGATGGAATGACATACACACTAAATTGGGTATCTTGCCTACGGGCAAATGGGGGGAAGGGTATGAGAGAGGGGATGATGGACAGGAGGGCAGGTTCTGGGGGAGGGTAGTTAGAAGCACATACTTTTGAAAAGGGACAGGGTCAAGGTAGAGAATAGAACAAGTGGGGGGAGGGATAGGATGGAGGGAAATATAGTCAGTCTTTCACAATATATCCACTATGGAAATGTTTTGAGAAACTATACATGCACAACCTATATTGAATTTCTTATCTTCCCAGCAAGGGTGGGTGATTAGGGAGGAAGGGAAAGAATCTGGAATTCAAAGTTGTAAAATCAAATGTTTAAAAAAAAATTACTTTTTTTTTTTTACACGCAACTGGGAAATAATATATACAGACACTGGGGTATGGAGATCTATCTTGCCCTTCTGGAAAATGGGAGGAGGGATGGGGAAGGATATAGGAGAGAGCAGATTGGGGAAGGGGGCATACAGTGGGACTGCTGTTTTGGGGTGGTGGATAGGGGAAAGATGGGGAGAAAATTTGTAATTCAAAATCTTGTAGAAATGAATTATGTAAACTAAAAATAAACATAAAATTTAATGTAAAAAAAAAGTAAAGTAGGAAGGGAAGGAGATAAGAGAAAGAGGAGGGAGCTGACAGAAAGGAAGGCAGTTTGGTAGAGGTAAAAGTCAGAAGTAAAACACTTTTGAGAATGCACAAAGGAGAGAGATTTGGAGAAACTGAGGGAAATGGGATGGAGGGAAATACATAGTTGGTAATCATTACTATGAAAAAGAAATTTCTGCAGTGAGTTTCTCTGATGACTATTTCATTTCTCAAACATACAGAAAACTGAGTCAAATTTATTTTTAAAAAAGGAGCCATTCCTCAGTTGATAAATGTCAAAGGATATACATCGGAAGTTTTCAGAGTAATCAAAGATATCTATAATCACAGGAATAAATGTTCTAAATCATTGATGAGAGAAATGCAAATTAAAACATCTCTGAACTACTACTTCAAACTTGTTAGATTAGCTAATATGACAGAAAAGAAAAATGACAAAAGTTGGAGGGGATGTGGAAAAATTAAAACATTATTCTACTATTGGTGAAGTTGTATAATGATTCAACCATTCTGGAGAGCAATTTGGAACTATGCCCAAAGTGCTATTAAAAACCTTGCATATGGGGTGGGTAGGTGGCACAGTGAATAGAGCACTGGCCCTGGAGTCAGGTGGACCTGAGTTCAAATCCCAGCCTCAGACACTTAACACTTTACTAGTCATGTCACCTTGGGCAAATCACTTAACCCCAATTGCCCTAACATTCCCCCCTCCAAAAAAACAAAACAAAAAATAAATAAATAAATAAAACATTTTTAAAAAAGAACATGCATACTCTTTCACCAAACAATACCATTTCTAGGTCTGCATCCCAAAGAGATAAAAAGGAAAAAGGACCTATATATGTACAAAAATATTTATAGCAGCTCTTTCAGTGGCAGCAAAGAATTGGACACTGAGGGCATGTCAGTCAATTGGGGAATAGCCAAACAAGTTGTAGTAAATGATTGTGATGGAACACTATTTTGCTTTAAGAAATGATGGGCAAGATACTCTCAGAAAAACATGGAAAGACTTACATGAACTGATGAAAAGTGAAATGAGCAGAACCAGGAGAACATTGTACATAGTAACAGCAATATTGTATGATTATCAACTATGAATAACTGAGCTATTCTCAGCAATACAATGCCCCAAGACAATTCTGTAGGACTTATGATAAAAGGTGCTGCCCATCTCCAAAGAAAGAATTGGTAGAGCCTGAATGCAGAACAGATACTTTTTCTTTACTTAATTTTTCTTGTAGGTTTTTTGTTTGTGTTTTCTTTCACAGAATGATTTACACGGAATTGTGTTTTGCGGTGACTACCCACATATAACCTATATCAAATTGCTTGCCTTCTCAGTGAAAAGGGAAGGAAGGAAGGGAGAGAATTTTGAACTCAAAATTTGAATTAAAAAAAGGGTTTTAATTGTTTTTATATGTAATTGGCAAAAATATTAAAGAAGAAAAAAAAGGAGTCCAAACTAAGGGATGATGCTAAGTCAGAAGAACTTCAGGATGTTGGTAGAAAAGTAAAGGCTTGATGTAGAGGGAAGAGAACTATACTAATTGTTTATAGACTGTTGTGAGTTCTTTTATGTTTTCTGCATCTGTTCATGTGCTTATGCGAGACTTTTGCATCTTATATTTTTTGTAGTGAGAAATAAAATCTATCCTAAATCTACTAAATGTATTTCTTACTTTGAATTTTTGTACAGGATCTGTGCAGCCTGTCACACACATATATACATATATACATACATATATATTATATATATATATATACACACACACACGCATATACATATATATAAAGCATATATGTATGTATTTATGTCTATATGGGTGTCTTTTGCATATATATGTATGTATATAATATGCGTGTATATATAAATACACACACACACACACATATATATGGAAACATAGACATTAGCCATACACAAGCTGTATTAGAATTTACTTTGGAAAATCTCCTGATTAGAGTCATAACAAACTGATCATTGAAGACTGCCCTTAAGATGGAACCCTGTTGATGTGAGAATAGAGCTAAGATGGAATATACAATGTTAAATGCTATTTTCCTTCTCATTTCAACATATTGTTCCTGTAAAGTAATGCCATAAGGAAGAGGAAAGAAAGAAGTATATGTTGTTAGTCTTCTTTAAAACGAACAGGGATAGGACAGGTCAATGTCAGTGTTAATTCTGTATTTTTTTTGTATTTGGTTGTGATGCTGTATTTGGTTGTGATGCTGTCTTCTCTGTATTTGGTTGTGATGCTGTCTTCTCCTGACACTCCCCTTTTGAAGAAGGCCACAACAAAACATTCCTTTCCTTTCTCTTTCGTGACATTTCTTTTTAAGAACCATACACTGAAAGAAGAAAAAAATCTTGGAAATTACATAAACCATGGCTCAGGGCCCTCAAAGCTTTGGTCTCTCATGGGCACGGTTCCATCTTGGCGACAGAAAAATATTCACATGTCGTTTGTGTCTAGGTTCCGCACATATGGATAACAGGATCTCCAGATTTTATACAATCACTCATTTTAAAAGGCAGACTCAGTTTCCTCTATTCATCTGAAAATTCCAACTTGATTTTTCCCCCAATCACTTCATTTTCCCTAAAGGACATTAGGTTTTGACAAAAAGACAGGTCCTTTTTGCATCTGCCCAATGTGCTAACCCTGGCAGAAAGAAACAGATTGAGATAAGGGAATACAAAGGCCCACCGATGAGTTTAATTCTTCGTACCCCAATTTAGACCTAATCATTAGTATGTGACATTGCTACAAATGAAAATGATTTCCAGCTTGTGTGTATAAGAATAACTTTTGCAAGCTGCTAGATTTTTGTCTTCTAACAAAAAAAATCCAAAGAATAGTCTGAATTATTATTTCCCGCGAACACTCCAATGAAACACAGGGTACTTACTTCAGCTCACTGACTTGTCCTCAGCGACAGACCTTTTATTTTGTAGGAGTTCCTGTGGAGAAGAACAGAGTTGGGGCCAGAAGCCACGGAGAGCTGTCTATCTCATTCCCTCCTCAGCCACAGGCTGTATCTGTAAAACTCCTTTGATAGTGTTTATGGAAATAATTGAGCACAATCTGCCTTTAATCCAAATTTTGACAAATTCTCATTTTGCTCACATTACAGATTTACAAAAGGAGAAATTGCTTCTTGGTGAAAAACAGAAAAACTTGATAACTCAATTCACTGGGGAAAAATACCCAATGGATTTGGAATAAGAGGGTGTAGGTTTAAACTCCACCTCTATCATTACTACCTTTGTGACCCTGGACAAAATACTTAACCTTTCTAGGTCTCAGTGTCCTCATTTGTAAAATGAGAGTGTTGGATTAAATGGTCTCAGGTTCCTTACATCTCTAAATATATGATCCTATGAATCCAGTGAACAGCCTCAAAGGGATTTATTTCCTTAGCCTTCTGTCCAGCTTGGAGTGTTCCTGCCCTCCCTCAACCTCATTCTTGCCTCCTTTCCTTTAACTGTGTGAAAGGTAGGATGGTGTAGTGGGAATGAAACTGGCCTTAAAGCCAAGAAGATCTGTCCTATGACACATACTGGCTGTGTGATCCTGGAGAAGTCAATGAATCTCTCAGTTCTGTAGGAAACTCTTTAAGACTATAAATTGCAGAGAATATGATTACCTATTGGCCAGGAGAGTTTTCTCACCTCCCATTGCTTATAACAAAGAAGTCACAGATCAAGTCTCTATTCCTATTTAATAGAGCATAGACCATCCCATGGAACAAACATAGGCATAAACCTCTACCTCAGCCCCTTTTGGTAGGTCACATGTGCCCTGACCCCTTGCTAAAGGAAATACATGATTAATAAAGCTTGGTTGGTCCCTTGGTCCCCAAGGTGGGGTCACTTTGTTAGAGCCCACCCTAAAAGACCAGACACTATCTCTCCTGGCTCCTCATAAACCACACAGTAGGCAGTTCTTCCTGGTTTAGTCACAAAGCCTCTTTTGCACAGCTTCCTCTCACCCTTTCATCCCTGCCCAGGAGCATCTGGAGAACTTTACCGTCTGAAGGGAATTCTTCTATTTGAACTCTGTTGAATTTTCTATATTATGGTGACAAATGCCTTTTGTGGGCATATGCTTTCTTGTTTATCCCCTACTCAACACTATTAATCAGTGAGTCAAATAACAAAGTTAGCTTTGATGTCACATCTTTCAAGGATTTCTTTATAATGAGTATAGGCATGGGAGATCTGCCTTGTTGGAAGAGAGTCTTTGAGGCAGTGGGCATTTTTTTCCTACTAAATAAAAAAAAAAAATATAGTCAGTTATAAACCAATAAGTGCACAAAAAGTACATCTCAATCTCATATTATCTAAACCTTTAATAAACTATGTGACTGTAAATATGTCATCTATAGTGTAGAGCTTGTAAAAGTCTTATTATCTTTCCCCCATACCTTCATCAAGGATGTCCTCAGTGCTTTTGTAGATTGTCCTCTTAATCTTTTTCTTAGTAAATTGGAAAAGCAGGTATTCAGTTCCCCAATAATATTCTTTTGTTCACCTTTTTTGGCAATAATATCTTCAAGTTCTTCCATGTCTTTGATAGCCTCTCCTTTTTTAAAAACCTTGAGAAATGATCCCTCAATGCCCCCAAAAACTATGTTGACTACAGCACAAATTTCTTTTTATATACTTGAACTGACACAGTTGTTCTTCCCTTCATCACTTTCTTCATTGCCATTTCTACTTCTTCATGTAGCACATTGTGGACTGGGCTGTTAAAGTCCAAATGTCAGGACATCACTGTTTTTGGATAGAGAAAAATGTTATAAAAAATTTTACAGACCTTTCCTATGTTTTCATTCTGTTTATTGTCTCCCTCCTAGTTGCATAATAGACATGAAAAATCAGCTAAGATTCATTTTCTGAAACTTGAGATGAACTCAATTAATAATATATCCTTAAGTTTTAAACCAGAGCAGCTCTTGTGAAGGGAGGTCTTCAGTGGAATCACCTATAAATTAATAAATTTTAAACTCTTAACACAATTTAACAGTTTTGCTCCGTAAAGTTCTTTTTGCTGACATTTTCTTCATGTTATCAGAATCAGAAAGGCAAATCACTTGAGCTTTGAGGGCAAAAAGGCAGCAGAAGCTGCCAATATCCCTCTAGCCTCTCTCCTGCTCTATGATTGCCTCTAGGCTGGTGTCCATTATACTACAGTTGGCAAGATTCTTGTCTGGAAAGGAAATCAAGGGAAATGAGATGGAGAGAGCACACAAATACCCAGTGGGATCTTTCCAAAACAGTGTGGCACTAGGGTTTTGCTGTTATTTAGTGGCTTTTCCTGTGGGTCTCTATCCTCTCCTGAGTTCTACACATGTATGTATCTGCAGGAGAATTTTGAGTGCCAAGTTATTCTACAAGCTGTTTGAGGTCTTGAGCACAGCAAACACATGAAGAGCTTGGCTAATGATCCACACTGTCAAACATGTAGTAAGTGATTAATAAATGCTGTATCTATTCATGACAGAAGTTAGCAATGTCATGGGTGTGTCATGGACAAAAGTGTTGTAAACCTTCCCTAGTTCACATCAGTGATGGCAGGACCCAAAGCCCTTTTGAATAAATACATATTTCTAAAACTCTGGAAGAAAAAATACTCCACTTGTAACTACTTCAGGAATATCCAAGATGAGATGAACTTTTGAGTTCATATTCTTAAAAAAATTCAGGCCTAAAAATAGGCATATATGTATAAAAACAGAGTAGACAGTTAAGTATTTGAATTCAAAACAAGTTTGAGAATCTTAGGTCAGCTGCATATAGGATTTTACAAAATACTTTAGAATAATTTTTGAAAAAGACAGCAGGAAGTGCTTAGAGAATTTTGTGTCATTAAATAGGAAACTTGAGGTAACTTGAAGTGTCTGACTGGATAGAGCTCATCATTATTAGGCCACAGTGGCCTCATTCATTGTCAACACCACTGCTCCATCAAAGATGCTGTGCTAACAATCTAAAATCCTTCCCCATATAGTTCCTACTTTCCAGGCAGTGGTAGACCTAAGCCAGGCAGGCATGAAGAAAAATTATAAAATGAGCAAAGCATATTCTCTCGTCCCACTACTACCTTGTTAGACTCCAATGCTTTCCCTTCTTTACATTTTAGTGAGAACCCTGTCAATAACTGTGCTATTGCTTGCAGTGAATATTATAAACCTTTATTCTAATCATAAAGGGATTTATCCATTTGGAAAAGGGCATTGCCATAATTCTAAGACAACCCAAGAAGATAAAATGTCTTTAGTAATTCAAATGCACTTGGAGTGAGGAGGTAAAATCCACTGTCTCTAATCTCTCTCTCTCTCTCTCTCTCTCTCTCTCTCCCTCTGTCCCTCTGCCCCCTCCTCTCCCTTTCTCTCTCTTTCTCCCTCTCCTCCCCCCTTCCCCATTCAAAGGATGAACTAAGGGCTAGTCCAGGTGTAAAGACTAATGACAGCCCTGGGATATGATGATAAAAGTTCAGTGTAATCAGAAGAAGCTGAGGATAGAGGCAATCGGAAAGAAAATGGCATGCAGTAGCAAAGGGCCCTTGATTCCCATTTTCTGGGAATCCTCTTCTAAAGTTTGAGAGGATGTTGGACTTTTGCTCAGGCAGAAGAGGGAGAAGAAGGGGAAAAGAGTATGGTTAAATAGAAAAGAAGCATTGCACTGAAAAAGAGGAGGATATTGAGAAAGGGAGAGCCCACCTGATCCCATCATCTTGGGGCATTCTGTCTTGCTTTCCATCCCAGCCTTGTACATAGCCTCATGGTTCAGAATTTCTGTTACCTGCACTCAAAATGCCCTTCAAGAAGGAAAATAGGAAGTAACTGGGTGCAAAACTCTAGGAACCATAAGGTGGTAGCACAAGGACCAGCATTGAGCTGTAGGAGAAAGCTGGAACACTAAGGATACAGATCTGTTCATTTACCTCAGGTACTACTTGTAAAGATATTTTTATTGAATTTTTTAATAAACAAGTCCAAGACAAGGTATGAAGCATACACTGCTTAATAAAACAAAGTTAATCCCTGCATCAGCACTGCTCAAAGTCTAGTAGGAGAGATTAATGTATATAAGTAACAAGGTCACATGTCAAAAGTACCATCTGGGTTGTACACATTGATATTAGAGATATTTTTATAGAGCCCATCATTTCCAGTTGAGATGAACAGCAGGGGCTTATTTTTTTATCCACTCTTCACAAAAGCCTACTATTGGAAAGGATCTCAGCTAAGCAGCCCATGCCAAGCCTATAGTATCTGTCTCTATAACAAATCCAACAAGTGGCCAATCAGTCTCTACTTAAAGACCTCTTAGCAAAAGGAAATCCACTACCTTCTGACACAATTCATTTGATTTTTGCAGCGTTCTAATCATTGGGAAGTGTTTCCTCACATCAAGCTTTAAATCTGCCCTTCTACAAATTCTACTCTTTTTCTTTAGAACTCTGGGGCCAAGCAGAAAAAGCTTATTTCTCCTTTGACATGATGGCCATTTAGCCTTAAAGGCAGCTCTTATGACCCCTTCATTCTACCTCCCTCAAGTCTTCTCTACTGCAAGCTAAAAACAGCTAATTCTTCCAACTGATTATCCTATGCTATGGTCTTCATTCCTCTCACGTTCCTAGTAGTCTTCCCTCTGAACACTCCCCAACTTTCAGTGTCCTATCTAAAATGAACTGAATATAATTCTCCATATATGGCTCTGACCAAAGTAGAATACAATGGAACCCTCACCTCCCTTGTTATGAGCAAAAAAATTTATAAAATATCACAGGGACTTTTTAAATTGTCCTGTTACACTGTTGAGTCATACTGAATTTACTTATTATACTTACTTACTTATGGAAACTAATAGAATTAGGTGGCATAGTGGGTAAAGTTCTGAGCCTAGAGTTAAGAAGATCTGAATTCAGACCTGACCTCAGATGTTATCTAGCTACGCCACCCTGGACAAGTCATTTTACCTCAGTTTTATCACCTCTAAAATGGGAATAATAATAGCATCTATCTTCCAGCTCAAATGAAATAATATTTGCAAAGCAGTTGTCATAGTGCCTGGCATATAGTGGGCATATAATAAATGCTTTTTCACTTCTCCACTCCCCACCCTTCAGAATTGTAGTCTAGTCAAGGTGTTTGTATTTATGTAGTTGATCTTTTAAAACCAAATGTAGTACTTTATATTATGGCCCTGAGAACAAACCAAATCTGCTTTCTGAGGACAAGTCTGACTAATCATGGAGAGATAGGTCACTAGTAGAATGACCCAATGGTGATACTTTTTTTTTTTGGTCATAAAACAGGGAAAAACAAAAAATTCCCCACAGCCCTATACAACTCTTTTCTGTTTCTGAAATAACAATGATGATGTAGTAAAAAAGAGGGTAGAGAGTGCTAAGAATCACCCAGATGTTAGACCAACAAAATTTAATTTGACTGTTGGAACTCATGACCAATGAGTAGAGCTCTTGCTGGAGGTAACTAAATCATATGAATCTTGACATTCTTGTTACAAACAAAACCAGAAGGAAGTTGAAACTAAATGAAAGGATGGTTAAGAAGTTCTTCTTGAATCAGAGGAGTGAGTCCTATTGTACAGCCAAAATACATGAGAAATGTTATTTCATGGAACATTTGATCATCAAGTATTATAATACTAACAATATGTATTTACAGAAAGACAACCATGATCGTAATTGCAAATTACATACCTAAAATAGTTTGTGAAAACTGAGTGGTAGAGAAATTCTTTGAAGAACTTTAAAACATTCTCCAAATCAGAGCAACATACTCTTTGATTCTTTATGACTTCAATGCAAAGGCGAAGATGGAGAGAAAGACATGGGAAAGTACAGTTCAGGAGAAAGAAATGAAAGAGGCCAAAGATTTGTAGACTATAGGGAAGCTTCTATGTCATAAATACTTTCTAAAAAATAATAATTGGTAGGAGCTGAACATGATGAGCACCAGACACTCCAAAGAATAAAACTGAATACCTTTTAAAATGCATAGGTCAATGCAGGAGCATCCATTTGCTATCTGGGCACAATCTAACAATCAGCTCTTGGTACAACTAAGATCACAATCTATAATAAACAAGAAAAAAGGGATAGCATAGAGAAAAATAAAACATACAAGAAAATTTAACCCTGAATTATACAAACAAGCTATTAAAAATAAAAATGAGAAATAGGCAACAGAAATGAAATTGATCCCAGTTATAAAGAATTCATCCAGTAGTTAACCAATGTAAATTAATTGCTGCAAAGAGATCTAAAAAGCCCAGAAAGTGCCTTACTCAATAAGCATTTCACTTACATGACAAAGGAAGAGAGATGGCTGCCAAAGGTAATATAATTTAAACTAATCTATAAGACCTTACAAAACAGGATGATGGACAATCACAAGCAGTATCATCTCATAAAGCAAAGAGAAATGGTAGAGGGTAAAAACTGTTCTAATAAAGGCATTCAAGATGTAACTAAGCAAAATCATCCCAAGGATATTCAAGGATTAAAATGGAAAGACTACCAAAAGAAGAAAAATAGAGACAGAAAAATAGAACAAATAAATAGAACAAAAATTTTAAAACAAACTATGTTTTTGTTCCACCAAGAATAGTGGAACCACAGACCTTGAAGCATAACATCATAGGTCCTATAATGCTTACAGCTGAAGTTAAATTCCACTAAACATAAGGAAGATAAGGAAAGTAGCCAAATTGCATCAAGTATTTAAAAAAGAAATCTATGCTAGAAGCAACATGATTATGAGAGCATTGAAGGACTGATTTACAAGGAAGGAAAGATACAAAAAAGAAGAGGACTAAAAAACATCAGCAACTACTGACTTACATGCTTTCTCTGTCTACAGAAAATTGTTATGAGGGTCACCTCTACATAAATTAAGAGCATCCTTAAAAAAGGATTAATTAGTAAACATTCAGGTTTTTACAAACCACATTCAATGAGGATACAAATCCTTGCCATCTCACAACTGACTGAAAGACATAAATATTATCAGATATAATTATACTTATTGTTTATTGATTAAAAACACATTTGAGTTGATAGAAGAAAATGCTATCTTATAGGTCCTTTTACAACAAAATGTCTGACATCTATATATCAAGATCATTCAAGATTCCTTGGAAGATGTTACAACAAAAGTATCTTCTTCAATGATCCAATGAGAAGCATCAGCTGAAGCATTAAAGAGAATAATATATGCCACTTTGATAAAGGAGTCCAAGTTGAGAAGCAATTCTCTACAGAGAGTGAAGTTCTCCACATGATTCTGTGTATAGTATTATAGCAATTGAATTGAGCCCCAAGGCATTGCTGGACTTCCTAGAAGAGAATAATAATCACTCACAAGAATTTGGTCTGTCCATCCACATAGAAAAGATGTCTCTTGTCCATACTTCAGCATGCATCTGAATAGACTTTATCCAACATATGTATGTATATCTGAGACAGACAACATAAATGGAAAATGACCAGGGCCTGGATTTGACATGGAAAAGAAGAACATACTGGATTGGTTCTAGGAAATCACAAAATCACTTTTAGAATCCCCGAACTTCCAATAAAGGCAAAGGACCATCTTTTCATTATAAATCTTTTACCAATGTTGCTATATGGCATTAAGACTAAGAATACCACTACCTAGGAGGTGTGAATTGATCCAACCATTCTGGAGAGCAATTTGGAACAATACCCAAAGGATTGTAAAACTGTGCATGCCCTTTGACCCAGTAATACCACTTCAATGTCTGTATCCCAAAGAAATCATAAAAAAAGAGAAAGGACTCATATGCACAAACATATTTATAGCAGCTCTTTTTGTGATGGCCAAGAATTGGAAATTGAGGGGATGCCCATCAATAGGTGAATGGCTGAACAAGTGGCTTTATATGAATGTAATGGAATACTATTGTTCCATAAGAAATGATAAGCAGGCAGACTTCAGAAAAACCTGGAAAGACTTACATGAACTAATGCTGAACGAAATGAGCAGCACCAGGAGAATATTGTACACAGTAACAGTAGCATTGTACCAACTTTAATAGACTTAGCTCTTCTCAGCAATGCAAGAATCTAAGACAATTCCAAAAGACTTATGATGGAAAATGCTACCCATATCCAGAGAAAGAACGATGGAATCTGAATGCAGATCAAAGCATAACTATTTGATCCTGTTTGTTTGTTTGTTTCTTCCTCTTCATGGTATTTCCTTCATTTTTAATTCTTCTTTACAATATAACTAATGTGGAAATGTGTTTAATATGATTGTACATGTATAACCTATATCAGATCGCATGCCATCCTGGGGAGGGGGTGAAGAGGAAGGGGGCGAAAACTTAAAACTAAAATCTTATAGATATGAATGTTCCAAACTAAATATATATATATTTTTAAATAATACTGCCACCTAAAGAGGAACATCAAACAATGGCAATGGAAAGGCATATAAAGGGTGTGAACAGGCAACGGCATATGATAATAATATTTTGTTATTATTATTACTACTACTAGCATTTATATCACACATTATAGTTTACAAAGTGCTTTATAAATATTATTTTGCTTGACTCAACAGCCCTGAAAGGTAGGTGCTATTATTATTGTTTGCTATATTACAGATGAGGAAACTGAGGCAAACAGAGGTTAAGTGACTTGCTCAGTGTCGCTATTATATGTCTGCAGTAAAATTTGAACTCAGAACTTCCTGACTCCAGGCACAATATTCTATCCATCCTGCCACATAAGTGCCTAACCAATGAAGAACTTCAAAGGATATGAATAGATGACTACAATGAAAGGGAGAAAACAAAGTTTAATCAAAGGAAAGAAACAAGCATTTGTTAAAAACCAGCTATGTGCCAGATGTTGTTACTAAGTAATTTGCAAATATTATTTCATTTGATTTTCACAAAACCCTGGGAAGCAGGTGCTAATAACATACATGCATGCAAATATATAGATATGTACACATATATGTGTGTATACATAGATACACATACATATATATGTGTGTATATACACACACACACACATATACATTCAAAATATTTTTTCCATTCCTCTCTGACAAAGAGGAATGGAAGAGATATTATGTTTTGAAAGGTTACAGAGATGGAGAATAGAAGTAGAGGAGAATAATGATCTTTTTCAAAAGGCAATGACAGTTCATTATATTATTGTTCTAGGATTGGATGAAGGGAGAAGAGGGTAATTGGTAGTTGGCAAAGAGATGTCCTACTTAAGTTACAGTACAAAGACATCTCTGGGCAATCAGTCAACAATCATTTATTAAATGTTTACTTTGTGCCAGAAAAAAACTCGACACTAAACCCTTCAAGGTAAAGGAATGACAGAGAAAGAATCTCTGCTTCCATGCTTTGGTTTATCTCTGAAACCACAGGAAACACTATACAATTACACTTGCATCAGTAGGGCAAATGAACTCGTATCCAGGTGAATAAAGGGAGGCCAGGTTGAGAAGTTATAGAAAGGGAGCAAGTTTCCTCTCAGCATAAAAGCGAGGAGTCAAGAATTGTAGCCCTGGTGTTCAGGTTATGTAAGCTCTATCTAGACTGATTGGTGTCTCCTGCCCCTGCTGAGGAGGAGCTGGAAAATTGCTTCTATACCTGAACTGTTTATTTCATCTTTGAACTGACATCCACTATGAAGGAGATTCTGCCCCCGAGAAGGAATGAAGAAATCTGAGATAGTTGTCATTGCTGAAATCTATGTGTCTCCAGCTTATATTTTATCACCATTTTTGTTTTGTCACCAAAATTGCTTTTAATTTTTTCTCTCCTCCTCCTTTATCAATTTAAAGCTTCCTTGATTAGATTTTCAAGTTTCAAGGTAAATATATTTTATTGGTCCTCCCTGTATTCTATTTCTACCCCCAAAACCACCATTCTTATATTTTAAATGTGATCAATATAGTCATCTATAGGTTTTCTTCTGAATTCTGCCTTTATCTTTAGAAGTCTTCACTTATAGAAATAATAAAAAACAGCCTGTGGTCCTAAGGTGTTTTTTTAATTAATTTTTACTTTGTTTTGCTTACCTAGGATATCATAACATGTAGCAATTCTTTCCAGGTTCTGTTTTGGGTATCATTTGTAAATCATGTGAATCGCCAAAAATGGATAGTGCTTATTAGTTTTGACAACATTATGATACTTCTCTGTCATCCCATATATCTTCCTGAATAATAGATGATGTTGTTGGTACCCTTTGGCAAAGAGTTGACAACCAAAACAACTTGCTGCTTTTACCTCTGACCAGTACACAATGTTTTGTTGGGAGTTTTTTTTCCCGGTGGCAGCAGTGAACTGTTGTTATCATTCTTTGGAGTATGAAGCATTGCTTATTTCTCAAAAGGTCCATCTCTGCTCTCTGTGAAAAGAGCTTCATCCTTATTACATAATTCCAGAAGTAAATTGGTCTTTCTTCCCTTTCATCTCTGTATCATATTCTTCTAACCTCCAACCTGCTCACACAGGTATAGACTGTCCTCTACCTTTCCTGGGTCTGTTTCCTCTTCACTTTCCCTTTGAAGCATTGTAATGCCAAGCAAAGGCAATGTCCAAGGTTCGGATTACCAGCATAGTAAGTCCCATTTATTCAGCCCTCTTCCAGGATTTCTGTGCAGATACCACAAGAAAATCCTCCATCAGGGCTTCTGAACCAACAGCCAGGTTCCAGGACCTCTATAACAGCAGCACTGTCCTGCACCATCAGGTGAATCTGGCAAAACAACATCAAAACAGACAAAATACCGGCATCATAGCCATGCCTCCTCAGTCCTTGGCAGTTCTGGGTGGCAGTTCACAAAAGGCCTGGGCAGCTCCAATGGGCTCTCAGCAGTCTTTCTTTCAACACCTCAGGCTCCACAATACTGGATACTGCTCTCCCAAAGTCCTTCTGGCCTTCTCTAGGCTTGGGCCTCTCTCCCAATTCACAGCTCCTCCCAGTTCAGCCCTCTCTCTTCATGTCAACAAGTCCATCCCACAAGTGGGATTCACAAGCTCTGGGTTTTAACATTCAACCCAAAAACCAAGCCAATACAGAGGCATCTCCAAATTCCATTCCCAATACAAGCATTTATCCAGTTTCAAGGAGCACCTCATTCTAGCAGTCCTTTTACCTTCTCTAATAGAAATCAGCTTGCCTTTTGTGCACATGCAAAGTAGCTTGCTACTTATTACTGGCAGAAATCGACCTCTTGCTCATCATGGAAAAATTCCCCTTGTACTTGATGCTTGCTGGAACTGATAACCTTCATTCTCTGTTGGTCTTGCTGCTAGACTTTGTGCCTAGCTCTCCCAGCAAATCATCATGGCAAACTTTCTGTTTAGTACAGCTGTTCATTGCATCATGAGTTCTGAGGTTGGGAGCTCCAAAATGAAATTTTTTCTAGAAATAGTTTTCCTGCCTTTTTTCTGGAGTTTTTCATTGCTTTTGTTTGTAAAGATATAATACTACTTGATCATTTGCTCAGGTGCATTTGATTTACAGTTAGCAGCTTTTATCATACCCCCACTGCCAGCAAACTATAGCTGCTGTTGTCTGCAAGACAATCTTATTATAAATTCAGCGGTACATACCTTCTTCTTTCTTTTCCCTCCTCTCCTCTCACTGCTGATCAGTAGTCAAACACTGTCTCCTCACAGCTTGTTCTTCAAGGTCCTACTGTCTCTTGTCCCTGCAAATTCCATTTCACTTGTCTAAATTCCTTAGTCTAGCATACAGCAAGCTCTGCAGTGTGACGTCTTCCTATCCCACCATCTCTCTCTTTAAACTCCACTCTAGTGACACTGGCATATTTAAGACAGAACAAAATATTTGTGCAGCTAGGCCAAGTTTAAAAATTGTTTCTCTTATGTAGTGTACCAGTAGAGACTTTGAACTTTTTCTGTAACACGTGTGTCAAAACAAAAACCCACTGGTTAAAGAGAATAGAATATTCTGGCATATATGCTGTTGTGCTCCAAATCATTAATAATTTGAAAAAATTCAAATTTAAAAATTCTAAGATTCTACCTCATACTCAAAATGTTATCAAGCCATACCATAACCTTTGACCTAGCAAAACCACTACTAGGCTTATCACCCAAAGAAATCACTAAATCATTTGCAAAGAATATTTGTAGCAGTTCTTTTTGTGATAACAAAGAACTGGACACTTAGGAGGTGTCCATCAGTTTGGGAATGGCTCAACAGTTATGGTATATGGATGTGAAGGAATACTATCATGCTGTAAGAGGTGATGAAAGAGATAATTTGAAAAAAAACCTGAAAAACTTGCATGAACTAATACAGAATGAGGTGACTAGAACCAGGAGAACAATTCATACAATAAAAACACTGTAAAGACAAAGAACTTGGAAAAACTAAAGAACTCTTATCAACACAATGACCAAAAACTACTCCAGAGGACTAATGCCAAACTGTGCTATCCACCCCATGACAGCAAGGAGATGGACTCAAGGTGCTGAATGAGACATATTTTTTTGGACATGGCCAATACAAATACTTGTTTTGTTTGACTACATGCATATTTGTTACAATATCTTTTCTTTTCTCTTCTTTTTTTTTTCCTCCAGAGGGTAGGGAGAGAGAGAAGAGGGAGTGAAAGAAATTTGATTCTTGTTTATTGGAAAAATAAAATTTAATAAAAATGTGTTTTTAAAAAGTAGTATTTTAAGTTACTTCACATTATGTTCCCTGTGCACTGGATAGATGCCAGTCTTGCCTACCTGTTGCTCTCACTTTGAATTGATTCACTGTCATATACATATGCCTCCCATTTTCCTACTGTACTTTTTTTATACATTTTTATTTTTATTTTTTAATTGTTTTGTTTATTTACTTTTAGTTTACAAGATTCAGTTCCAGAATCCCTTGAGTTTCAAATTTTCTCCCCTCCCTCTTCCCCTACCCCCACCCATGGTGGCGTGCAATCAAGTATAGGATCTGCAAATACTTTCACGCTGGACATTAGTCTGGTTGTATAAAAGACTTGTAACCAATGGAGTGAACAATGGGAAAGAAGGAACAAAACCAAACATGGAAAAGAGTGATAGCATGTAGATTGCTTCAGTCTCCATTTAAACTCCAGTCTTTCTAGGTCTTTCTCTGAATGTAGGTATCTCCTTCCATCCTGAGACTTGTAGAGTTGTCTTATAACTGTGTGTTGCTGAGAAGAGTCCAGTTTATCAAGGTTGATCATCACATATACGATGTGTCTGTGATTGTGTACAAATTTTTCCTGGTTCTGCTCTTCTCACTTAGCATCAGTTTATATAAGCCTCTCCAGGCAAATATGAAGTCTGTCCCCTCTCCATTTCTTATAGTACAATAGTGTTCCATTACATTTATATACCGCAACTTGTTCAGCCATTCCCCAATTGATGGGCATCCCCTTAATTTCCAGTTTTTTGCCACCCCAAAGAGAGCTGCAATAAATATTTTTCCTATTCTACTTTGTAGCTTATTCCATCACCCCTTTCCAGAATGCTCTATGTCCATTATCCTGCCTGTCAGAATCCTACATGGCCTTCAAAGGTCCCCTCAAGTCCTACTACCTCCATGAAACTTTCCTTGCCCAAAACTATTCCCTTTCCACCAATCTAAAGTGATATCACCCTCCCAGTATTTGTTGTCTTTATCACATGCATAAGGCACTTAGTACTAGTAGTTTTATTTTTGTTGGTTGATTGGGGGAGGCAAAAGGTAGAGGGTATATACAGCAAGGTGGTACTGTGGAATGAACACTGGCCCTAGAGTCAATTAGACCTTAAGTTCAACTCTAGCTTCAGACACTTACTAGCTAAGTGACCCTGGGCAAGTAACTTAACCTACTACTACAGATAGATGGCCTCAGTTTCCTCAGCTCTAAAATGGGGACAATATTAGCATTGACCTCTCAGGATTGTGGTAAGGATCAAATGGGAACAAATTTGTGAAGCATTTAGCCCGACACATAGTAGGTTCTTCCAATTAGTCTGTGAATTTCTTAAGCGTATAACTATTCATACTCCCTATGGTACTCAATGGTGGTTGTCAAATAGTAAATAATAAATATTTATTCATTTGACTAGATAAGCAAATATTAATGCAGACCAGTAATTAGACTGCCCTTCTCACACGGGTACAATTTTATTCGAGGTTTGGTGAGGGGTTGGGGGCAGGGGGAGATTGTCATGAGGATCAAGCAAATTAGCTCTTTGACATAGAACTATGACTCCCATGACCATTCCGCAGGGCAATCGACCAAAATGCCTCTTTGCTTGACTTTCCTTATAACTGTAACATGGAGGTCCTCAGATTTCTTATTCATTTCAAAAAGGTAAAGGTTAAGTCAGAATGAAAAGGTTAAGTTGAAAATATTAAAAGTGTTTGCGACATTCTCTGGGTCGGATGTGTTATACTTTATACCTGTCAAGCAGAGCTTAACTGAAAATTGTTTTCAGATAAAAATGTAATTGTAAGAGAATAAAGTAATCAGGATACATTGTGTGCCCTAGATGAAGGGCTTGACAGGTTTCAAGTTAGAAACTCTGATCACAGGGTATTTTTTCCCACACACACATAGAGTTGCCATCCTATATAAAGCTCTACTGTATCAAAATTACATTGGAAACATGCCATACAAAGGCCAATAGAAGGAAACAGGGATGTTTCACCTAGAAAAGTGAAGACTTCAGGAGCATATGTTAACTGTCACATGAAAGGAGTTTTCACATTGCTCAGTTTGGCTCCAGAAGACAGAACTATGAGATATTAGTGAAAGATAAATAAAGGAAAATCAGAGTTTAATGTGAAAGAAAAAAAATTCTTAAAAATCAGAGCTACTTAAAATTGGAATGGGCTGTTTTGGGAAATAATTCCCAGTCACTTGAGATATTCTACCAGAGGCTGAATAATCATCTGTCAGGAATGTTTTGGAAGGCACTACTGCTCAGGTATTCACGAGACTAGAAGACTACTAAGATCTTTTCCAAATTTGACCTTTTGCCCAGAGAATCACAGAAACAGCCAAAGAAAAATGGTCAAATACCAAAGATGAACTCCTACTGCTATGTGTTGGTTAGCCTATTGGGAGATTGAGAAGTTTCTGGCTACCAACATTCACCATTATGCCCTGTGTCCTATACTGTTTAAAGAGTTATACCACAATCACACAATGAAGACATGTTCTAATTCAACAGGAGCAAGGGACTAGAGCAGGGGTGGGGAACCTGTGACCTCGAGGCCACATGTGGCCCCTCCCCTGGACTAGAGGAAGTAACTAGGGATAAAAACAATGGCATTTGGAAGATTACAGAAGCAAAGGCCAAATTGAGGGCAGCACATATCTGTGAAGTGATAGACCTCACCTAGAGTTAAGAACCTGAAGCTGAAGAAGTGACAGAGATCCAAAGAGTTTCAATGACCATTGTAAGAGGAGGCCTAAATTCTGGAAAGCCTTGCTTTTGGCCGTATCTACATGGTAAAAGTAGGAATTTGAAACAAAAAAAAATTGAGTTGATTAGTGCTTCAAAGAACATCAACTTGAGGTGTTCCCCTTTGACTTCCTTCTTCCCATTCATTTGCATAAAAGACCATAAAACAATATTTGAGTGAGTGGGGTGGGGCAGGGTTGGAGTGTTGAACCTAGATAACCCTTGGCAGTTCATAAAATTAAAGACTTTAAAATGTTTCCCAAAAGTTATATTTTGGCAATTAGACATTAAACAGGAGTTAAAGGAATTTTTTTTTTAATATAAGTCAAAAGTCACTATTAACTTTCATGTGCTTCACTGTGTACATCTGTAAAATGGACATAATACTAGCACCTGTCTCCTAGGGTTGTTTTGTAATCGTTAAAGCACTATGTAAATGCTAAATAATTATTAATAATAGAAGAGAAGCACATGGTAGATATAAGCAGGGAGCAAAACATATATCCAAAGCCAGAATAAAAGATATAAAATAAATGTATAATGGAGGGGAGAAAAACTGGTCATGCAGCAAGAAAGAGGGATAAATAGATGGACAGCTTCCTGTGGTTCACCTACATTTTTGAGATATAAAGTGGAAGCAAGAATGGCCCCCAGCAAGCTAGTTCTACAACCCACTGCTCAACAAATGAGCTAGCATGTGGAAAATAGTCTAAAAGTGACTAAGATGGGCATGAGTGATCTGTGACATACATCACGAAAGAGAATATTTACATTAATGTGATGATAGGTCCATCTGAGAATGTGAACAAGGAGACACTAGTGGGGGCTTTTTTGTTTGTTTCTGTTTTTAACAAGAATAACATTCTAAAATGGGCATATTGAGAAAATTAACTTAGCAGGTATGTGAAAAATGGATTGGAGAGCAATGAAGTTGGAGAAAGACATAATTTAGGAAGCTATTACGATAGTTCAGATTAGTTCAGATTTTAGGGAAGGGGCCATGGGTGTGGAGAGAAAGGATAGATTTAAGAAATATTGTGAAAGTAGAATGAAACAGATTTGGCAAAGTGAATATAAAATGTGAAATGAAATAGAAGTCAAAGTTGAGAGAGGTTTCATGTCTAATTAAAAGGAAAGATCATCAACAGAAAAAGAGGTTGCAAAAATTAAAAGGTTTATGGAGATGTTGACTTGAACTTTGGACAAGTTGCTTTGGAAGTGCTGATGGAGCATCCATCCATCTAGGCTTCCAACAGGCATTGTGAAATTTGAGACTGACACTTAGTGCTAAGATTAGGGTAGGATATATAGATTTGGAAGTAATTTATAACGATGATTAGATAAGGGATATATCAGAGATAATCAAAGGCAAGACAAAGTCTTTGTTGACATAGTTTTCAGATGGGAAAAGAAAAATTAATCAATAAATGAGGTAGAAAAGAATGACTCAGATAGGTAGAAGGACATCCAGTGGAGAACCTTGACATTTAAAAGAAGAAAGAGAATCAAGAAGGAGGGGCGATCAACAGTAACAAATGCCAAGAAGAGGCAAAAGAGAATAAAGACTGAAAAAAAATACTTTTGGATTTGGCAGTGAATAGATTACTGTTAATTGTGGAAAGAACAGTTTCAATAGAGTGGTAGGGGGTGGAAACCAGATTGTAGGTGGTTGAGGACTCAGTGGATTATGAGGAAGTCAAAGCTTTTAATTTAGATTTCTCTGGATAGCATTGAAGGGGAGGAAAGTGAAAGGGAGGAGAATGTTATAGAATCATTGTATTCCCTGAGCTTCTCTCCTGTCTGCCAAGTCACAGTCCATCAGAGAACACTACTGAGTTTATGGAATGGCTGATAGATAATCCTATTCAGTAAGAAGTGCTGTGTTCTCTCTCTTCTCAGGGGTACAAACCTCTAAAGGCATTATATAGAGTGTCCCAAAAGTCTGCATTAAAATATCATCATCAAAATAATTTAAAAACAAAAACCAAGAAGTTCATGACTTCCCCTTGCTTACAGGAATAGATACAACCATTGGAAAGTTGAGATTTTAACCTTTTACAGCAGTGTCTGGCTCAATAGCTCACTAGTTTTACTGCTATATCATTTCTTTCCAATTCCATTTTGTAAATGTGCTGTAACACCCTAATCTATTTTATATGTGCATATGCACATATATCCATGATATTTACACCTAATACATGTGTTTGTGTATTTAGGTCATGCAAAGTTAGTATGTAAGAAGACCATGGGAATGGAAATATGAGCCATTTGATAAATTATGAATTGCTATTAGACACCTCCATATTTTATACCTTAGACAAAATAAAGGGTACAGAGGGTAGAGCAATGAACCTGGAGTCAGAAAGACCTGAGTTCAAATTTAGCCCTGACACTTATTTGTGACTTTGAGGCAGTCATTTAACCTTCACCTCAGTTTCCTCATCCATAAAGTGGAGATAATAGCACCTATCTCCCAGAGTTGTTATAAGGACCACATCAGGTAATATTTGTAAAGAACCTTGCAGACCTTAAAGGGCCATATAAATGCTAATTGCTGTTGTTGTTGTTGTTGTTGTAGTTATTGTTGGATCATAGAACTAGAAAGGACCTGAGAGATCATCTAGTTTCAGTCCCTCCCTTTAAAAAAAAAAAAGGCTAAGGACATAGAGCTTATACTTTCATAAGGTACTAAAAGGAGCTCAGACACCTGGAAACTCGGGTCTGACACTTCTGTGCCTACACAAAGGAACTTGGGTGGTAATTCAAGGCTTGGGGTGCCATCCACTGGTTTATTCACATATTGTACTCTTAGTAACTTCTCCTGCCTCAGTGAAAAGGAAAAGATATTTATTACCAAAATAAGGACTTGAGGAAGGAGAAAGGAGGATGGGAAGAGGGAAAGGCTGCTGCTTTTCTTCTCCCAAGCTTCTGAGTGGGTGCAAACTGCTCTACAACCATTTTATATTTCAGTCTTATCCTTATAAGCTTATAAAAGGTTCAGTATTACAAGTATTCATTGTTACCAGGGTTAAAAGGAAGTTTGTGAATTTTTAAAATGTTTACTTTTACAAATTGGATGAAATGGAACTCAAGCAAGTTAGCAATTAAGATGTAACAAAACACGCTCCTCTGTTAGAGATCCTTTTGTGTGGTTCTGGAGGATGTGAGTCACCCACCCACCCTCTGAGATCTACATTCCCGCTGAGTGCTCTGAAGTAATTCTGATCAAGAACTGTTCACTGAGCCTCCTACAACCTAGAAAACACTTCAGGAATAAAGATCTACTGGAGATTACCTGACAGCTTTGAGATGATTTCCTGACTTCTCTAAGTGAAGCAATATTCTCCTTTGTAGTACAAAGATCTTTTGCTTTTTGCCATAGTTGCCCATTTATAGGCTACTATTCCCAATAGGAAAGAAAATAACTCTCTTCTCCAGTATCCACAGTTTATTTGCCCTGATCCCTATATAGTCTTGACAACTGTATAGTCTAGAGACGACTGCATAGTCTTGGCTTCATTCAACCACCTTTCCTGAATGCTCCAAACACTGAATACCAGCTATGAGGAGATGAAGCATCTTGCCAAGTATTTTCCATTCATTTGGAATTCATAATCTACCCCTTTAGTTTGCATGGGTCTACTTCAGGTAAATTATATTTCTTCCCTTATTAAAGAGATAGGCAAGGGGCAGCTAGGTGACACGGTGAATAGAGCACCGATCCTGGAGTCAGGAGAACCTGAGTTCAAATCCAGCTTTAGACACATAACACTTACTAACCATGTGACCTTGGGCAAGTCACTTAACCCCAATTGTCCTGTCCTCCAAAAAAAAAGAAGCAAAAAGTAAAGGGGTAGGTAAGTGGCTTAGCGAATAGAGCACTGACCCTGGAGTCGGGAGAACTTGAGTTCAAATCCAGCCTTAGGCACTTAACACTTACTAGAGTGTAACCTTGGGCAAGTCACTTAATCCCAATTGCCCTAACCCCCCCTCCAAAGAGCAAAAAAAAAAAAAAAAAGAGAGAGGCAAGGAATGAAAAATTGAGTTTCAATAATGTATAGATAGATAATTGTCAGGTCCTTTTTTCTAACCTCTCTCTAAATCCCATCCTTCTCTCCTACCCCCTAAAAGTCCCATTCTCTAATAAAGAATGATTTGATCATGGATATAGATCTGGAAGAGACCTAGTGTTGCCATTCATATGCAGTATAACTGTGTAGAGTAATCATTAGGAGTATTAGCTTTTATGTGCTGTCACATAGCTATATTCCAGGAGTCTGAATTATATTGCAGTGGAAAATTTCAGTTAACTGACATGCGTCACTCTATTTGAGCTGCCAGGCCATGATGCTCAGTAACTCATTGCACGACCAGTCCCTGAATCATGGTGACCATACCATGGTGACCAAAAACCTAAAAAATTGGCTCTAAAGTGACATTTGTCCACTTATTTTTGGATTCTTAGTGTTTAAAACAGTGTCTGGCACCTACTAGGCACTTAGTAAATGCTAATTGACTAAATCTCAGTGGAAGGAATTATTAATTTTGATGTTAAATCACGGACTATTATTATATTCTAGCTCTGTCCCCCCTATTTCTTTCTAGATCACTCACTCAGATCTCTTTTTTGGGCACCCACAGATCCACATTGTATTTGATCATTGAAGTTTTTATTGTATATAGAGCAAAAAAGAAAAAAGAAATAGATAAGCTCTCCTACTCTTTTGCCGAAACCGACATCACTCACTGACTCTTTTTTGCTTCCCCTTTCTTCCTCCCAGATGTTCCACAGCACAGAGAATCTCCTCCCATCCCCAGAGCTTGAATGAGCTTGTGAGGCTCATAAAAGGAATAGGGCAAGCAGATGAGTTTCACTTTCCCTTCTCAGAGATTATGAAATGTAAAGGGGGTAAAAACATTCATTCTCCTTACCCCAGCTTGCCAAGGACATGAACAGGATTAGTAGTTCAGGGACCTTGCAAGTTCCGGATGACGCTGGTGATGATATATCTCCTCTTCACTGCCTGAATTGGTCCCAGTTATGTGAATAGGAAGAAGGGTTCACAATGCACATAGCATCCTTATAATCCTACTGCGTGTTCCCAGCTCAGGTTCTGAACTCCTTGTCACAAAGGAACCATCATCAAGGAACTATAACCACCCCTGGAAGACAATCTTATTTCTAATGGTAGTGGGGATGAGAGGCTGAATTTGCTTTACCAACCCCTCTGAGAACCATTTCTTGGGCAAGTTTTCTTGGACTACAAGAATAAAAGAAAAAATCAGCTTAGCAGTGAGCATTTTGCAGAATGTGTCTATGTCATCTCTTTGAAGGCATCAACCTTTTGAAGGCAGGGGAGTCAGCACTACAGCTGTTGGACAGATTGCTCAGCACCCTCTGGGTTCCATATAGATGTTCACAAAAGAGGCAGACATGAGCAACACTGGATCTGTTTATTCACCTACACCTAGTCAGATGTAACACTACCTACAACCTGGAAGGTTTGAGAAATAAAAAATTAGTGTTTCCAAAATGCTTGTTTGTTCAAGGGGAAAATACTCCTGTGATCTGATGGAGCTACCCAAGGCACTCATACAATGCCTCACCTCTGGTTCAAAGAGTCTACCCAACTTTGCAGTTAAGGCTTGGTCTTTGTAGCTTACCACCCAAGGAATTTCAGATTCTGGGCAAGCATCTGGGTGAACATCAGAATAGGCTTACAAGGCCACAACTGTAGATCAGGAAGAGCCTTCAGAGAACATCTCATCCAAGCCCTTCATTTTATGGAGGAGGAAATTAGAATCCAAATAAATTAAATGACTTGCCCATGGTCACATAGGTAGTGTGAGATGTGGGATTTGAACTTAGTTCCTCTGACCAGAGTCAGTGCTCTGAAAGAGAAAAGGAAAGGGAGAAGGTACCAAAATGTTTCTGCACATGAGAAGCAGATTAAATCAATGTAATATTACAGGTCAGACTGCTAAATTCTAGCAGTGTTTCCCTTCAGAACTGTACCTGGGATCCTTTATCAATCATGAAGTGTATTTCAACTTGCTCTTTTAGAATTTTAAGTACTATGGGGTCACAAAGTGCAGCTATTGTAACCTAGTCAAGTAATTCCCTTCCCTCACTGTTTCTAGTTAGGACCTGATGAAGCCAGGAAAAATTCATTGCGACCTGCCTCACATCAAACCTTCTACTAAAGACCAAAACAAGCATACATCTTTGGATGTGTCAAGCTTCCAAGTCTCCTAAAAATCTATTTGTCAGTGTCTCCTTAAAGCCAAATCAGTTTTTGCCATTCATCTGGGTGTCTCCTAAGGACAAGTACCTGCTCCAAGTGCAAAGCTTATTTAACCCTGAAACTTTTCCTAATTCAACTTTCTCTTGAATGTCACAAGAACCACCTGAAAGAAAATGACCAAATGGCCAGACAAATTGCTCTTTTCCTTAGGGCAATGAATGTTTATGAATTGATTGAATTTGAGGAAGCCTGACATTTAAGATTCTACATATACTGGCTCCCACTTACCTTTTTATAAAGGTTTTGTTGTTGTTGTCGTTGTAGTTGTTTTTATACCACAAGCACTTCTGTTTAAACTAGACATGCACACACATGCACACAGGTTGCTCTTATATTTTTTATTTAATTTTACTTTTTTCAATGAACAAATATCTTCTTCCCTCTCTTACCTACAACCCCCACCACATTGAGAAATAAAATCAATACCCTTATAACAAAAACGCATAGTTAAGGAACACAAACTCTTGCATTGGCCATGTCCCAAAACTATATCACATTCTGTAAGGCAGGAGTTCTGCTCCTAGCAGATTCAAACTGGATTTGGCCATACCTAAGAAAGACAGTAGAACTGTAGATAAGGGATTCGTATTCTCACTGCAACCAGTTGAGACAGGAAGTAGAGGCATCTCTACTTACTGACCAGAGCTTCTTTGATATATAGAGAAACACACAAAGATGGCAGCATGCCAACATTAAGCTCATAAGTTTACATTACCTTTGGATGTGTCAGCACGGAGCAAGTGCAGCATTGGAGTTTATAGGCCCTGGATCCTGACTGCCTGTATCAATCCAGATCCATGCCACATCACACATTCTCATGAGCCCATCATGTTTCTCTGTCAGGAGGTGCAAAGCATGCTTCATCATTGGCCCTTTGGTATCATGATTGGTCACGGTGTTGATCAGAATTCAGAGTTGCTTTTCTTTATAATGTAGTTTCTTTATGTGTTCTCTTGCTTCCACTCTTTTCACTCTGTATCAGTTCACGTAAGTAGTCCCAAAGTTCTCTGAAACAATATTATTCATCATTTTTATGACACTGGCATTCTGTTAGATTCACATACCACAATTTTTTTCAGTCATTCTGATATAAGTGATTGGCACTCTGATAGTTTCTATTTCTTTGGTACCACAAAAAGAATTGTTATAAATATTTTTGTAGATATGGGTCATTTTCTTCTTTCTTTGATCTCTCTGTAGGTATAGGCCTAGTTATGGTACCACTAGATAAAATGCTATGAACGGTTTAGTAACTTTTGGAGCATAGTTCCAAAATGCTTTCCAGAATTACTGGGTCATTCACAGTTCCACCAACAATGAATTAATGTGCCTGCTTTCCCCAGCTCCTCCGACTTTTGCCATTTTTCTTTGTCACCTTTGTATGAGAAAGAACCTCAGAGTTACTTTAACTTGTATTCCTTAGAAAACAACCTATTCATAAGCTTTAATCATTTAACAGTCGGGGAATATGAGCCTTCCCTTGTAATAAGAAAAATATTTAAGCACAACCAGCAGATGCAATGATCAGGTTGACAATGACAGAGTAAATCACTCCACATCCACAGTCCTTCACTTCTCTAATGAAAAGAGAGGGGTGCTTTTCATTATGAGTTCTCTAGCGTGAAGATTGGTTATTATAATCCATAAGGTGCTAATAATCTTTTAGTGTTGTTTTCATATTGTTCTCATTTCAATTGTGTCCTAGTCTTTGTGACCTTATTTGGAGTTTTCTTGGCAAAGATACTGTAGTGGCTTCTCATTTCCTTCTCTAGCTCATTTTACAGAGGAGAGAACTGAGGCAAATAGGGTTAAATGACTTACCTAGGGTCATATTGCTAGTAAGTGTCTGAGTCCAGATTTGAACTGAGGTCCTCCTACCTCCAGGCCTGGAACTCTATTGACTATACCACCTAGCTGCCCTTTTCTATGTTTTATATACATTGTTATAATTATTGTGTATATTGCCTTCCTGGTCCTGTTTACTTCATTCTGTATCAGTTCATCAAGCTTTCTCAAGTTTCTCTGAATTTCTCACATTCATCATTTCTTATGGTTCTGTAATTCATATGCCATGGTATTTCATGAATCCATTCAAAATAAAATGGGTGCATACATTTTCTCAGTTTTTCCCGCATCAGAAACTGTGCTGTTATGAATATTTTTGTTATAGGTGGGCCCTTCCTTTCTGTCTTTGACTTATTTGAGGAATACACTTAGTAGTAGACTAGTCCATTTTTCCACACTTCTCTCCCATTGCTCCCATTCCTGTATTCTTCAACACCTTTCAGCCAAACTGATTTATAAACTGTTTAAACATCTTATCCTGCACTCTCCACCTCTGTGCATTCATACAGACTGTCTCCCATGCCTTGAAGGCACTTCATTCTCCTCTCTGACTGTTGAAATCCATTTTCCTTCAAGAACTATATCTTAGCTCAGCTCCCATGGGTTCCATTATCTCTGTGCAGATGACTCTCAAATCAATATATCCAGTCAAAATCTCTTACCTAAGTTCTCATCATGCAACTTCAACAGCCTTCAAGAAATGTCACACTAGAAACCCAGAGGTATCCCAAATTCCATATGTCCAAAACAGAACTCATTATCTTTTCTCTCAGACCGGTCCCTCTTCTGAACTTTCCTCTGCTGTTGAGGACACCACTTTCCAGTCACCCAGGTTTGCAACCTCGATGTTATTCATTTTCAGTCACCCCACATAGCAAATCAATTGCCTATATATACATACATTGTATCCCCCCTTTAGAATGTAAGCTCCTAGAGGGCAGGAGTTGTCTCATTTTTATCTTTGTGTCCCTAGTATAGAGCCTGACACTTAGTAGGTGATTTAATAAATGTTTATTGACTGATTTATTGAATTGGTAAGAGAAACTCAAGTGACATAAAAACTACATCTTAAAGGAAGACTGCTTGAGCATTCCTCTTACCAAGCCTTTAGAGGTTCTATCAGAAGTTCTTTCAGGTCTCCTAAAGTGACTTCTATTTGTAGCAGCTTTTAGGAGCATAATTAAGACAATGATATAAAGGATTATTAACAAATACAGGATGGTAGATTTAGATTTGGAAAAACCTTAAAGAAAAAATAGTTCAATCCCTCATTTTATAGGAAGACTGGGGGAAGAATATAACCCCAGACCCAAAGTCCAATGGTAAGAGACTCTCTTCTCCACATCCAAGGAAATCAATGCCCTACACATGAGTGAAGGGCAGAGCAGGGTTGTTGAGAGTGGGAGAGAAAAACTCCATCCAGTCTTTTCATTGGGCCTCTTAAGGCTTTTCAGGTTCTGCCATAGCTTCAAGTACTTCTGGCTTTCGGCTTCTAGAAAGAAGAGGGACAATGCCAACCCCACTTTAGTAGCCGAAGGAAAAAACTCTGGGAAGAAGCCAACACAAGAGGAGCTGGCAGTCTCCATCATGTCCCTATCCTCAGCTGTCTACACTAGAGGCTTTGGGGAACTTCCCCTTGGGTGAGATCTAGAACACTCTTGGCTGAGCTAAGTTACTTCACTCTTAATAGGAGAGCTCCTTCCCTCTCTTTTTCTTGGTTTATATTCTCCTATGTATACTTTCCCTGATTTCTGTTTTGCTATCAAACTGGAGAAATGGATTTCTTTACTACTTAAAAAATAAAAATACAAGTGAATGAATGAACAAATAAATGAAGTATCATTTTTTTTTGAGGCAGATGTCTTAGCTTTTAAGTTTTAACTAGCTTTTAAGAGAGTTGACCAAACACTAGTATTTTGGCCTCCCAATAACCAATCCTACAATGCCACTTAATAAATACTCTCTGTATTCGATACCATCAAATGGTATACTACAGGACCAAAATTCATTTTCCAAAAGGCAAGCCTTGAATCCTTCCTCAAAGTTTGTTTGGATCAGGCCTCTAATGCAGCATCAAACTTGTCTTTAGTGTATCTCATAAATAATGCTGCTCTTTTCAAGTTATCAGTGGTGAATAAGAAGAATTACAGCATTGGAACATGTTCCAATGTTACGCATATGAGAACTGGATTGATCTGAAAAAGAATGGAAGATCCTGATCAACAGATTCCTTCAAATAGCCCCACTATTCCCAGAAACTCTGCTCTTCATGAGACCTCATCATTGGAATAACACTTTTTTTGGTCTCTCTCAATTCAACCAATAATAGATGAGAATCAATAACTGGGGCTTGAATATGTCAAAATTTCAGGAGTTTTATTCTTGCTTTGGCTACAGACTCTGGTAGAGAAGAGGCCTATCTTTATGTGGCATGAGAAAATGGGGTTCAATATCTTTTGAGCAGATCCTATTAGGTCTAGTTTCATGAAATAGTTTAATGAAATGAACATGATAGTAGAGAAAGAATCGGTAGCTGAAAAATTAAATTATGTTGTTATTTTTTATACAAAACAAACTTGGGGTTTGAAAATAATGGACAGATAATTATAACCTAAGATTGTTTTTTTTCTTAGTATCCAGTTGCTAGAACAAAAAAAAAAAGGTGTGTGTGTATGCAAGTGTGTATGCGTAGGCGTGTATATGTGTGTGTAAATACATCTATATATACAGAAATACATGTGAATGTTGACTGGTTGATTGGGAGAGAGAAACAGTGTTAGAACTTTTATTGGCTCTTAGCTAGTTTTGATTCCAAAGGTCAAATGAACGATAAGTGTGATCCTAAGGACAAGGAGTTCAACATTAAAAACAACAACAACATGGCTTTCAAAAAATCATAAAATTACCAATGGATAGATTTCACATATCACCTTATCTGAAAAAGAATAAGAAATAAAGTTGTCTGTCTTAATGGTATTTCAAAAAAGAAAAAGGATGTGGGTCCCCACTAATATTTCAGTGTACATAGGATAAGAACAAGAGGAGCTAAGTCAATTGTGAAGTCTAGGGCTTGCATTCCCTTTGGAGACACTATGCTATTATAATTTGAAAGATTTGTGGGGAAGGAGAATGGAGAAAGAGAGGGAGGGAGGGAGTCCCAAGGGTACAATATATTACAAATTGTCCTTGACCTATGAAAGGCAAAGGCAGCCTCAGGCATGCCCAGGCCTGCTGATAGCCTCATGCTGGGTTTGAAATAACAAGCAGAAAGATTGTGTGTGTCTAACTGGAAGGAGAGACAGAGAGAAACAGAAAAGGCTATTTTGTAAATTACTTACATTGGAAATGCTTTTTCACCAGGAATACAAGTTTCTATATGCCGAACACTAAATGTATTTTAGTGTAGCCCTAAAAATAAATACAAAAATGTTATTGGTTCACAGAATCAGGCACCAGAAGAGACCTTCAGGGTTACCTAGTCTATTTCTCTCTCTGTTTCTGTCTCTCTCTGCAAAGAAACCTCATTTAATCAAGTTGATAGCAAAACAGAATTTTTCAACCACTTTGACTTTCCTGTATTTCTGCTAAATTAGCAGCATTATCTTCCTAGACACCCATGTTAAAAAGCTCAGTGATCTTTCACCCATCCCTCTCTCTCACATTTCACAATCAGTTGCTAATTCCTGTTAGTAGCACCTCTGAAATACAAATCCCATCTGTTACCCTCTTCTCTGTTAACTATCATAGTTTCACCCAGCAATACCACTGTTGGGATTATATCCCAAAGAGATTACAGAAGTGGGAAAAGGTCCCATATGTGCAAAAATATTTATTGCAGCTCTCTTTGTGGTTGCAAAAAACTGGAAATATAGGGGATGCCCATCC
>CM053587.1:35672294-35695048 GCA_028646515.1 Pseudochirops corinnae
TCCAGTGGGGGTGGGTGATGAGGGAGGAAGGGAAAGAATCTAGAATTTAAAGTTCTAAAATCAAATGTTAAAAATATATATATGTATATATATAATTATTATTATTTATATGCAACTGGGTAATAAGATATACAGGCACTGGGGTAGGAAGATCCATCTTGCCCTACTGGAAAGTCAGAGGGGTGATGGGGGAGGATATAGGAGAGAGCAGATTGGGGGAGGGTATAAACACTAGGATTGCTGTTTTGGTGTGGTGGGTAGGGGAAAGATGGGGAGAAAATTTGTAACTCAAAATCTTGTGGAAATGAATGATGTAAACTAAAAATAAACAAAAGTTAATAATAAAATAAAATGAAAGATAATATAATATAATATACAGTGGATTGGCCTTGGAGCCAGGAAGACCTAAGTTCAAGTCCCTACCTATCCCCCATATTGGCTGTGTGATCCTGTATGATCTAGACCAACGCTTCTTAAACTGTGGGTCACCATCCTATATGGGGTCACAAAAAATTTGATAACAGGAAAAGGTTTCTGAACTCACAAGAACTAAAAATTAATTAAAAATCAAATGTATAATGAACCCAAGGTGTTTCTGAAAGTGCTTGTCTATGTTTCATCACAGAACTTTACTGCAGCATTGGTTCTGAACATAAAGCATGTATGCTTTGCACTGTCCAAGCCATCAGGTCATACAATGCCAAGGAAAATTGCCAAAACTTGAAAAAGGGTTGCAAGTGTGCCTTGTTGACTTTCTTTAATGTCTCCACCCTCACGTATGTAACTGCACAGCCAATCTTTCAATCTCAGTGTTCCTCTTTATTGAACCTCACCCTTGCTCTTCCTTCCCCCAAGATACGCCTATCACACTCCCACATCTCTGATTTGTCAGGGTTTATGTCAGTGAAGTGACTTGATGGTTTTTAACCACCTTCCACTATCAACTGAGACTCTAGGACATTGCCTCCCCAGGAGCTTTTGGGTACCTACTACTCTTCCTTGAAGAATAGGAATATCCTTGGGTTCTTTACCCTGTGTTGTAGTTGAGAGACTGCAGGATAGAGGCATCCTTCCTCAAAGCAACTGGCCAAGGTGAGATGTGGAGGTCAAGCCCTCTAGGTGGGCTCACTTAGGTCACCTCACCTCTGGTCTCTGACCTGCATGATTACTTTTGTTAGTACAAGTATTTACCCTTCAGAAACTGGCCATTCAAGCATGTTTGATTTCTAGGCAGGTAATACTGGCATGGTGTCTGTGGAAATGCGTATGTGAGATTTCTCACGACTCTTTGGAAAGGGAGGCAGGCTTAGTGTTCTCTGAGATCCTCAATATTGACCTACAGCATGGTTTATACTTTGATATTACTACACTGAAGTGTCTTATATTTTGAGTGTCCAAGTAGACAAATTAGTGTTAAGGAAGTGCCTAACTTCTCCCAGACCAAGAGATTTTAAGATTGTCCTCAGTATCTTGAAGTTTTGCACACGAGTTCTCTATAAAATTGACATTTGCAAATAATTATGCTGGAATTCATAGCCAGCTCATGTTACGGGTCCAAAGAGATGAATGTATTGCAAAGTTAGCCTCCTGGTTAACGAGCTTCCTAGATCCTCATATATCCTGCAGCTGATTCTTCACATCCTGAGGTGGGTTTGTAGGCCCTTGAAAAAAACCAGAGCATTTTCCCTGCCAAAGTCAGCTTAATTGAGGCTTCCTTGAATCAGGCTGTGCCATGCTAACTATTGTATGAGTTGACTTATTTCTGTATCTGCCCTGGACTGGCTTTTTCCTGGCTCCTTGCTTGCTTATTTGCATCAGAAGACTGATCAAGGTGTGCATGGGATTCTTTGGGAAGGTGCTTTCCTGACCTATCCTGAATCAGAATGCCAGCTGAAAAAGTAGAATAGGGTAAAGAGTGACAGTGTAGATGCAAATTGCCTGTAACTTTCTCATGAGGGAATGAACCTAGATTACTGTTCAGATGATGTAATATAGGAACTGTATAAAAGGGAAGAATTGTCCCATGTGATCTGTTAGAAAGGTGCTTTAGCGGCTTCAGGACTTGCATATTTAAGGTTCTTAAGGAAAAAAAATACATTTTTCCCCTTTGGCTGTATAGCAAACTGTTTTAATCCATGGTTGTGCCTTACTGTTCCATTAAAATTGTATTCTTCCATCCATCAATAAATGCATGTGGCTAAAACAAAAAAAAAGGTGGTTGCAAATGGAAAAAGTTTAAAAAGCCCTGCTCTAGGCAATTCTCTAAGACCACAAGTCGCAGAGATAGTACTGGTCTGCATTAGGAAAGTTACTTTACTTGGGAGTTCCCTAATAAAGAAGAATTCACAGGTCCAATCCCTATCCTCTATATGTATCTTAAACTAACAATGTCCCTATAAAATCGTTTCAGAATATTTGGACACTAAATGTGGTTCATCTCCCCCCAAAATACATTGTAGTATAAATATTTTGCAATTAGTTTGATATTTGAAGCAATTATAAATCATTTGCCTATCTACAATTCTCCAGGTCCAGTTGAAATCTCACTCCACTCAAAACCTTGTGGGCTTTGAAAGGTGAAAGGAGCACTCAGATTTCAGGAGCTAGAATGCATGAACAGCCCAGCCCAATCTAGATGCTCTGTAATGGATGAACTGAAGGCAGCCACAAGGGAACTACTCTGCCATCATCTGTGTCCATTTAGAAGTGAACTGGGAGGAGTGAGGAAGAATACTTTATTAGAAATTGTTTTAAGTTTGAGTCCACTTTCCCCAGTGACCAAAGTGGTTTAGAGGAGATTCTCTGTGACAAAAAGAGCTGAATTTGATGGAAAATTTGACATATAAGATCCAGGAGAAATATAAGGTAAACATTAAAGACCAATTATAAGGGACTCAATAAGATCAAACTGTTTACTTGTTACATGTGTCAAGTTAGTAGCACTCTCATTACTCTTGTCATTATTTGGGTAGTTTGGAAGAAAGGCTTGAGGGGAACTGTGTATGATGGAGCAATTCTAAAAAAAAAAAACACTTGGGGAGAGAAAAAAAAGGAGTGATTATCTCATACAAATGAGGCATGAAAGGAAAAACTGATACAGAAGAAGCAAGTGGGGGGGGGAGGGTTAGTACTGCTTAAATCTTACTCTCATCAGAAATGGGTTAAAGAGGGAACAACATATGTATAGAACATAAATTCTAAATTTAGAAAGAAATAAGAGGGTGAGAGGATGGAATAAGGGGGGGCTCTTAGAAAGTTGTGGGGATTAAAAATTAGGAGGAGGAGGGGATAAGTAAGAAAGGTAAACAGATTAAGGTGAAGGGTTGGGGAAAAAGATAAGAGAGAGACTCTTACAAGGGTGGATAGATTAAGGAGTAGGAAGTAAAGGTCATGCATAAGAGTAAAGTAGGAGAGTGAGGATGGATAGGGTAAATAGGGCAAAAAGAACGATAAGAAAAAATAAGATGGAGGGAAATACACAACAAGTAATTGTGATTTAAGATGTAAATGGGATAGATTGCCCCTAAAATAGAAAAGGGAAAACAGAATGGATTAGGAATCAAAATTCAACATTATGTCACTTTCAGGAAACACAATAAAAATGAAAGATCTACACAGAGATAAAATAAAGGGCTGGAGTGGAACTTATTGTGTAAAAAAGCAGGGGTAGTAATCATGATCTCAAAGTTAAAGCTAAAACAGATTTCATTAAAAGAGAAAAGTAGGGAAACTATACTATGTGTCACCAATATTATTGACTATTGTTTTAGACCCGTTAAAAATAACTAGACAGTATAAAATACCCAAGAGCATACTACAGGAGCTACATGAACATAAACAAAAAACACCTTATAAAATAAAGTCAGATTTATAAAAATGGGAAAATATCAATTGTTTATGGATAAGTAAAGGCAATATAATAAAAATGACCATTTTACTTAACTATTCTATTTATTCAATGCCATCCCAATTAAATTACCAAAAAAAAAATCTATTTCACTGAATTAGAAAAAATAATAATGAAGTTCATTTGGAAGAACAAAGAAACTAAGGGAATAAAATGTAAAGGAAGGAGGTTCAGCAGTACTAGACTTTAAACTATATTAAAAGGCAAGAGCATTGTTGAAGTGTAAAATGCATAATTTTTATTATTTTAAATTAAAATTTTCTTCTATAAGTAAAACCAATGTAGTCAAGATTAGAAGGAAAGCAGGAATATGGGGGGGGTCAAGGGGAACTTTCATAGATAACCTCTCAGATAGGGTATGATTGTGATGGAATACTGCTGTGATATAAAAAAGCTTGAGCTTGTTGATTTAGGAAAAATGGAAAGACTTAGATCTATGAAGAAGATGTAGCCAACTCCAGAGAAAGAATTGACACATAGAAATATGCATAATATGGTCTTACATATATGTGTGTGTGTGTATAAATGTATGTATTTGTGTTTATAGATATGTATGAATAGGTATAGATATTCATGTTTAATAGTATCCTTTTCTAGGATGGGAAGGGGGGAAGAAGGGAGAAAAAACTGAAAAGATCAAAGCAAAGAAAAAAAGAAAACCTAGAAGGAAACACAGAAAAGCTGGGTTGCTTTGAAAACAATGTGTAGGATTTATAACAGGTTTTAGTGAAATGGAAAAACATTGTTTTATATTGAATCCTTTCTTATGTTCTGTTGTGTACATGGAATGTTTTTTTTTTTCTCAATTTGTATTTGTTTGAAATGAATAACAAATTTAAAAGACTAAAAAAAGAGATAGAGAAGATTCTGCCCTTGGATGCTGCTGGAAAAAAAAAATGTACTTTTGTCATTGCTATCTTAGTAACTATCCCTCATAAAAGTTAATTGCTGTTACTTGGCTAAATAATAATGGAACTCTAATCCCTGGCTGTTGACATTGTAGAGAACACATGGTACTATTTCTGACCCTGCCACCAGCCTGGCTCTTATTACCCCACGTCTGGACTTTTGAAATAGCCTGCTGGTTGGTTTTCCTGCCACAAGTCCATCCTTCACTCAGCTGTCAAAGTGTAATCTGCTATTTGCAGATCTAAGAAACTTGGCAGTTTTCTGGCTTATGAAAACTTGTCACTGACAGAGTGTAACAGTTTTTCTCAGTGCCTTGTTAAAGGTAGCTATAAGTAAAAAGAGCTTACTGCTTCATCAGTCCAATAGCAAAAGAGAAGCAGTTTTGCCCAGCAGGAGAGCAGTGAAAACCAGAAGGGATGCAGCTAACAGAGAAGTGGTTTTGTGCGGTACCAATTGTTCCTGAATAATCAAGGTATCGAAGTTCACAGTTCAGGTCTGACTATAAATTCTAGTCTGGAAGGGGAAGACCCTCAAAGTTTCTGGCCAGAACACAAAACAATTGCTATCTACATCATGGGATGAGAGAGTGAGGCTGACAACTTCTTGAAACTCTGCCTCACTGGAATCCAATTCACAAGCAAGTCAATGCATCACTCTTGTGATGTCATTGGTCGTCTTTGGGGACAAAAGATGGGAAAAAAATCCAGTGGTTCCCTATTTCCTTCAGGATCAAATATAAAATCCTCTATTTGGCATTTCAAGTCCCAATAACCTGGGTCCTGTCTCTCTTTCCAGCTTTTGTACATTTTATGCCTTCACCTTACATACTCTGCATCCACTGACGCTGGCCTCTTATGCTATTCCATGAGCATGACTTTTCATCTCTCTGCTCCAAGCATTTTCTCTGGTTATCCCTCATACATGGAATGCTCTCCTTCTGCATCTCTGCCTCCTTGGCTTCCTTCCAGTCCCAGTTAAAATCCCACCTTCTACAAGAAGCCTTACCCAACTCTCTTTAATTCTGTGGTTTCCCTCTGTAGACTCTTTCCAAATGATCCTGCATATAACTTGTTTGCACAGTTGTTTGCATGTTGTTTCCCCTATTAGATTGTGGTCCTTCCAAGTAGGGACTATCTTTTACCTTTTTTGCATCCTCAGCAATTAGCACAGTGCCTAGCATGTAGTAGGCACTTAATAAATGTATATTGATTGACCAGAGTACAAGGTGAATACATTAGGGAAAGATCCACCGCCAACCTCTCAGGGGTACCTCAGTGAACCCTGAAGGAAGATGTGATTTAACTAGTATTATCACTGTGAGTGTGTGGGAGTTGGGATAAGAATCCACAGAGCTTATATGGGAGATGGGGAAGGAGAGAGAGGATTCTAGAAGAAACTGTGAACCATTTCTAAGGTTCCATAATTCCTGTATTCAATCCTGGAGAAATCATGAACACGTAAAGTGTTAAGAAACATAAATTCAGTCACGTCATTCCTAGCCGACCCCAATGGACCTATACTGGTCATCGCTCATCTTCTTGTCCTTTTCCACTTTTCTCACCATCATCTGGAGATCAATAACAAGCAGGCAAATCTGAAGCTAACAGAAACAAACAAACCCCTCCATGTCTTCCCCAGGAAGGTAAGAAGATCTGAAAGAGCTGATTGTTAAGAGTCCAGTTCACATGTTATGGGGAACTCCAGGTTCAGATGTTTTTCACTGCCACTAAAACCATACACACAACCATTTTCCAAGGCTATAGGAATTAACACTTTTCCCTGTCATGATCACAAATGACCACAGCAAAAATGAATCTTGACAGGCCACTAAAACAATAGTGCAAATGACACATCAAAGCTGAATTGCTTTGTTTGGGGCCTCTGCTGCAGGAAGAAATAAGCCAAATCTTCCTGGGTGGGAATAACAAGGTTTCATTTAAAATGCCCTGATTCTGACTGTAGAGATTTCCCAGACACTGTTTCAGTAGAAAAGGAGTGGGTGTGGGTGGAGGTTCAAGATTGTTATGGATAATCATTGCTACCCTTTTTTATGTTCTATTTTAAAAACTGGGCACAATGTTTCTCTCCTAGAATTAACTTAATTCATAAACCTAACTTAGAGAGCCACCCTCTGACTTGAAAAGAAATCACTCCTGCACATAAGCAGCATGTAGGGCCCTCCCCCAGCAACTGAGACAAGGGAAAATAGTGGGAGGGTTTATTTTTGCTGCATTGAAATAAAGCAAAGCCTGATACAAGAGTGCCCTCTCTCTCTGGCAATGCTGTTCAGCAACAGCGAATGCTCCAGCCAGGGCCTAGCAATGTGCTTGGTTCCTGAAAATTTAAGTTCTCGGTCTGCATGCTGCCTGTAAATGGTAGGGCATTTAGTAAACGAGCATCAACAAACAGCCAGAGAGCTGTGTCTGAGGAGCTGCACAATGGGTCAGATAATACAAAAGCAGCCAAAGCAACTGAAAGCTTGGCCCAGATGTAGTTGGAGTCACCCATAGACCCACGGTAACAAGACCCCAAGTTAAAATCACTTAGGAAGCTTTGTAAATCTTAAAACATTATAAAAATATGAGTCATTATCTCCTCCTTCTTCAAACGCTTCAATGTTTTCAAGTCTCTCTTTTTACTAAAAGTACTCCCCATTCTAAACTAATAAAATTCATGGTCCTACAGATTAGTATTTATTATTATTATTATTGCAAAGTTCTTAGAAGATTTTGAATTTCAAATTTGAAATTCAAAAAGTTACCTTCAGGGCTAAACTTTTATCCTTGTATTCACAGGCCCCCAAAATTAATAAAGCACGTTTTTTAAACCTTTGAAATACTGAAGTGTTGCTATATATTTGGTTCTGATTGGAGGGGAAGATGATGGAGAGAATTCAGGGACTTGCAAAACAGCCTTTGCCCAAGGCAATGCAAAGGAAAGATTAAGTTCATAGAAGCAAGTGCCATTCAACAAATATTTACTGAGCCTCTATCCTGGGCAAAGCACTGTTCTAGATGCTGTGGGAAACACAAACATCAGGTACTGCCCCTTCCTATGGAAAGTGTTGAGATCGCCTGAGGAGGAGCAAACCAGTTTGGGGAGGAGGAGGGGAAGGAAAACAGGAGGAGGAGGAGAAGCGCCAGGAAAGGAGGAGGAAGAAGAAGAAAGGAGGAAAAGGAAGAGAAGGAAGAGGGGAGGAAGGGAGGAGAGGACAAGAGGAGGAGGGGCAGCAGCATTATCACTATCACTGGCAGCAGCAGCAGCCAGGCAGAAGACAGAAGTCTTCCAGTTCTGACAACTAATTTTTCAGCTGTTTAGCTGTGAACGTTCAGATTTAAAAAGAGAGGCATAGTTGAACTGATTGACTGGAGAAATGCTGGAGCAGTTGCAGGAAGCTTACTGCAAGAAAACCAACCCCTGCTGCTTGTGTGCAGAGCTATGATGGCTTATTGTTCTAGTGCAGTACTGCGACCAAAGTCCTCTACAATGCAGGCCTGCGTGACATATGGCCCACGGTCCACTTGCAGCCTGCCAAAGGATTTTGGGTGGCCGGCAAAAAGGTAGAGGATGTAAAAGAAAGTAAAGATGTAATGTGTGCTTTGTCCATGCCCCCTGTGTCCCATCTTCCACTAGTCACTCTTGTGCCCGTCATGGAACTTGGCAGGTGGGTTGCCACTACACATGCTCTCCTGTTTGTCACGTGACCCTCCACAACCAACCACAGTCTGTCTCTAGTCTGAGAGGAGCAAGAGTTGTATCTTTCTGCTGTGTTTTCCATCATTACTGTCATTGAACAGAGACAGAGTGAGGGCAGCCATGTGCCAATGCAGCTGAGGCCCCCTAGGCCATGAGCAGCAACAGCTCAAGGGCTTCTTCTCCCTTGATGTGCGGCCACCCTCTAAGTCACAGGACTGTCTGGCGCCCTCTCCAAGGTCAGACACTCAGTTCAGTATTTCTCTGTGTGTGCGAGCACTTGCTGTGGAGATTTTTTTGGTTCTAACATTAAAGTTTTTGGGGTGACAGTAAAATAAAATAATTAATAAATTATATTAATATTAATAATATAACATTAATAAATTAAAAGAATATTAATAAAATAATAAATAAAAAGAAATGGAAGATCGAATCAGAACATAGAATGTTTAATCTGGAGTGGACAAATAGACACTTGTTTACTTACATGAGAGACAAAATATTGTGCCTTATTTGCTAAGAAGTAATAGCCCTTCCGAAGGAGTACAATCTCCTTTGCACTTTCAAATCAAAACATCCTGATTTAAGCAAATTAGACATCAATGAAAAACAAAGTGTCCAAATTCTTGAAAAAATCTCAGTAGGGAACAATGATTTTTCAAGAAAATAAACTCAGAAAATGAGGTGACTACTAAGGTTAGTTTTCAGATTTCTAAAGAAATCAATTTCAAACATGATTCCAGAACATGACAGATTGATTGCTGATATAATATATATCCCATTAACTAAATGTAATATATTCCACTAACTAAATGTAAACAGTAAGAAAACCTGAAAAATGAATTAAAATTTGAACCCTTAGCAAAATAATTTTTTAACATGAATGTGATTTCATGATAAAAATCTTAAGTAATAAGTGTAATCAATTGATATGAATTGATATTTCCCTTTGTAAATATGGTTTATTTGCAAAATAGTTTAATTATTAATTATAATTTTACTTGAAAAGTGAACTGCTAAAAACCTATCTGTGTCCAGAAGTTTAGCCTATTTTAATTTCATTCCCTACCTACTTCCAAGTTGTGTGTTCTGGTGATGACACAAGGATACATAGGTTGTTTTTTTTTTTTCCTACTTCTCTAGTTTCAGAGGGATAAACAGGTTTTGCATCTGTTTTGTTATAAGCTACACTTTGCTATGAGAAGAGACTTGGAGCTGATTAAATAAAGCATACTATTGCAGATCTGAAAACTTTGGCAGATTTTGGCTTCAGGAAATTCTTGTCACTGACAGAGTATAACACCTCTTTCCCTCGATGTCCCGTTAAGGGTGTCTGTGAGAAAAAAGAACTCACTGCTTCATCAGCTCAACAAGAAGATAAAAAGCTTTGCCCAAAGGGAGAATAGTAAGGATCGTATGAAAAGTAGCTGGCAGAGAATTTGTGGTTCAAATTATTCCTGAAGCGACTAAATATCAACGTTTACAGTCTAGGGATGTGAATTTCCCAGGAATGCTGAGTTTTTCCAAACATGTATCTGTCTGCTGGGTTTCTCTAAGTTTGTATCCAATCTTCCTCATGGATATTGGAGGCATTGGTGGGATAGTGTGACCCAGGTTTATGAATGGACTGTGATTTTTTTATTATTATTATTCCAACCTTTGTCTTCTATCGAGTAACTTTGGTATTTGAGTCTTCCTGCTTTTTTCTTTATTGAGTGAAAAGACTAATTATTTCTGCTATTGTCTCACAATTTAATAAATATTTTACTTTTAAGAGTTAATAGTGTCATAGTGTCTGATTTTGTATAGATGGAAAGCATAAGTATCATGAGTATATACCTTGCCTTCTATGCCAGAGTCAGTCCTAAGATCCTGACTATGAGTCATCTGAGAACCCCAGATCTGCTGCTATTAGTAAATCAGCCCTGAGGATAAAAATGAATGAAAGTGAATGTCTTGTGTAAGCTACATCAAAGGTCCAAGGATGTGGTGCCTACTCTTTAGGAGCTTATTACACTTGGAGAAATAACTAAAAACATGAAAAGCTGAATGGCAATGGCAGTGATACATAACAGTTCAATGATTCAAAGTCACAATATTGTAAGTGACTAATTGCCAAATTCTATAAAGAACCTAATGGAGAAATTCAGAGGCTAGAATACGCAAGCAAGACCTCACAGAGGGGCAGCAGAAATTTACCTAAACTAGGACTTTAAAAATGAGAACAGGACCTTGCAGCACACAATAGTTACCCCTCCCAAAATTGTTGTTATATAGAAATGTGAATAATGATAAGAGTCCTAAAGGATTCCAATAATTGCTCATTTCAGTGAATTTTGATAAGAGCAATGACCAAAATTTTAATTAACTTCACAAGCAGGAGAGAGAACTCCTAGAGAGACCTTCCAGCTTAAAAAAAAAACGCAGAGGAACAAATAAGTCAGGCATGAAGAACAACAATAACAAATCCTTCCACATATTTCTTCCTAAGAAAAAATTTGATGGTACTCTAGAAGACAGGAAGCCATGCATACTCCTACCACCACTACCACCACCAACACCTAGCATTTATATAGCATTTAAAGGTTTGCAAAACTCTTTACAAACACAGTATTAACTCACTTTAGCCTTACAACCCTGAGAAGTAGGTGCAATTATTATTCCTACCAGATTGTGAGGTAGTTGAGAATAAGGATTATGATTTTTTTTTCTTTTATCCTTCTGTCCCACTTTCAATTTGCCCACTAAATATAACCCATATCTTACCAGAATTCCATGGCTGGCCTGATATCAGAAAATAAATCTCCCAGTCCCTATCTCTATTCTTAATCATATTTATTAATAATGATGATCATAAATTTTTCCATATTCAGGAAAACCCAGGTTTAAGTCCTACTTCTGACATATGTTGAATAGGCGAATCTGGGCAAGTAACTTAATGTTCTGGACAATTCACTAAGTCTACATTGCAGAGCAGGGAACTACCTATAATGGCAGAAGATGTTTCCTGACCAGAATTTTCCTATATTGAGGAAATCACTGACTTATTAGAAAAATAATAAATTATTTCCCATGTTTTATATGTTTTCAGTGCATTTCCTATTTCAGGATAACTAAAAAAGAGAAGGATACAAGCAAATGGAAGATTCATGGACCCTTTTACTACCAAAAGTAGGTGAGATCCACAACCACTCAAGACAGTTTTATCTGCCTAATAGGAAAAATCAAACGAAAGAATGCTTACTGTCCACATTAAGATATGCAGTGGGACAGTCCACAGAACTAGTTCATCAGTATATGCAACTTGAAATAGACACTGCAATTTGACAATTAACTGGTCCTAGAATAAAATCAGGAAAAGAGAAAATACTATAATTTATTTGGGAAAATTCAAAACACTTCCAATGTTTCCCTGAAACAAAATACCAACATTTCTTCCAGTGATTTTACATATATGTATGTGTGTAAATAATATATATATATATGCATATGTGTATATACAGCTGTAAATCTTAGTCCCTCAGTCTCTAAGAAACCAAAAAGTAGCTGACAAAGAGAGACAGACACAGAGATACATGGGGTGGAGGGAGGAGTGTACAGTGGATGAAAATAGGTTATAGCTAACAATTAACAATTATTATGGTTCTTGTATCCTTGCTCCCCTAAATCCTCCATGGAGGAGCTACCAAGAATTTTTAATGTATACAGATTCCATTGTAGCAAATGTGTCTACATTTTATCTCTCGTTCCTAATACTTGTTAGTTCTTTTTCCAATGAATAATTTCCTGAAGGATATCTTTTTTTATGCACTTATTGTACACAGCTTATATCCTGTGGAAAACACATCACACATTTTGAGAAAAGTCAACAATCCAGTTTGACTATAACTAGAGGAATGGACAGGACTAATATAAAGGCTAGAGAGATAGGGCAATATTAGATTATTGAAAGTTTTGAATGCCAGGCAAAGGAGTTTGAACTTTATTTGGAAGGCAATAATTCAGTTGCAATAGCCATTCAAGATTTTTGAGCAGAGGGCATGCTCAAAGTTATATGAACAGAGTAGTTACTTCAATCAAGAAAATGTATCATTCCAACTCCCTTATTGAGAAATTGGGAAATCCAAGGAAAAATCATAGTCGTTTTCCCCCAGACCATGTTGGCATAAGGAGATAAGAGATGCCTGTGGACACTGGGAACTGGGCCTAACCAGGAAGGTACTAGGTGTCTAGCAGTAGATAGCCAGGGTTGTATCCTAGGGCATCATGAGGTCCTGGACCTACCACAACAGGGCTTGTTGCTGTGCAGGAACAATAATAAGCACCAACAGAGTTACAGATGAAATTTAGATTTAAGAGGGGACCTGACTCTAGAAATGGTGAGCCAGGACTAAGAATAGCTGTGGGTTTAAGGCTGTGTACTGAGCAAGGAATTCGAATTTAAGTGAGCAAGCAGCAGTGTGACTCTGACCCCAGGAATAGATTGGGTTCTCAAATCTAACCTCTGGATCTGACATCTGCAACAGAATAACAATGGAAGGGAACTCAGACTAAAAAGTAACCAACAGTTTTTGACTGAATCTGCAGAGTCGTCCAATTACTTAATGGTTGTTAAGTCCAGCAGCAGTCTACTAGAGCTCCAAATGGGGAAAGTCTACAATCTGTTGCTTAGATTCAAACCCAGGTCAAGATTTTGCAAAACTTAGAACAGGATAGACTCTGGTTCTGTCTGATCTAAGAATGGACAGGACTAACTTTGAACACGCTGAAAGCTTATACATCTTCAACCTGAGCTACCTCTGAGATCCTTGAGGAACACAGCTCTAAATACCCAGAGAAAGCAGCAGCAAGATGCGAGAGAAAACCAAACACATCCAGGCAAGACCCAGAAATTCCCTCCCAAAATCTGCAGAGCATGTTTTACATGGCATACATGAAAGTAAGACTGGAGAAATGAGTAAACAAATGAAGAATCCTATTGTAAGATGTTATTATTGTAGGAATTGTGGTAGGCAGGACCAAGACACAAACTCAGAATAAGATAATGACTCCAAAATATCTTCAAGCAAAGCCTCAAAGTAAAACACAGTTTAGGCACAAATTTTATTAGAATGCGTAGAAGAAATAAAGCAAGAATTTGAAAGAGAGGGGCAGCTAGGTGGCACAGTGAATAGAGAGCACCAGCCCTGGAGTGAGTAGGACCTGAGTTCAAATCCAGCCTCAGACACTTGACACTTACTAGCTGTGTAATCTTGGACAAGTCACTTAACCCCAATTGCTTGGCCTTCCCCCCTCCAAATAAAAATTGAAAGAATTTGAAAGAGTTAAAAAGTTATTTCACGAGTGAAATGAAAATACTCAAGGAAAGAGCAAGAAAAGAAATGAGAACCATCAAGGAAAGATTTGGAAAGAGAATTAACAGCTTAGCCCAAAGATAAAAATCTTTACCTAAGCAACAGACTCCTTGAAAGTTATAAGGGATAAAAATTAATGACTCCACAAAACAAGAAATATCAAGGCAAAGTAAAAAAAAAAAAACACTGGAAAAATAGAAGAAAATGTAAGATACCTCATATCAAAAACAACTGACCTAGAAAACACATTAAAGAGAGAAAATTTAAGGATCATACTACCTGAAAAAGCTTATGACAAAAGGCATAAATATCATGTTTAAATAATTGATGAAATAAGGGAATTTAATGAACAAACATTTATTGAGTATCTGAAATGAACATGGCATTATGTTAAGTCCTGAGGACAGAAAGATTAAAAAAAAAAAAGTTGTAGTCCTTGTACCCAATTAGCTCATGATCTAATAATTTATGACGAAATAAAATGGTCTTTCCCAACTCTGATATTTTATGTCTCTTAAAGAGACCACTGTGGTTTTTAAAAGAAAACTGACTCAAAAGGAAAGATTTTTTTCCCCAAAGCTATGCACAGAATTTGAGTGTTGAACAAAATAAAAGAACAAATGTAAAGAGAAGATATAAAGTTACCAGTTCAACTTTACTATTCAATTCTAAAATGTGTTCTTATTCATTTAATGTGTTTTGTTTAGCAATTAAATTTTCAAGCACAACGAAATATCCGGCAAGAAAAAATCAATTTTCTCTTATAATCCTTAGAAGTATGCTTCTTTAGTCCTGTGTAATTCTTTATTGCCACCTAGTGGCATGTTATAAAATTTTGAAAAGAATAAATATAAGGGAAATATAGTTTTGAAAGTAATATTATAGCTGGTGAAAAACTGTGCCAAAAACAAACAAAAGCAGAGTAACAAGAAAATTCAAAAAGTCTTAATGCGAAGCAACGCAAAAAAAAAATTAAATCCAAAGCAAGTTCACAACCAATTTAGGGTCAGATTGTCAGATTTGAAAAGATCCTTCCTTAGATAACATGTAGCCTAACTGGTACCTGAACTCCAGGAATACCATCTGCAATGCCCCTGACAAGTGGTAATCCATCTTCAACTTAATAGCTTTAATGATGGGAAAATCACTATCTGCTATGGCAGTCCATTCCTCTTTTGTTAGCTCTAATTGTTAGGAACTTTTTTTTCCTTATATCAAGCCTAAATCTGCAACCTCAAACCACTGTTCATTGTTTCTATATTTAAGGTCAGACAAAGCAAATCTAATCTCTCTTTCAAATAAAAGTCCTTCAAATTATAGACCAGTAACCTTGACTTCAGTTCGTGGAAAAAGTCTTCATTGTTCATGATACATAGAAATGGAAGCAGCAATAAATAACACCATAGCTTCAAGTGCAGACCACGCCACATTAACTTCAGTTCTTTTTTTTTTTTTTTTTTTGACCAGCTCACTAGAATGTTAGGTCAGAGGAATAAGAGAGACATGTATGTAGCATCTCCTTGACAATGCTTGATGGAGGATCCTTCCACTTCCAAGTATCCCCAAGGGGGTGTTACACATAGATAGAAGTCAGCAGATTATGAACAGAGTCTGTCATGCTGTCCTTGTATAAAAGTTGGAGAGAGATGGGTAAAAGATAGCACAAATAGTTGAATTTAGAACTACTTGAATATGAGTCAGAAATCATGATATGGTTGCCAAAAAAGTTAATGCAATCTTGGGCTGCATTAAGAGAGGCTGCTTCCAGAAATAAGGTGGTGATTGTCCAATTCTATTCTGCCTTCATCAGACCTTATCAAGGGTATTCAGTTCTTCTATGAAGGATTTTATTGAAACACACGGAAAAGAACAGAGACAGGGAATTTTAGGAGTAGTCTAATTCACACCTGAATAGGAATACATGGTTATCTAGGACAGAAAGAGAGAGACAGAGACAGAGACAGAGGCAGAGGCAGAAGCAGAGAGGAAGAGACAGAGAGACAGAATATCCACCAACTCCCAAGATAGTACATTCCTATTTGTGATATCTCTTCTTGTTAAGAAAATTTTCCTTCAATTGAGCCTAAATTTGTCTATGTAGCTTCCACTCATCACTTCCTAGAGCTGTACTATGTGACAAAGTCCTTTTTTACTAAACCCTTTTTCACTCTGTCTGCCCTTCAAATACTCAGTATAAACATTGCCCATCAACCCATCCTTCCATGGCATGGTGGCTAGTCTTTTCACTAGCCTAGTCACCTTCCTCTGGAAAAAATACATACCAATTATTCAGCACCAAGTATTTAATTTAATTAAATTCAGTATTTATCGTGTATCTGCTTTGTCCAAGGCATTGTTGTGTTCTGGGGATACAAAGAAAAGGGCCTTGTTTTCATAGAGTTATACTCTACTATAAGTATTTAATGGTTGTTCTTGTCTTTCTTCCGTATATCACATTCTTCCACTTTTCAACTTTGCAGAACAGGAGGAGTACTGGATTTGGAGTCCAAGGATTTGTGTTCAAATCCCATTCTCTATTTGTGTGACCTTGAATGAGTCACATATCCATGGGGCTCAGTTTCTCTATGTGTAAATTGAGGGGGTTGAACTAGACAGCCTTTGAGGTCTTTTTCACCTTTGGGTCTAAGATTCTTTCTAGCTCTAATTCTATTATTCTAATGAATCAATAGCCCAAGTCCAGATTTTTTTTCTGCCTCTTCAAAGGCAATTTGTTGTTATTGTTGTTACTTTGAAATACTTTTTCCATTCTTTCCTGGAAATGTTTGTTTCCATTTTCTCTGCACTTATCTGGTTCTGATAGAACACTCATGGGTCATTAGGAAATTCCTCTTATCCTTCATATTTGCAAAGTGAGAACTTTATTGTCCTGTGTTTTCTTGGGGAGGTGTCATGACCAACCGCTTCTTTGTTATGTCTGTTTGTTCCTTATAAGCACTCAGCTGCTGAGAGCTCTTGACGGAAAGCTTTAGTTACTTCTTGAAGGCTTTTCTCACAAGACGAACTAGTTGTCTGAATCCATCTTTGATTTGGCCATCCTCAAGCGCCAATTGCCACTGCCAAAAACCCAGGATAAAGGTAACTGCATCTCTTATCTGTGAGGAGGTGTCAAGCAGCCATTTAAAAACTCTTCCTAGGGGCAGCGAGGTGGCACAGTGAAGAGGGCACAGGCCCTGGAGTCAGGAGAACCTGAGTTCAAAACCAGCCTCAGACACTTGACACTTACTACCTGTGTGACCTTGGGCAAGTCACTTAACCTCAATTGGCTTACCTTCTCCCCTCCCCAAACTAAAAACTAAAAAACTCTTTCTACCTCTTCTAGAAGCAGCTGGTGATATATTGGGATAGAGCACTAGACCTGGAATAAGGAATATCTGAGTTCAAATTCAGTCTCAGGGGTGGCTAGGTGGAGTAGGGAATAGAGCACCAGCCCTGGAGTCAGGAGGACCTGAGTTCAAATTTGGCCTCAGACACTTAACAAAAAACTAGCTGTGTGACCTTGGGCAACTCACTTAACCCCAATTGTCTTGCCCTTCCCACTCCAAAAAGCAAAATAAACAAACAACTTCAGTCTCAGACAATTACTAGATATGTGACTCTGGACAAGTCACTTAAATTCTCTTTGTCTCACCTTTGTCAATTGTAAAATGGAAATCACAAAGCCACCTACATATATAAAGTGCTTATTCCCTTCCCTCCCCCCTACCCTTTCCAGCCTTTCTTGCTATCTAGACTGTAGAAGTTCCCTATGATCTTGTTCCTTTTCCCCAGACTGAGAAGTCGCCTAAGATTTGCAATTGGCACCTACATGATCTTGTATCCATTCAAATACTGACATTGTAATTTAAGGCCATTTACTCCCATTGTAGAAAATAATAGAAGTAAAAAACTTTAAGTTGCTATAATCCATATAAAGAGCATTATTGGGTCATTTATCTACTTCTTATATTGTAGGCAAAATTCTTTTCATTTTTCCTTATAGTTACAATTTTCTAGCCATTTAGTCATTTTTATTGTATTATTTCTGAAAAGGGAAGCTTAAAATGGGAGAATTTGGGGGTGAAACAGGTTTTTGAGCTGTAAATCTACAAAAGAATAAAGGAGCTATAGAAAACATTGGTATTCAGTCAAAGCTGGAGAAAAAGATATGGTGCTCATTATGACTGGAAATTGAAGGCATTTTAACATTTGGAAAAACCTAAATAATCCTGGCTAACTGGGGATGGGCCAGTATGAATGAACAAAATACAAAAAAAATATCGATTTTCAATTCCACACAGTAACTCTAAGTAGGCAAACCAAAGATTATCTAAGGTGACATCTTGACACTTACTTCTATGAATAATTAAGAATAATCTTTAACTGGAACAGATCAGTTTTCTTACATATAAGCAAATATTTCTAAAATTCCTGAAGTACTTGTTCTCTCTAAATGAGTGAAATAACATTGTATACTCTGTGTAGCAAATCTGTTTTTCTCTGGTGGTACAAAGCTATATGTCAACCAAGCATGTGTACAGTCAACTCATCAAAACTTCTATAGGAGGAGTCAAAGTAAGGAGATCATACTATACAACACACACTATACTTTACAAAGATAAAGTGGGTTGGAATTTCCAATTTTGACCTTTAATGACTAATAAAAATTGGCTTCCTGTACAGGTTTGGGTTTTTTCTAGTTCACCAATTTACTAATCTGCTTGTTGGTATTATTCACTCTGAGAAGCTTCTTCACATACTACTCAGATTCTATCAATCCCTAGTTGGCTAGGAATTAGCTAAAAATAGGTTATGAATTTGCAGCAGAATTCTTGAACTTTGCTATTCTTTTTCCTCCCCACCTCAGAAGACATGGTGGACCCTTCATTGTTTTGTAGCTTTACTATGAGTGGCCCAATAAGAAATTATTCATTATTTCTAATCTCATAGGTGAAGATACTTCCTCCACTGATCTAGGTCAAAATGACTCCATAAGTGCTGACATGAAATAGGATGTAAAAAATCATGGCTTAAGAGTCAGTTTTGAAGACTATAGGATGATGTAGTATCTTTGCAATCTGACCATATCCATGTGCTCTAGGGGAAGAACCAAGAATAACCAAGCTTGTTTTCTTCAGCTAGTCTAAGAAAGGCTGCTTGATACAAAGAGGATAAGGTTAAGGTAGGGAAGAAATAATTTAATATGCCCTGGTTCTTTTTCTTTCCTTTTCAACTGTCTTAGTCTTCTATTTGTCATGGACCTCTTTGGAAAATACGGTAGACTTCTCAGAACAATATTTTAAACACATTAAATACAAGAAATGACAAAGGAAACTGATTATGTTAAAATAGTTACAAAAAGTCTTTTTAAGAAATTTGTGACACAGCAACATATGCTTCTTTACTAATGCATTAAATAATGAGGAAACACATTTTTAAAATGTAGGTGTTAAATTTTATATTTTAAAGAAAGATACATCATGAAAGCTATTTTCTCTTCATATCAATAAGAATATTAAACTGTGGGATGGTCTTTAACATGGTAACAAACAAGCATGTAATATTGGAGATTTGATTTTTATTCTTTGTTTTGATGACTACATATTGAAAATCTCTATTAACAAAGAGACGTTGTACAAATGAAGATTAAAGCTTCTACAATTCTCTTTATAAAGTGAGGATAAGGGTATCCTCACGGAATACCAGAATTCCCCAAGGCTTTTTGAGTTCATCTTTGTCTAGGTCAACATCTTTAATACAGTTTATATCAGAAAGAAAGGAATTATGAATCTATGGTTCATTCAGCTTTAAAGCTGTGAAGACAGAAATAACTTCTGAACATGTTCTAAGTTGGAGTAGTTAAGTGGCATTGTTGATTGAGTAGCAGCCCTGGATTCAGGAGAACCTGAGCTCAAATCTGGCCTTATAAAAATGGTACTTACTAACTGGACAAGTCACTTAGCCCTGATTGCCTTGCCCTCTCCCTCCCCCCCCAAAAAAGTGTTCTAATTGTTTCCAGGTATTTGCAAGACATCTCTTTTCAGAAAAACTGATAGAGAATTTTTTTTATCTCAACTCCATATTGATAAAGTGCTTTTACCAGCATTTGGAAGTTTTTCATAGTTGTCAACCTCTACTCTTTCATACTGGCAGCTTAGCCAAGAAAGTTTGTCATTTTTCAGAAGCATCCATAATAATGACTTCAGGACCTTGAATTCATTTTTTTCTGATTCATGTGGTTAAAAAAAATAAATGTTATCTAGATAAACCAAGCAGTAGATAAAATCCCTCCTTTCAAAGTACTCCAACACTGGTTTTTCCTTTCAGAAAAAGTGAAACTTCTGTATTTATTTCAAACAAGTGCTTTGAAATTTGTCATCTTGAAAGCCAGTACACCTCTGTATGCTTAAGCTGTACTACCTAATCTGCCGTCATTATTGGCAAAAATCATTTTTTAAATGGGATGATTCAGAGACTTGCTTTTGATAAGTCTATAACTTTTATGGCTCTTGATAAGACTTTTTTCAGGGTTGTTGGAGGAGTCTTTGTGGCCAGCATTATGCTACTGTAAAAAAAAAAAATGACAATGAGATGAGGAACTGCTTTTTTTCATTAAATTTCATTAAATTAAATAGACATGTTATCAAACAACAAGGAATTCCACATTTGCAAAAAAAAATGAGGCTTTTCTTTCAACTCAAAATTTTGTTTGGGGGTAGGGGAAAAACCCCTACCATTTCTAAAATGTCAGTGGGCCTTGTTGTTTCTCAAAGGGATTTACAAAACACAAATTCTTTTATAGCATTAGTATACCATCAAAAATTATTCTTTGCTGGCATAGTGAACAAAAACAAGAAACTGCCTGCATTGTCTATAATGTCTATAGTTTCAGCCAGTTGCATGCTGAAGGCGGGTAGCAAGGCTTCCAATTCCTCAGTGACCTTCATGTTAACATAGACTATCTTAGAACATATCATTTCATGTGACAATGAAAATTTTTTCCCTCTGCTTTATTCCTTCTATAAAGTCCCTCTGATAGCGTGGAGTCTGTTTTGTTTGGCAATCCAGTGAGAAATTTATAGGATGTGTCAGAAAAAATTTTTAGGAAATGGCAAACTTCTTTTCACAGAAAGAACCTATGTCTATAAAAGCATTTTCAGGATAGACAAGTATGAATTGTTCTTTCAGTTTTGCTGGCTTCATACTTCTGTTCACAAAAATTGTTCTGCCCAAAAAAATCACTAAGGCTTTTATGTCTTGTCACATTCATTAATACAGACTATTAATATACAGTCTTCATTGTACTTTCTTTTTATTATACATCAACTGAAATTGAGTCTATAAAAATATAAAATAAAGCTAAAACTAACTATTTGACCTAATTGATGTTTTAGAACATTTTGTATGGCTTTGAAATGATCTACTTCACAAATCTGCATAGAAATAAGTAGAGTGTGTTGATTAAACATAGTGTTCATGTGCCACCTCCTGCAAAAAGACTTTCTTGATCCTCTGGAGTTGCTAGTGCCCTCCTCCTTCTCAAATGATCACTCATACATCTGTTTACATGTTAAAATCATAAAAGTTTTAAGTTTCTTAATGGCAGAGACCATTTTTCACTTTGTCTTTGTACTCTGAGTTAGAACTAACAAGATACTAACATGATGCTGGCCACAAAGACTCTTCCAACAACCCTGAAAAGAAGTCTTTTCCAAGAACCATAAAAATTATCAACTTATCAAAAGCAAGTCTCTGAATTATTCCTTTTTGAGATGATTTTGTCAATAAATGATGAAATAAGAGGACACTGGTTTTCAGAGTGACAAGTGTTAAAGCACTTGTTTGAACACGATTGTTGGATTGGATTTGTTATAAATTGCTTCTTAGAAATTTGTCCAGCAGTTAAAAGTCAAGTGTCAGTACAAGAGATAGGAAAACAACAGTTCTTCCAAATTAAAACAGCCTTTTATTTTTAAGGGTCAAATTAGGTCATGATAATTTGCAATGCAAAGGAGGTCTGCGTGTCTCTTCTTCATATTCCATTCTTTCTGCTTCTTGGTTTGCTGCTTGTTGCAAGCAGCATGTGGAGGATGAAAGTTGTTAGGAGTGGCAAGGTGGTTCAGTGGGTGGAGCACTCGACCTGGACTCAAGAAGGCCTGGGTTCAAATATGACTTCCGACACTTACAGGCTATTTGATCCTGGGCAACTCACTAAACCTGTGTCAGCCTCAGTTTCCATACCTACAAAAATGGGGAGAATGATGGCACCAATCTCCCAGAGTTTTTGTGAAAATCAAAGAAGATAATATTTATAAAGCACTTTAAAAACTTTAAGGAACACTATTTAAATGCTAGTGGCTATTATTATTATTATTATTATTATCATCACCATTATTATCATTACATTACACACATCCCTGCAAAGTGACACTTTCAAGAAGCTGAAATGGAACCAAAGTAAGCTGAGAAAATTGTTTAATCCCATTCCTTCCTGCTCCTTCAGGACCTTTGCTCCATCGATCATCATCTCTCTCAAGCCATCTTAATATCTCCCTTCTCTACTGTCTCCTCATCTACCTCCCTCCCTTCCTCCCTCCCTATACACACACACACACACACACACACACACACACACACACACATCCCTTTTCCTTTAACCTGGAGTCCCACTGCCCTACTCCCTTTTCAAACCCAAAAAACTTATATTTATATATATATATATATATATATATATATATACACACACACATACATATGTACATACATACACATACATACATACACACACATACATATATATGCATATATACATATACACACATCATACATGCATGCATATATACATACATATATACATACATACATATACATTTGTATATACATACATATACACA
>CM053587.1:35695548-35785873 GCA_028646515.1 Pseudochirops corinnae
AACATCCACTCTTTGACCCCTCCAGAGTACTAGAACTGGAGTCAGGAAGTCTTAGGTTCCAATTCCATCTCTAATACCATCTGTTCATCTTCTAGGAAACTCCATGATTCTGAGTCTCTTCTTGTAAATTCCAACTCTTTGCAAACATCTGGAATATATAACTAATGGGAGAGTTATGAATATCTAGAAAAGTAAAAGGTGGAGTTTCATAAGAACTGGTTGTGCCCCACTAAGTTTATTTCCTTTTTTTGATATTATTATGAGACTGGTAGATAAGGTGGGAATAACAAAAGTGGAGTTTTTCTAGATCTCAATAAAATGTCTATACTACTCTGGTGAACAAGACTAAAAATGTAGGTCACAGAAGATTATAAGTGAATAGCTTCTGAAGTAGTTGAATGGCTAGACTAAAAGATACCAATTAATGATTTAGTGTCAACTTCGATGAAGGTTTCTACGAGGAGATAAATTTGTCCTTGGTCCTGTGTTGTTTAGCACTTTAAAAAAATCAATCATTTTTACAAAGGCATAGATGTCAAATTTGCACGTGCCACAAAATTAAGCCATATAGTTAACACATTGGATAATAAGTCAAGATGCAAAAACATCTCAAGAGGATAAAATATTAGGCATAATCAAATAAAATGAAATGTAACTGGAATAAATATGAAAACTTACACTTGGATTCAAAAAGTACATTTCAAAATAACAATATTGAAATTGGGTGGTTAGATAGCAGTGTGTCCGAAAAAGATCTGGGGTTTTCAGTGAATTGCAAGTAAGGTATAAGTAACAGTGTAATATGGCTTTCCTCAGAATGAATGCATTAGTCTGGCTATATTAGGAACAGTGCTCAATTCTGGGCATCAGTTTAGAACAAGGACATTGACATAAACTGGAGAGCATCCAGAGAAGAGCAATCAGGATGGTAAAGAACCTGAGGATCCTGCCATAATTGATAGAAAGTGTGATTGAAGTATGTTTAGCCTCAAGAAGAAAGAACAGTGGGAACATGATAGTTGCCTTTTCAGGATTTGAAAGATCACTATGTCAATGAGAAATTAGACAAGTTTTCCATTGCTACAGAAAACAAAACTAGAAGCAATAAGGAGAAAATGTAGGAAAGCAGAATTAGGCTTGCTGGGAAAAACAACAACAACAACAACATTGTTTATATTTATATAAGTTCCTAGAGGGGAGGGGCTGATTTGGTTTTTTTCCTTACTTTATATCCCCAGTGCTTAACACCTGACACATTGTAATCCCCTACTAAATGCTCACAGGTTGATTAACATTTAAAGCTAACCAAAAGTGGATAAGTACCTTGAAAATAATGGGTTCTCTCTCACAGAAGGTCTTAAAGAAAAGAAGATAGAGTTGGCAGAATATAGAGTGCTGGTCTTGGAATGAGGAAGACCAGGCTTCAAATACTGCTTTAAACACTTACTACATGTGTGATCAGGGCAAATTATTAAACCCAGAGCCTTTTTTAAAAAATCGTCTCTAAAGTAGGGCCATTAGCAGCACCTATCTCACAAGGCTATCGTAAGGATCAGATATGGATATACATAAAGTCCTTTGTAAACCTTAAAAAAATAAATGACAGCTATCATTATGCTAGAGAGTAGGAGATTGTTGGCTCAATATCAGTTGGACTAGATAGCTTCTGACATCCCTTTTAACTTTTTTTTTGGCTTTTTGGAGGGGGGAGGGCAGGGCAATTGGGGCTAAGTGACTTGCCCAAGGTCATACAGCTAGTAAGTGTTAAGTGTCTGAGGCGGATTTGAACTCAGGTCCTCCTGACTCCAAGGCCAGTGCTCTATTCACTGTGCCACCTAACTGCCTCCCTTTTAACTCTAAAAAGATTTGTGATCTTCCAAGTCTAATTCTTTCACATTACTATTGCAATACCTTTTTCCTTACCTCCATTCTTATCGATAATCCATCCTTCACAAGGACTACAGATTCATCTTCTTTGTGAACTGATCTAACCATGCCACTTGTATAACAAAGGTTTTTAATAGCTCCCTGTCATCTACAGCATGCTGTCTAAACTGTTTAGTCCAGCGTTTAAGATTCTCTGCATTTACTACCATGCCACCTTTCCAGACTCATCTTATACCACTCACTTTCACATATTCTATACTTCAACAAGAATGAACTATTACTTAATAGCCTCCATATATATCCCCTGGATTCTCCACCTCTGTGTTGTTCACAGTATTTTCTATTTTGAAAATACTCTCCCCTCAATTTACTGAAAGCCTACTCATACTTCAAGGACTGATTCAAACAACACCTTTTTCTTGAAGTTTTTTTTTTTTTACTCCTTGGATTTGAATATCCTTTCCTTAAACATTTCTTAGTGTTTTGTTTGCATCTATAGTGTTTTATTTTACATTGTAGTTAACTAATATGCCCTATACCCTATTTGATTATAGAAGTCCCAAAGTCAGAAAGACCTCCAAGTCTCACCTCTGACACTGGTTGTTTGATCCTGGGTCACTTAACGCACATCATTTCTCAGGGTTTTAAGAAAATTCTCTTACACTGTAGGTTGCAGAAAAGGTGACAACTTGCATTGGTAGAGGTTGTCTACTAAATTGATGAAATCTTAAATCTCTTCTCTATTGCTGTGTGTACTTGATCTCTTACTACTAATCTCTTCACTGACACACTGAAAAACTTGTCTGTACCTGATACATTCAGTTCTCACTCCACAATCCCTTGCAAATTGGCTTTTACCCTCATCATTTTACTGGAACTACTCTCTCTCAAAGGTCACCAGTGATCTCTTAATCATCAAATCCAGCTGTCTTTTTTCAATCTTCCTCCTCCTTGGCTTCTCTGAAGTATTTGATGTTGATTGACATTCTTGCTTCCCTTGCCTTCAGAGACACTAGACCACCTTCATACACCAGCCTCTATAGGCAGTTCCTTCTCTGGTTTCTCCTATTTCCAGGTCCTTACAGGGCGTGTCCCTCAAAGTGCTGTCCACAGCTTTCTCCTTCTTCACTATCTCCCTTGAGGGCAAGAACTGATTTTTCTAACCTCAATCTTACCCAGCATTTGGTATAGTTCTAAACCATAGTAGGAGCTTAACAAATGTTCATTAAATTGTCTTTAACACAAAATAGTCCATGTATAATTTTATATATATATAAAGAGAAACAACAACAAATTTTTAGCCCTGCTGTTAGTTTTAAGGTTTTGACAGTCTATTAAATAATGGGAAATGAATCCATTTTCCCCCCCTCTTATTTCAATGCATATTTGAAGTCATTTAGTCATCTGATGTCTGCTGATTAGGGAGATGGGTTCAATAATTTGTAGTATGTGAATGTCATGACATAAAAATATGATTAATACAGAGATACAGGAAGACTTATGAGGGTTTAGTAAATGATATATACAAAACAATATTCATGACTAAACAATGTAAATAGAAAGTACAATAAATTTACTGAAACTAAACGCTGTGAAGTTGTGATAAGGAAGCTTGGACCCACAAAAAAAGACATGAGAAGACTTCTTTGAAGAGGTAAGAGACTATGGGCATAAAACCTGTATAACAAAGTCAGATTTTTTTCAACAACATGGTTAGTTTTACTGAACCTATGGTTTTCCTCTTTTTTTAGTTCTTTATAATTAAAAAAAAAAACTCTCACAGAGTGGGTGGTTGAATGGCTGTATTGGGAACTACAGGTGATAAAGAAACAAATGGTATCATGCTCTTCTTTGTCATCCCAAGAAAAAGAAAGGAAAATCCTGCTTAACAATTAGGCATCCCTAGAAACTGTGAGGTATCTGAGAAAGATGGTTCACAGGTAGATGTGTGAACTTACCACTCTTAGGAGTATTTGAAAAACACATAGATATTATGGAATTTTGAAACACATAATGGAAGGTAGGAAACAAACAAAGGCAAGGGTGGTGGGATCAGGGGTAGTGGATAAATTTTTTAAAAGGAAAATTTTATGTATGTTTGACCTATTAGACAGAATTGTCTTCCTACAATTTTCCCACATCCAAATTCTTAGTCACTGTTGATTCTGCTCCATTACTAGCTCTTTAAACAAGACTATCCTCTGACTCTCTTTTACAGCCCATATTTAATGATAAGTTTTTCCAGAGCACTGAGGCTAAAGTCAGGAAGACCCGAGGTCAAATCCAGGCTCATAGACTAGTCCTGTGACCTGGGCAAGTCACTTACTTGCCTCAGTTTCCTCATCTATAAAATGAGCTGGAGAAGGAAATGGCAAATCACTCTAGCATCTTTGCCAAGAAAACCCCAAATGGGGTCATGAAAAGTCAGACAAGACTGAGACAACTGAATTATCACTCCCCCTCTAGTTCCACACCAAATTCTTAGTATTTCCTGACTAGATTATCCTAAGCTCTTCGATTTCCTGGATACCATAACTCGCTTACAATCAACCCTGTAACTTTTCCTACCATCATTATTCTAATATGACCCTTCTCCTCAGAACCTTCATATGGCTTTGCTTCCTCCCATTTTTGAACAATTTTTGCCCTACCATCTCTGCTAAAGCACCTGGGCTCTTGGCTCAGGTCCCCCATTTAATCCCATACCTCTTTATTACTCCTCCTTATGCCTAGGAATCCTTTTTTCCATTTAGCTTTAACAATACTACCTACAAGGAATGTCAAAATTCAATTTCCTCCTTGAAATTTTCTTGGAGTGGTTGCAAGGGTTTTTTTTTTTTCCTTCTCTTCTCCACCCATATATCTTAGCACAAAATTCTCACTTAAGCTGTTACCCAATATAAATGATATTATTAACCCTTTGAACTAGGGCTGTCTTTTGTTTTATGTTTTTCCTTCGTGTGTATCCATAACTATGCAACTTGTAAAAAAAAATTCATTTGGAGAACACACAGCATGGCATGCACCAAGAAATATGACTTCATTAATTATGGAAAATTCAGCCCTTAGTTTTGCTCCCTTCAACTCTCTCATACATTAACCTATAACATTTACTAATCTAGCCTAATTATTAGGGTAGTTAAGCAGTACCACGGATAGAGTGCCAGACCTGGAATCAGGAAAACAATCTTCATGATTTCCAATCTGGCCTCAGACACTTACAAGCTGTGTGACCATGGGGAAAGTCACTTGATCCTGTTTGCCTCAGTTTCCTCATCTGTAAAATGAACTGGAGAGGAAACAGCAAACTATTCTATCTTTACCAAGAAAACCCCAAACGGGGTCACAAAGAGTCAGACAAGACTGAAAACAACCAAATAACAAAAAACCTAATTATATGGTGTGAAGTCATTCACAATGGGTCTGGATACAGCTTATACCCAGACACTTTAAGTAAATTACACATATTCTAGCTGAAGCTACCAAGAGATAACAGGATATGTTTAAGCAACCTCGAAAAGTAAAATAAACTATGATGCTAGTGAAAATAACAAAGGAAAAATATTTCCAAAAAAAGATTAGTTGATGAGTAACCAACCAGGTCAAGCTGGAAAGTTATGGCAGTTCATATTTGACTGAAAGGAATGTACAGTCAAGATGTGATTTCCCTGGACTTTTCCAAACACTGTAGATATTTGTAGGTAGTGCTGAATTCTTGGGTTTGCTTATAATTTTTTTTTTACCACTTGATCTTCCAAAAGGCAAACAGGAAAGGACTTAAACACTATACTTATGCACCAGACACAGCTTTTACTACTGATGTAGTAGGATCTTTTAACTTTTTCTTTTGTAGAAATTAATTAAATGTTATCTCAAAGCCATTTTCCCTTTCATTTAGTGCAACAGTAATATAAGTATTTCATGGCTTATTTAGTATATATTACTTACCTGGATCCAGATATCTTTTACTAGAAGCCCAAATAAATTGAGGCTCTAAGCTAATTTACAAAAATACATTTGCTAAGGGACAATTTGAAATAGGACTTAAATAAGATATATTAGAACTGAAGGGATGTTGTGATTACCTAGTCCATTCGCATTTTACAAAGTAGTAAACTGAATTCCAGAGAGTTTAAATTACTCAGCCAGGTTCTACAATTAACAGAAGTCATGCTAGAAGCCTGAGCTCCCAATACTCCATGTTCTCACCAGTATAACCAGGCTGGGAACCCAGATATCTCTTCAAATAGCCGATTTTCCTATTTGCTTTGGGACCTATTGCTAACCTTAAACCTAAGTTGTCTGAAAATATTCCTAAAACTTTACAAAAAAAGGTTGAGTCAATGGTGCCCAAGATAGCATGGTTGTAAAGTATCAATGTTCCATTAAAACTTTCATCATATTGTGATAATAACAAAAACTACAGAGGCAATGTAAAGACCATTGGCTTGGGTTTATATCCTGAATCTGCTACTTGCTTTTTAACTCCATATTATCCACTCAATTATTTCATCAAATCCCCTAGGTTCTTTTAGATGGATAGATGGATTGATGGAGAGATAGACAGACAAATATCCCTAGACTCTCTACTGAGCTATATATAATCACAAATTTCCTGTCTCCTGGACATCTTGAACTGAATTATCTATAGGTGCCCTGAACTCAACACATCTAAAATAGAGCTACTTCCTCATAAATTCTCCCTCCTTCAGAATGTATTAGGCACTATCATCCTCTCAGTCACCTCAGCTCACAATCTTGCTATGTTCCTTACTCACATTTATTCCACATATCCTAATCCACTGCCGACTTTTATATTTTTTCGACAAGGTGTACCACAAGCTTTATTGTGGCTTAAAACAGTATCCCCTTCTCTCTACTCACAACTACAACCCCAGTTCAGGCCCTCATCACCTCTCATTTGAAATACTACAATGGTCTACTAACTGGTCACCCTGTCTCTTCTCTTTACTTAGCTGCCAAGGTGATTTTCTAAAGCATAGGTCTGATCATGTTACGCCCCAATCTCTCAAGAAGCTCCAGTGTCTATTACCTACACAATGAAACAGAAACAACTCTGGTATTCATAGCTAATATAATCTAGCTCCTTCCTACCTTTCCAAACTCCTTACACGTAAAAAAGCCTCTCTGCATTCTATGTTTGAGATATAATGATCTACTACAATATGCTATTTCCATGCCTAGAATGCTCAGCCCACACACCTTTTGTCTCGAAGTTTCCCATATTTCCTCCAGCTCAAAACTCACCTGCTATAAGAAGGTCTTTTCCAGGCTCCCCAGCTGCTAATGCCTTTTTTTTTTCCTTCTCAGACTATTTTCTCTACTCCATATGTATCTTGTACCTTCCTAATTATTTACATGCTGTCTCTCCCTTCCAAATGTATGTTCTGAGAACAAGGTCTTTTTTTCCCCATTCTTTGTGTCCCCACTGAGTAGTACAGTGCTTGATATGTAACAAACATATAATAAATATTTGTTAAATAATAAATGACTGACCTACATAAATCACAACCTCTCTAGACCTTGTACTGACTAAAGAAAAGGAAGAAGGGGGAGAAATTACCTCAAAGGTACCTTTCAGCTCTTAAATATGAACTTGGGTGAATGTTTGTATAGAGACCAAAGGCTAAGTTAGGTTAATATGCTTATCTAAAAACATTTGTGATGAGGCCTTGTTCAATGTTTCTTTAAAAACTTGATCCATTTAAGCAAAACAGAAAATACTTTTTCCTCTGAAAAAATATGAAGCCTTTTGGGAAAGAGTTTCTAGTAGTTAATAAGCTGTAATTTTCATAACTTCGAGTTCCTGCAAGTCCTGGAATAAATGAACTCTGAGTAGCAGCATTAGCTATACTTTTCTCATTCACGAATTGCTGTTTTTAATAAGTTTAAAAAGATACGTGGATACTTCTCTTCCCCAACCCATCCACTCGAGAAGAAAAGGGGAGAAAGTGAAAGAGGCAGAAATTGTTGTTTTTGGTGTTAATTCAATATTGTTCATTTAAACAATTTCTGCTCTTTTCAATGGGCAAGTTCACAGAGCTTAGAAAGACAAGTGATAATGCCAGTAAAAAATTAATTCTGGACTTTGCCAGAATGATCTAGAACAAGTAGTTTTTCTTTCCTCTCTTCAGGATATTCATGAAAAGGGGGAGAGAGAGAGACAGACAGAGACAGAGAGACACAGGAAGAGACACCCAGAAATACAGAGGCAGAGATAGAGAGAGAAAGGGACAGAAGAGCTTTAGGAAGGTTAGGCGAGGGGAAGGGAAGGAAGGGAAGTAGAGAACCAAACTCCTCTCTAGAGAAGCTAAATTTAATGCCATTTTGTTAAGTTTTCCTGTTTGAAGAAATGTAATGTCTAAAATTTACCTGTAATATTTTGTATGTTAAATTTCATCTTTACTTGATTATTTGGGAAGATCTATGATTTATCCACACTGATAGATCCTTTTTCTCATCCCCTCTTTCCCCTCGACCAAAGAAAAGCCATCTGGGGGCCAAATTCTGGTGATGAGTATTCTCTGAATTTTACTAGATCCAGGTGACAGACACAAAAGTCTGTTATTGGATTTGTATTTGAAGCCTTTCTAGATAAGCAGGAATTTCAGGAACTTGTCTTCCACTGGCATAGCCTCACAGAATGAATACAGGATCTCCCCTATTCCATGAAGTCAACACAGAAATACTTCACAGTATGACTCTTTTTTATCTAAATGTATACTATTCCTTGAATTACAATGTGAGAAACATTTTGAGCAATATTTCCATCAAGAACATAACTAGATTTTAAAATGTAATCACATCAAGTAATTTTAAAGTGTTTTGAGCTTCTAAAAAAGATGATGCTTGATTTTAAATCTGAAATGCACACCTTCCCTATACCAACAAAACTGTCCCAACTCATCAAGAGTTGAGGTCTGGAAAAACTAAAATCCTACTAAAATTAAGATACTTGGAATGAGAGTAACTGTTAACCTGTGAGAGAGAGTAAGTGATCTGTGAGAATACAGAGAAAGGAAATATTAAAAGTTATGATTTTTTAAAATCCCATTTAGACGGTCCAAACCATAAAAACATGTAATTTAACAAAGATATATATCCACAAAGACAAAGACAAAAGTGGTTTCCAAAGTTTATTAAAAATCAAAGAATAGAAAAACTTTACATAAAAATATGTCAATTTTAGCTTCCACATTGTTGTCCACACAAAAAAAAAAATCTAAACATGATATCTTTTTTTAAACCTGTAGCACATAACCACAGTGGTAGCCAGGCCAATTCATTTGGTTCACCATGACTGAAATGGAACATGATACCTGTGTTCTATGAATCTAGCTTTAAAATGCACGCTACATAAGATACCAACTAAAGTCTGTGCAGTGGTTTCCTTAATGTAGGTTTATACTCAATATTGCTAATGTGTAAAGATTAGTAGTATAGGCCTATGTATCAGTCTTTATAAATATCTGTTTATGAATAGGTTCACAATTTAAATATTTTTAAATATTTTTGATAAGTTTCAATCATCAAGAACTGCAGAAAAAATGTGCTACTCTATTCTGGAATGCCCTCCTTCTAAAAAATCTGCAGTTGCGGTTTATAGATCCCAATGACAATGTGGGCTAGTCCTGCTTCAAAAGGCATACCACAGACATTTTAAAGCTTTCTCGTGCTAGGTGCCTATTTCAACATTCAGATATCAATTCTAAAGCTCCGCGCTTCTCTACATCATTCAGATGTCATGGTAATAAGTTCTCCTCTCAACATTCTCCACTAGTGGACTTCAAAAAACACCCGCCTGTAGTGTTGAGCAGGGCTGAAACCCCTCACTTTAAAAACGGGAAGTCAGATGGCACAGGAGATGCAACTGACTCCCAGGACAACTGTGGTACTTCTAAAACTCAGGGTTAGGCAGGATGTATATATTCTTGTTCAAAAAAAGGTAACAAAGACAGTGGTTGTCATGGCAGAATACACTTGCATAGTATACCTGTATGCATCTGTAAATTAAGTGCCAGTCACTCAGACATGTGCAACCCTTGGCTGTGCTCTCTTGCAATACATTAAAAGCTACTTCCTAGAGTGCACTGAGCAGATGAAGTACTTTTCATATATTTGCTCTTAACAGAACTAATGCATACTGCTATACAGATTCCATAATGGAATCAACATAATTCCTTTCTCCAACATTCCTAAAACTGGGCAAACCTTTTTCAGTAATGATGATCAGCAGACCCCCCAAGTCATTACAGGTTCTGTTTCATTACTAAAACTGACTGGAACATTTCAAAATTCACAAATTTTTTAAAGTTTTTTTTTTTATTTTTATATTGTGACAACCCTTTTCTCACCCTTAGAAAGTTATACTTCTGGCACTTTAATTGCTGGATTTGTTGTCTAGTTAAAAAGGAAAAAAAAAACCATTAAAACTCTGGTCAGAGCGAGACAACTGACAGAGGCCAGACTAATGAGCTAACGAGGCAGGGTCAAAATGATTTGGAGTTTCATCCCTTCAAAAACCCTAAGCCAACTCTGCCCATTCGTTATGAATCAAGAAGCCTCACATTTTACCCAAGGAAAAAACAAAACAAAAAGCTAAAAACAAAAACAAAAACCCCTCAGTGTGGTGTTTCTAATGACATTCAATCAACCTGCTAAAACTATAAACCCAACTTAGAAAATGCAATTTGGGAAAGGATATAAGATTAAAAAAAAAATTCCCTCCTCTCTTAAATATAACTTATGTGAAAATATGAAATTAAATTAAAAAATTCTGAGTTATTGCACAAATTATAAGTTTTCAATATTTACAGAGCAAAAAAGTTCTGAAATTTGAAACAGAACATGAGAGCAGTAAAACTGTTACAAACTCCCAACTGTGTCTGCTGGGGGAAAAAACATCAGGGGTTTAAGTCTCCTCTGCCTCTCTGACAGAAATAAAAATAAGAAACCCAAACTGCTAAGGAACAAATGCAGCTACAGCAAAAATGCCAAAGCATTTAATGTCCTTGCAGTTCTTCATGAAGAGCTGCTTCGGCACTGAATGAATAATCCTGGGAAGGCAGAAAACAACTTCCACATTTAATAAGGCTTCACAGATGAGCACAACTACTTTTTCTTTAAGATGGACTTCACCACCACACAAAGAAACATGCAAAATAATCAGCTGCAGATATTTCACAATACCCGTACGCTGATGTGCTGAATGCTGGTCTCCGTTCCCCAGTTCGGTGTCCAATGTCACTCAGTTTCAGTTTGTAAAATTGGGGACAGATAATTCTGACACGAGCCATTATCTGCTGAGACTAATAGGCAAACTGTCTCTTGTGTGTGCGTGCTTTTTCCTTCTCCAGCCAGTACGGTTATATTGGTGGTGTCCTCTGTTGCCCACAGGCTGCCGCATACCACTGCTGCCAACAGGATTGTAACCATTGCCTTGGTTATGATTATGAGTTCCTTTCATGGAAAATTTCATGCCATTGTGCTGCTAAAAAAAAAAAAAAGAAAGAAAAAGAAAGTTCTCAACGATGCAGCTAGCCAAACACAGAATAAGTATATTCACAGGGTCAGAAGTTGTCTAAACTACAGGATAGTTATGTGTTATTTAGAAAACAGAATTGGCAAGTCTAGCACAAAAGATTCTAAAACTGAAGAACAGTTTAAATATTATGTAAAAATCAAACATGTACCTAATTTCTTTAAGTTCACAGACATCAATTAGTACCATTTCCCATAGAAAAAAGAACACCTGTCATAAACTTCTAAAGTAATTTACTTACAGAGAGACCATAACAGTAAGACAGTGATTTACACTTAGCTTTATCAGTCCGTCAAATTCTGCACTTAGAACTAATTTCAAAGATTTTAAAAGTTTAAAACTCACTCTATAGATATTCAGTATCATAAAGATATTACAAGATATTCAGTATCACAAAAGAAACTTCTACAGAAATAGGTTAAATATCCAGAGTAAACTCAAGTAAGAGCTGGAAAGCTTCCACAACAGAATGAGTAACAAGTTTGGCAGACAGGGAGGAGAAGATAAGAAAAGGAAGAGGAATCTCAATCATTTAGCAAATTTGGAAGGCTATTCTTTATTCTTACAAATTCTGAATTTCATCTGGGACATTCCCAACTTTATTGTTAGCAATGATGTGCCTTCTGTATATCCTGATGTGCTTAATATTCATTCTTGCTGCTGAAGTGTGTGTCATTGTGACATAGTTTCATTCAGGAAGGGAATTAACAGCCTAACCAAAAAGTGTTACCGTTTCTGTCCCCTCAAAGAGACTGGATTTCAAGAATAAAGAAGTGAGATGGAAAATGAGGGAAGAACAAGTAAAAGGAGGAGTTCATCTTTGTCACTGATAGACACAGCCTGTGATGCATCAGTCCTAGGACTGTAAAGTCCCTATGTCGTTAAGGGGAAAAAATTCTTTGGTGTGGAGGCATTTACCTTCAGGGCCTACAAGACGCGCTGTCTCGTCATTATCAATACGCGAGAAACCGTGCCTCAAACTCAGGATACACACACGCAAGCACACACGCAGACAGTCCGTGTGTTATTTATGACAATTGTTACTACTTTAGGCTATATATATATTTAGGGGAACTGCAAGTAGATTAAAGAGAAATCCGTAGAATATTATAGAAACTAAAAAAGTTTTATTTAATGAAAAAATTTACTAGGTAGGAAAGAGACAAACATGCAGCTTATAAAGCAATGGCTAAGATTACTACCTCCAATTCTCCAAGCAGTAGTTTTCATCTGATTAAAAGAAATGTATTTATATTCTCTTGATCCTTAACTAATGAAAATGCATTTATCATGACATCAAATTTTAAACTGCAATTTATTAATAGAGAACAAAATAATTTTACTTTAATAGCTTAGTAATTTGAAATTCTATTTGCTAATAGGCATAAGAACATAAAAACTAAGACCATTAGGAGACAAGAAACAAGTGAATTGGGACAATTATTATACTTTAAAGCTTAAAAGAATTTCCTTTGCCCTATCTGTCAGGAATAGGTTTTGTTTAAAAGGTACTGTTAGCATTATACACCGTTTAGAAAATTGTGGGTGTGTCTTAAAATTTTAACTCTGTCACAAATATGTTAAGGAAATATCTAGCCAATACTTTACAGAATTTTTTCAACAATTTTTAAAAATTTAATATATTAGGATGGCTAAAATTCTGAATTCAAATATTATATTAATGAGATTTTGAAGCATACCTTATGATACAAATGGGGACTTGAGAGTGGGTTGGGAGATGTAGAAGGAACAGCAGGAGAGGACATGTGATGAACGGTTTTCAAAGATGGTGTCCCTTCAATACCAACTTGTCTGCAAGGAAGGGGGGGCACGCCTAAGGTAGGTGGAGGTATAGTAAACCTAGTCTATAAAAAGAAATAGTAATAAACATTCAATGAACAGCAGAACATTTTAAATACAATTAAATTTTTAATCCTAATCAATGAAATTTCTGTACTAAAACTAATGAAATTCTTTACAGATGGCTTTTGAACACAATACATTATAGTAGTTAATTTTATTTATTAAAAGTCTAAAATAATCAGTTTTATTTAAAAATAGACTCACTATATAGGCAAGTAGCAGGAAGACCTGGGTTTAAATTTCTCTTCAGACTTATTAGCAGCAGATCCCTAGACAACTCACTGATCCTAAGTCACATTCCTCATCTGTAAAATCGTGATAATAGCACCTGCCTCAAAGGTTTGTGTAAGAAGCTAATCCTAAAGCACTGTATTACATGCATATATAGCACATAAAGTATTTGTAAACCCTAAAACTGTTGTTATTATTAAAGTACAATATAGCAGACCAATTCATAAAATAATTCAAATTGGCATAAATTTAATTTTGGTTCAAAATCAAGAAACACTTGATTTCATGTTAGAAGACTACTATTAATATCCAGCTTTAAGAGAATGGTCTAACACAGGGGAGGGGAAACTATGGCCTTGAGGCTACCTGTGGCTTTCTAGGTCCTTGGGTGTGGCTTTTTGACTGAGTCCAAGTTTCACAGAACAAATACTTTTCTTAAGGGGATTTGTTCTCTGAAGTTTGGATTCAGTCAAAAGGCCGCCGCAATTGAGGGGCAAGAGGGTTACAGGTGGCCTTGAGGCCACAGGTTCCCCACCACTGCTTTAAAGCATAACTGTCAAACTTGAAGGTCGACTCTGGGAGGGCCTCAAGCAACCAGCAAAATTCAAAATGCAACTGGGAAATGTCTAACAAAATAAAAATATGATACAACATAGACAATGTGAATTTGTGGTATTCTATGTCAATATGCAGCTTCCAGAGATTCCTTTTACTGGGATCTGCTTCTATTTGAAATTGACATCACTAGTCTAAAGTGACCTATACTTTCATTTGTCTTTTGAAGATAAAATTTCCTATTGCAAGTGTGTAGTGTCATTAAGTAAGAATACGTTCCTTATCACAATCATCATTCCAAAAGTTGATCTGACTAGTATCGCTTGTGGATTATGGTTACTAGCAAAGCAATGACACTTTTTGCCTTATTGTTTTTCCACATGTCAACATCTTTAGTCTGTTTTAATATTTTCATCGTTTTCCACTGTGGAAAGAGTCTTACTCAATAACTCTTCCTCAGACTTTTAGTTGTATCTTGAGATCAATACAAAGTTTAACCCCCAAACAAAGAGTGAAAACAAACCCTTAAGTCCGCAAATGCCAGTATGGTTGGATGATTACACAAAACTGAGGCAGCCCTGCTCTAAGAAAAAGCAAAGCAAGGACCCTTCCATGTGTACATTCTTCCCTGTATATATTTACTAACTGGGGTGTCCCTTCATGGAGTTGTGAGAAGCTCCTGACCACAAGGTCAATGACAGAAAGGTCCCATACATACCAAAATATGAATAGCAGTACTCTGGCAGCAAAAAAAAAGAAAAGAAAAGAAACAAAGTGGGTGCCTATCAACTGGAAAATGGCTGAACAAATTGTGACATATGAAAATAATATAGAATATCAGAATATAGGATAATAATAGGAAATAATACATAAGTTAAAAATAAAAATGAGAAACTGAGAGAAATAGTGGATTATGTGTGAAGTGATGAAGAAGGAAGAGAGCAGAACTGAGAACAATATATACAATGACTACAATCTAAAAAACACTAAAAGGAAGATGAACTCAGAGTAATTAAATGAATGGTATTGGTTCTGGGAGAAGAAAACTAATCGACATTCCTCCTCTGAGCAGAGAGGTGGGAAATTCAGGGTGTGAAATATTGTACATAATATCGCACACTGTCAGTTTTATTTTTCTTGTCTACAAGGGAAAGTTAAAGGAGAGTGTGTGTTACAGGGTAATACTGAAAAGCGACTGATGTATAAAAAAAAGACATCAATTTTGGGGGTGAGGAAGGTTGAGAAAAGTTCCTAGTATAATTCATGAGGACCTTGATATCTTTGAGATATTTTTAAATCCTAAGCTCCTATCCTGAAAGCTTTGCATGAAAATCTAATTCAAGGACTAAGGAGTGGTTTCCACTTGGGTAAGGCTGCAGGGGAATCCTGGGTAGAGTACCAGAGAACCCTGGCTCAACATCTGGTTGTGATACTTCCTATGTGCCTCTGGGCCCATCCACTCATCTCTCTGAGTCTCATTTTTTTCATCAATAGAATGAAGGAGCCAGAGACAATATCTGAAATCCTGTCCACCTCCAGCATTCTATGATTGTTAGAGAGGTCATTTCATCATCTGATACACCTTATACACTGCCTGTGCTTACAAAGAGTTGTCTCTACATAGAGGTAGAAAAATGAACTTTTTTAAAAAAATTGCCCCCAGAGAAAACAGCATCATGAGATCATAGTTGGAAGGGACTGTGTTGGTAATCTAGTCCAGTCCCTTAATTCTGCAGATAAGGAAACTGAGACTCAGTGAGACTGGATAACTTGACTAAGGTTATATAGGTAACAAGTGGCAGAGGTCCTAGCACTTCAAAAGGAGCACTCTTTCCACTACACCAACTGAGGCTTGGAAAAATGGGCTTTCAAGTGTTGTTTTTTAAAGATGTTTTCACATTATCAGAGCCCAGATTATAATATAATACCCCAATCAGTTTAATTTCACTGAAACGTTAACTGCCTAAACACTTAGCACTAAAAATGGAAAAAGAAAAAGTGATAGTCTGAAGGAGATTAAAATCTACTAATTGGAGACATGAAATACATACAAATAAATATAAGTTAAAGTGTGGTAGAGCAAAGAAGCCAGAGAGTGTTTTAGCAAAATTTAGGAAGAAAACATTTTCAGCTAGGGAGATACTTTAACTTAGTTCCTCATTAGCATCAAACACAGAGTTAAAATAATAAACTGCAATTGTCTAAAATTACTCAAAAAAATTTACACATCCCCCACCTCAGCATTTTCTTTTTTTAATAATAAATATTCATCATGTAAAATATGAAACCAAATGTGGCCATATTTTCCCACATTGGAATAAATAATATTCAAAATTTACTGGGAAGCAGCTATCCTATTTTATGCACAAATTGCTACAAAATTTTTGAAATTCTTTTAGCTTGCCTACTTAGGGAATACTTTCCCCCAAAATATATGTTCTTCCAAAGCACCATTTGTAAACAGATACAAAATTAAAGTATTTTCAAATCTTTCCTTTGGACTACTAATCATAACTCTTAAAAGGGGGAAAATCCTTTTCTCAATTACTTGAAGTAGAATAAGTCCTATATACCAGCTAATTCCTAAAAAACACATCACAGTAAATGAAATGGAATTAAGTATAGCTTTTAGTTTTTAAAAAAATGCTTTAAACTGAAAAATTTAAATATGGAGTACAAAGTACTACGTACATTAAAACACTGCTCACTAAGTGAAATTTAAGACAGATATAACATGGACCCTTTTCCTTCCCCCTTTCCCTCCATCCCCAAATAAAGGGATTTACTAAACTATCAAAAGGATCTCATTATAAGGCAATCCTGCTTATAAAACAATTCCACTCTACAGGAAATTACGAGAATATTAAAGAAAGATTACAGAATCATAGAGCTGGAAAGAACTTCAGAAGTCAGTCAGTCCAACCCCTTAACTTTACAGATGAAGAAACTCTCAGGCCCAGGGAGGCTGGGCGACTTTGCCCAAAGTCATACGATAAATAAACATCAGAAGTCGGATTTGTTTCCAGGGTATTCTTGTCAATCAAAAAGGGAAAGGCTTTCCTGTGGCATGTGTATTAAATGTGTAATTATTTCTGAAAGCTAAAAAGTATCCATTTCTAATTTCAATACATAACTTACTGAAATTAAGCCATTTAAGGGAAGGAAGATAAGTGGACTGCTTCTGTGATTTCAGCATACAACTATTTTCAGGTTTTACAGTTAAATTAGTAACTGGTAGTTGAGGATTATTCACCACTTCCCTACACCACCCCCCCCCCCAATAACCATATAAAACCCTCAGAAACTATCACTACAAGCTGACTGAATATTCTTTTCACTTAAAGTCTTAACTGTTATGTACCTATGTGCATAACATATGTCTGTCTATTTATATTTTTGTATTTACATATGGAATGTGATGGATGGGGGATGGGTACAGGGAAAGAGAAATGGGACACATCTAAGCAGCGGATTAAGAAGAGAAAAGAATCTAGTCAGTCAGAGCACTTACTATGTGCTACAACGTGGACTGAGCACTGGAAATACAAATAACAAAGATAAAGTTCCTGCCCTCCAAGAGTTCCCATTCTAACAGGCAGGGCAATATGCAGCAGCTACATACTCAAAAGACATATACAAAGCACACAGAAGATGATCTCAGAAGAAAAGGCTTCCTGCAGAAGGTAATATCTGAACTGACTCTTGAAGAAAACCAGAGAAAACAGGAGGCACAGGTGGGAAAGTAGAGCATTCCAGGCAAAAGGGGCAGTCATTAAAAAGGCACAGACTTGGGAACTGGTTATTGTGTGCAAGAAACATCAAGATGGCAACCGCTGAAGGAAAGTACAGGGTAGGAAGGAGCAAGGTTGTGAATAGTTTTAAATGCCAGAGTGTCTTATGTTTGATTCTCAAAGTGATAAAGAGCCACTCAAATTTACTGAACTGGGGGTGGGGTGACATGATTAGACCTGAGCCTTAGGATATTATATAAGTTTGTCAGTTGAATGGAGGATGAATTGGTGTGAGGAGAAACCAGAGGTAGGGAAGCTAACCAGAAGTTATTGCAATAGTCCAGATGTGAGATAACAAAGACCTGTGCTGTGATGGTAGTTGTGTAGAGAGAAGACATGTACATAAGACAATGAGAAGTGGAAAGATCAGACTTGATAATCAGTTGGATTTGTGGAGTGTGAGAAAAGAGTCAAGGACAACATCCCAGTTATAAGAGTTTGGGTGACTAAGAGGGTATCAGTATCCTTGACGATAACAGGAAAGTCCAGAAGAGGGAAGGGTTTGTGGGGAAAGATAATGAGTCCCATTTTGGACAGGTTAAGTTTGAGGCATGTATAGGACATTCAGCTTGAAATGTCAAAATGCTGTTGCTGATGTAAAACTGGACCTCAAGAGAGGTTAATGCTGAATACATGTATCCAGGAATCACTCACACAAAAATGAAAATTGAACCCATTGGAGCTGATGAGACCACAAAGTAAGAAGAAAAATGAGAAGAGGGTCCAGAAGAGTCTTGGAGGACACCTACAGTTGATAGGCATGATTTTAACGAAGAACCAAAAATGGAGAATGAGAAATAGTGTTCATGGAGGAAGATAATAAGAAGAGAGAAGGGTCACAAAAACCTATAGAAGAAAAAGTATGCAAAAAAGGTTAGAGTAGTGTCTTAAAAACCTAGAGATGAAAGCATCCAGGAGAAGAAGGTGATCAAGAGGGTCAAAGGCTTTGAAAAAGTCAAGATATTTGAAGGTTTAGAAGAGGTCATTAAATTCATTAGTTAAGAGATCACTGAAGGACAGCTAGGTGACACTGGATAGAAAGAGCACTGGCCCTAGGGTCAGGAGGACCCAAGTTCAAATGTGGCTTCAACATTTACTAGCTGTGTTGTGATCCTGGGCAAGTCACTTAACCTTGATTACCTCCCAAAAAAACCAAAAGAGATAGAGAGATTACTGGTGACTTTGAGGAGACTAGTTTTAGTTGAATGAAGAGCCTGAAAACCAGATTAGAGGTGGTTTAGAATCAAGTGAGAGGAGAGGGAGTGAGGAACCAATTGTCAATGAACTCCTCAAGGAATTTAGCCAAGAAGATGAGAGTATATATATAGGGTAACTTTTGGGATAGTAGGGCCAAGTATTTTAAGGATGGGGGGAACACAAGTATATTTAGAGATAGCATCAAAGGAGTCGGTAGATACAAAAAAGATCAAAGATTAGATAGAAAGAGAGTGGATGACAGAGGAAGTGATGTGCTGAAGAAGACAAAATGGAATAAGATCAAAGATTCATGTAGAGGGATTTGCCTTGGCAAATAAAAAGGTCATCTTTTCATGAGAAACAGGCATGAAGGAAGAAACAGTGGAATAAAAAATGTTCTTGGGTGAGAGTAAGATATGTTTATTTCTACATAGGTGAGAGGGGGTATGGTAGGTATGAAAATGTATGTAGGTATACCACAAAAGTCACTTCAAACACTATTCCTTTTCTTTACAAGGCCTCCTTAAAATCTTCCAATCCTTTTTCATATTCAGAAGTGTCCCTGATTAGGTGAGGTTTATATTTTGTCCTCAACAACATCCTCTCTCTATCCCCACAGTATCCTCTTAATTTCCCTACTTTAAGACAGCATTGTACTCCTCATCCAACATCACAGTTTAAAAAAATAAATAAAACTAACCAACCAAACAGAAAAACCCCACTGTTTTTGGGGAACCATTTCTGCCAATGAAATATCTCCAAACAACCGGAATTCTAAATTCAGGAAATGAGAAATTAACATTTTAGAGAAATATAAAAAATAACCGTACCTGGTTATTGGTTGTCATTATTAACGTTCTAGCAGGAGCTGACTGAGGTTTACCACTGGGCACTGGCAATGCTGTAGGTAAACTGGCCATAAGCTGAGATGGTGCTTGCAGACTAAATTGGTAAACATTAGGAGTTGTGCAAGGTGGTGTATCAGAATCCTTTTTTGCAGAGAAAATTAGAAAGGAAAAGCAGCTTCATAAAAGGAATATTAGCTTATTTTCCAAAAAATAAGTAATGACAAAATCACTAGGTCTTAAGCTAATGAAAGCTAATGAGGCTGTTATTTTTGTCAATTTGAAACCCAAGTCACAAAGTTACTTGTACTTTCTATGAAGCAATTTCAAAACTTGAATTCAATCAGAAAAATATTATAGAAGAAACATGAATAACTAATAACATCATGCAAGGCTTTATTTTGTGTCTCTTTCTCTAGTACAAAAATACATTTAAAAAATTCAATTTTTGTTTGATTTTCTTTTAAAGTAGCATAGATGCTATTAACCACAAGGATCATATCCCCCACATAGTAAGTACATGGATAAAGAAAGGGTTATACATAGCAATGAATCAGGTTTAAGTCTTTATGACAACTTTTAATGAAAGCATTTATATAGAATATGTATCTATATAATTGAAGTTCTTATGTAAAAATACCAGTTTTAAGGGAGATTTTAACATTTAACACTAAGTACACTGCTGTAACATGTAAAAGAAGTATCTTTAGAAGAAGGTATTATCATATTATTAACGGGTGCTTTACATTGACCAAAAACCACAAAATAATCGATACTTACGATATCACTTCCAGAAAGTGAAGATACAGAAGAAGCAGATGAACCAGAGGAAAGAGGTTGGGTGCTAGACAAAGGTAAAGTCAAACGCTGGCTAAAGGGTGATTCTGTGTCTCTGTTTTGAGGCTGATCCCCATTACATGGAGTTATCTGTTCTTTTATCTTTATTCTATTATCTGTTAAAGAAAAAAGTTAGAGTAAAAAAAATTTCTTAAATAGTCAATGTTGTGTAATTTTTGTTAAAGGATTTTGTAAAAATGAACACATTAGTTTCTCAGTTTTTATACACAACTGAGAAAACGTTCGTTATCTTGGAAAAATATAAAAGTCATAGTAAACATAATTATCTTTCTTACCAAGATCAGGTGATAGATTAATTTTGTTTCCCCATTTTTCTTTGATCCATCCTCTATAGTCAATCACTTCCTGTGTTACTTTGATGATTCTACCTAGTGTACTTTTAAAAAAAAGTTTGAAGATTACAGTAAAAATTTCTGAAAATTACCATGTATCCTTCCCACTAACCAGCTAATCTAAATTATATTCGTCAACATAACAGCTTGCTCAGTCAAAGGTAATTGCAAAGAAGCTAACGTTTTATAAAATTTCCTTGATTTCTGTTATTAAGTAAAAATCCTGTTTACATTTCAGATACTGGATGCTGCTATATAATACTTAAATCCTCTTAAGAGATCATGCTATAGAAGTTGTGCTCTAGATCACTCCTAGCCCTCTCCTCTTAAGACCTACCAAGAGCTAGCTACTCTTAATTTCCCCTGCAAAGAAAAATTCTTTAATTAACTCAAAAGCCTACAAATATAGTGTGTAGCACCCAAAAATCTATTTAATGTGGACATTAATGCCACATATACTACAATTCAAATTTCATGTGGATAAAACTGTTTCTCTTGACAGGGGGTTTCAGACATTGTCAAATGCTACATATTCAATAAAATGTGCCAGAATTTTGCCTCTTTCTAATAACTTTGGTAGGAGAATCATTGTCAACAGATGAAATTGTAAGCGAGAGCCATCCAAAATCACTTTACATATTAAGCAGAACAGTTTGTGTGAAGTACAACATAAGATATATGTTCACATAGGCTGTCTCAAGCTTATGAATGGGTTGTATTCTAAAACTGTACTTATAAAGTTGGTTGTTTGGAATAGTATCACAGAAATATAAATGGTATTTAGGTTTTAAGACCGTCCCACAAAGACTGATTCAACCCAAACTATAATCTAAAATGCTAATTATGATTTTGACTATACCTAAATAATACTGTATTTCATGGCCAAATGCATTCTTGGTTCCAGCATGATCTCATTCTCCTTCCCTCTTCTTCCTCTTAAATAGCATGAGGGAAAGAAGCTCCTTTGCGGTAAGGAGAAGAGACGTGAAGGGTTAAGGTGTAGATTCCTCAGGAATGAGCCATGTTTGCTTATTCTCTATACTTCACTAAGACAATTTTCTAAGTCAGTTATCAAAGAGTGGCGAAAGGACCTCTGAGGGTCACTGAGACCCTTTGTGGGGGTCCTCAAGGTCAAAACTAATTTCATAATAATACTAAGGTGTTTGAATTTATATTATAGTAAATATCAATAGATATAACTCACATAAACAAAAGCTCTTTGAGGTTCTCAATTTTTAAAAATACAAAGGGGTCAGGGGTGGCTAGGTGGCGCAGTGAATAGAGCATTGTCCCTGGAGTCAAGAGGAGCAGAGTTCAAATCTGACCTCAGACACCTGACACACTTACTAGCCATGTGACTTTGGGCAAGTCACTTAACCCCAATTGCCCTCCAGAAAGCAAAAAAAAAAAAAAAAATGCAAAGGGGTCCTGAAACCAGAAAGTCTGAGAGCCATTATTCTGAATCAATTACTTCTCATGTATTTTAAACTAAGGAACAAAAAAGGTGTTGACTCACAAAAGACATGAAGGGGACTACAGTTACTCAGGGAACCTCCCCCCTTCATATGTTCAGTTGCTACATAGGTGAAATTCTGGCAAACTGAAGACTTCCTGTAGAGATAACAAAATCTAAGAAATAATTAACTAGCAACCATTCAGGTTTGGATTAGGATTTGAAAAGGGCAAAGCAAGATCACTTGAGGAAAAGAAGACTCTAAAGTAAGTGCTAGTTCTGCTAATATCCACAATTTAGATTGTCCATTTTCTGGATCATCAATCTGTAATCAGAGAAATTCTGCTTTTGCTACTGCTTTCCAGATGTTAATAATGCATATAGCATATAGGCATATATAGCATATATAAGGCATATAGCAACTTGAATATATAATTCTGGAAAATTCCAAAAACATAAGAGATCCATATTACCTCTCAGAATCTCTGTTTGGGTATGATCTTGCTAGTGGTGACACTGCATGGCTAAGAACAATGTAGGCATAGTCAAAAACTTGCTTCACTTGCATGGCACCATATGAACTTCTGCCAACATCATTTCCTATAATAAGATGACAATTATAAAAACCTACAGAGCATTTAAAGAATAAATACCCAGGTGATCTTTTTTGTATTTACTTTTACACACAGTATTTTCTTTAATCAGTTCATAATTACCCATAGCAATTACCTGGGCCTAGACTTTCCAGCCAAATCTTAATCCTTAACAGCAAGGCATGATACATACAACAGAATATGAGGGGGGAAACAAGTAGCTGAACAATTATATAACTGAATATATTTATTTCTAAATATAATTTAAGTTAAAACACAAATGATTTTTAGATTATGTTATGTGACTCCTTTCTCCTACCTTAAAGATGAGTGATTGAGAGTTGGTCATAAAATTTTTAAATATTAACAAGAAAAACAAAGCCAAGCAAAAACTGGTATCTCCCTAATTAAGTATTTTTTACTCAATCATTAAGACAAAACTGATATACTATGACAACTAAGATAATTTAATGTATCTGAGAGCTAGAACCTAAACTTAAAACTAATTATATACTACGAGGCATATACTGACAGAACTTAGCACCTTCTTACTTCTTAGGCACTTAAATCCAAGCTTTGATCCTATAAACTATTGCAGATTTCATTTAAATCAGTCACATAACTAGATCAAATCAATCATTTTATTGGTTTTCCATAACTAATATATAATCTTCATAACTCAGAGGGAAGGGGAGAAGAGGGTACATGTTTTATATAAGATTACCACTAAGTGGAAATCTAACAACTAGAAATCTTCACAACTTTCAGTATCCATTGTATTTCATAATTAAATAAAATAATGCCTAAATTTTTAAAAGGAAGAATAATGTTCCTTTCCATAGAATGATTTCTTGCTCAGATTCAGTGAAAATGAGAACATTTAACGATTTTCATTTAGTCTTACCAGGCAGTAGAGGATCTTCAATGCACAACATGGATGGTCTATATCCATTGGTCATGGCTTTCATGATTTCTTCTTTGGCGATATAGGCACCTCCATTTTTTATTCTAATACCAGTCTTCAAGTAATTAAAATTTCTTCCATACAGTTCAAAAAATTCTACTAGAAGCATTCCAAGGTTTTCATCAGCTCTTCTGGCATCAATTCTGGGATGCAACTGCAAAAGAAAAATATTTCCTTTTGGCACAGATCTAAGTGAATCTTCTAAATACATCATGTACCATCAACTCTGTTGTCTAGGCATCCTATAAGACTCAAATCTCCCAGCACTTCTCTTGCAGTCACTAACTGGTGCTTATTACGATCCTAAGATGCTGAAAAAACTTGAACTTTCTGAATCAAAGATTATATTTAGCATATTTATGATGTAAAATACATTTATGGCATATTTCAACTATTTCAAAACTGGTCATCTATTTGTGGTTTATATGATAAATCACAGTTATTCACTATATTGGCTTAAACAGAACTACTCTATTCCTAGGCCTTGCCAGAGAATAGTTTACTACCCTCAACCTTGGTTAAAATTGAAGTTCTACTACTTACTACAGGTGTTATATTGGGCAAGGGATTTAACCTTTCTGGGCCTCAGTTTCCTTCTTTATTAAATGAATCTGTTGGACTAGATGACCACCAAGAACTCTTCCAGCCATGAATTTATGATCCTGGAAATTAGCTTGGATTCTAGACAATCCAAATCTAATATTCTTGACTATTCTGAAGTAAAGCCAAAAGGGGGCAGCACCAGAATGAATAGTTCACATTTTATGTAAAACAGAAAAATCAACAGACTAATTTGTAATAATTAATAAGCATATTTCCTCTACTCAAACTAGTATTTGATTCTGGTCACTATGCTCACCACCCTTATATTTTACTTTAAAGAGAAAATTTCAGCTTACACAAAACGTTAAGTAACTGGCAACCAAGAAGAGATGGGGAAGGAGGAGGAACAGGGTCCTAAATGCTGCTTTTTCTAAAAAGCTTTGTAAAAATTTGGTATCTCCTTCTTACACAGTCTCCAACACAGTAATAAGATATACCAATGTTTATCACATTTAAAGCAATAATATTCAATTAAATAACAGTGTATTAATTGCTTTCCAATTGGGGATTGTAATAGGTTCTCTGAATATAAAGATGACAAATGACAATTTCTGTCCTGGTAATGTAGACCACAACAATAAAATATATCACCTTTACCAAATCCTAGAGAATCCTCATTCTTTTTTCTAAGTAACTGGCTTACCTAAATACCCTAAGGTCAAGAATATAGGGAAACTAATCAGAACTATGTTGTCCACAAAATTTTCTTTAGAAATAATTTCAAATAGAAATTAATACTCCATACTATACTGTTTACAAATATTTGGTACAGGAAAAGCTACAACAGTTCTAGTCCAACCTCTTCCAAAGAAAAATGTCAAACATACTATATTTGATTAAGTAATATAACGGAATGTAAGATAAGATTTTCATCTCCTGATTTTAAGATCAAATTATACAGAAAAATTGTAGACTACCTACAAAGCTGCTGTGGCAATACTATGATATGATATGATATGATATATGACATGATATGAGAATGAGATATGTGATGCGATATGACATGATGTGATATGACGAAGGTTACTGTCAAGAAAGATGAGTTAGAAACAATTTAAAAGAAAATTATTAGGTGACAGTCTAGATAGAGGGGATGAAGAGTAGATTCAAATATGAGTCTCCATTTTAGGAGACTAAAAGCAGTTATCACACAAGAGTTTATGAACAGACATTGGAAAAAATTAATTTAGTTTTGAATACAGAATAATACAATTTAAAGGTAAAATGAATATTAAGAGATCATCTAGAGCAACTCCCTATTTTATGATGAGAAAACTGAGGTCCAGAGAGGGCAAGAGACTTTAACATCATGATAGTAAGAAGCAGAGCTGAAATTTGAACCCAGGTCTCCTGACATCATATACTTTATCCATCATCCCAGGTTGTCTCTTAATGTTTTGATGAGTTCAGGGTGACAACAGAATATCCAAGTAGAGGTGTCCTTTAGGCAGATGCAAATATGGAACTGGAAAGCAGGATAGAAGTTAAGGTTGGAGAAATATATTTGGGAGCTAAATATCACCTCTGTGCTGCTGAAGTCATCAGAGTGAAAATGTTGTCTACCAGAGTGAATATAACTAACTAAAGATTAAAACTACTATTTCAAAAGAGAAAAAAATAATATATCCATTCATTCTCTGAGAGCATCAATTTCCCCATCTGTAAAATGAGAGTTAGATTAGATGAACTGTATGATTCCTGCTGATTTTAAGTAATATTATTTAATAATACAAGATTATTAAACCTCTCTGTAAATCATTATCTTGGTCACAATATAAAACAGTAGCAGTTTTATCATAGTTGAATTTTATATATGTATGTGTGTGCGTGTGTGTGTGTGTGTATGTAGATGTGTGTGTGTTATGTGTGTATTATGGATGTGTGTATATCCATACATATATACATAGAATTAAGGATATTTTAAGAGACTCCATATGTTCTCAGTTGGCAGATAAGGTAACTTTTTGGTACTCTCAGTTCTCAGAACAGTGCTTGCAGTATAGTAGGTGCATCTACTAAGGATTGTCTATCACATTATCAGAGTACTAAAAGAAACAATTTTAGTAACAATGAATTTTCCTCGTGTCTCTTATAAAACTAAGATTATACTTAATTCTAAGGAGCAAATATCTGGAGTCAGGAGACCTGAATTCAAATCCATCCTCTCTTGTGACCTTAGCCTAACATCACTGAACCTCAAAGTTGCCTCATTTGTAAAATGAGATTATCAACTATGTGGTTACTAAGTCCCATCCAGCTCTAGACCTGGATGTGATTCTATAATTTGAGAGTCTCATATCACAACACTTAGAGCTCAAAGACACACTCTAGAGTTTCTAGTATCTCCCCTATCTTTGCAAGTGAAGAAAGTGAGAACCAGAGTGGCTCAGAGACTTGTCCAAGCTTACCTAAGTAAGAGAAATGGGATTCAAACCTCAGTTCTTAAATGCATTTTCCAGTACATAACACTGCCCTGAACACTGGTAGGACTCTACAACTCAAGAGATCTATTAAGGAAATTATCACAGAATGAACTACTTGATAAGTATTAGAATATTGCCTAAACATAGTAATAAAATTTTTATCTCACCTAACTGCCCTGGCAAAGTGCTTAATGAAAATAGAAGGGGAGGAAAAAGCATTTAAGTTAGTCTATTTTCTCAAAGACAAAACTTGAAAATATTATTGATGAAGCAAAGTTCCTTTAATGAAAGGATATTCAAGTTCTCTGCTGAAAGAACAGCTGTACCATATTTTGAATTAATCTACTAAATATAACCATATTCTTTCTTAAGTGAAGATTTTCAAAATCAACAGTAGTAGAATATAAGCACTTTGAGGGGAGGAACTGTTTTATTTTTATCTTTATGAATAGCCCCAGCACCTAGCACAAAAGTTGACAAATGCCTACTGATCCCAACAATAGAACAGCGTTTAGAAAAAAAAGGTTTAAAATGCCTAGCACAGCAAAATCCCTCTTGTTATGGGGGTGGGGGGGAGGAACCTCTTTTTCCCCATTTGGAGGCAGTTTATACCCTATATATACCCCCTGGCTCCACCTAATTTAAGCTTTGAGTTGGGGTGGGCTAAGAACTGAAGTGAGGATGATCTCCCCAACTACTTTAGGCACCAGGCTAAAGAAAGTTCCACCAGGTGCTTCTTGTAGAAACAGAATGAGATATTATTTAGTACAAGCCAAAATTAAATTGTTATACACAAAGTTTCAGGTTTATTTATAAAAAGCCACTTTATATATAAGCCATATGTTAAAAAAACAGAAAAAGAATAAGAAGACACTGAGGAAAAAAAGGATAAAAATATTTTATCTTCTTACAAAACAAAATGAAAGATAACTAGAATAAAAAACATACATTAGTTCATCTTTAAAAACTAACCAAGAAGAAATTACTTACCTGTAGAAAACTAATGGCCATTAAAATTAGGCTATAAGAGCTAATTCCACCTGTAAAAACTTCATTGAGGTCCCTCTGCAAGAGGAACTGCTTTAATACTAAAATCAAGTAAGGCAGCAATGAGTATTTCTGTAAATAAAAGAAAACAGTTGCACCATAGTTAATACATTTTAGACAAATTCTATAGTATCTTGCAGTGGTTCTCAACCTTTCTAATGCTGTGACCCTTTAATACAGTTCCTCATGTTGTGGTGATCCCGAACCACAAAATCATTTTCATTACTACTTCATAACTGTAATTTGGCTACTGTTATGAATCTATCTGATATGCAGGATGTATTCTCATTGCTACAAATTGAACATAACCCACAGGTTGAGAATCGCTGCTTAAGGAGGAGATAAAAGTGGGTTACAATCTCCAAGTGAATTACATAAAGGCTTTAGGAGCTGTCCTAGGTATCTAAATAGCTGAAAGTTGCTTTTCACCAGCTGGGTTGTCAAGGTTTTGCACCTTCTGTTTGGTTTTGGTTTTGTTTTGCTACAAGAGGAGAATGGGGCAGGGAAGGTAGCTTCAAACAGCTTTTAATGAAAAGATATCCCTTGAAGAAATAAGTTCACCTCTCTTCCTCAAATGACATCTAGCCCTAGAACTACAGCTATCTTCTCCAAGCTCCTAAAAAGTGTTATTTGTTTAAAGGAGCATACCAGAGAATTAAGGATTTTCTCAACCAAGCCAATTTGATTCACTTGCTCCCCAACCTCATAAAAAAGTTATAATTTAAAGTAGTATGGGAGGGAGGGTGAACTTAAGTAACTTCAATAAAATACTTTTCAGCACAAAATTGTCTATATTGCTTCCAATTCATCTTCTTATTAATTTTATTGTAAATTTCTGTAAACACAAACATTTCAACATAAAAACTAGACCGAAAAAGAATCTGCGAACTTATATATACATATTTTAAAATACACATATACAAAAAGGTAGAAATAAATTTTGTCTCCTTCTGCACTTTTTGTGTTCTGTATATTTTAAATACATACGCAAATATATATGCAGTCTTTATTTAAAAAAAAAACCTCTACACAAATGTCAAACACCAAAATAAGCATTTCCATTTACATCATAAACAGTAGGAGCTTATACATCAAACTGTGAATTTCTATTATGCAAAGTTTGCTTTTACTTTTAAGTATAGTCCTTATAAGCTCAACATTTAGCTTTCAAAGCTATTCTGCTTCTCAGTGATTCCTCCTGGCCTTCCTTCTATTCTCTTCTCAGTTTAGAAAACTGGGATCCCTATTCTGTTCCCTGTCTCTTGTCCCACCAACCCCAACTGGATTACTAAAAAGAAAAAGGAAGAAAACTGAATCCATTGTAATAAACGTGCATAGTCAAGCAAAACAAAAGCCTATTATACAATGTTTTATTCATGTTCTTTATTACATATTAAAAAATAATCTTTCTCAACTGATTTCACCTCTTTGGAAGCAGATACTCCAAAGATTCCTAACTTTGTATATCTTTTTTTTTTTTTTGCTTTTTTGGAGGGCAATTGGGGGCTAAGTGACTTGCCCAAGGTCACACGGCTAGATTTTTTTTGTGTGTGTGTTAAGTGTCTGAGGCCACACTTCAACTCAGGTCCTCCTGACTCCAGGGCTGGTGCTCTATTCACTGTACCACCTAGCCGCCCCAACTTTGGATATCTTGCTCAGAATAGGCCGTGGTTACATAATCCAATGTTAACTTGTGATCATTAAGCTATGGGGGAGACTAAACCAGTTAAATGAATCATCTCTCCATTTTCGTTCTTTGTAAACATCTTTATTTTTGTATGCAATCTAAATAAGCAAAGGATTGGTTTTTATTTGTAAATTTTAGCCCCTTAATTACTAAAGAACGATTTTTTCTACAATAAAGATTTTATTACAGAGTACTAATGTTGAAATTTATTAGAAGTACATAACTCTAGTCTCTGAAAAACAAGCTTAGGAACATTGGTGTTCGGGGGGAAAAAAAACAAGCTCCCACACTTAAAAAGTATTAAATATATTTGATATCTATGTTTTAAGCATCAACAAGGTAGCACACAATCTGATTCATTCAATATAGATACAATCTCTTTTCCAAAATAGATATATTTTAAATTTGAATGCAAAGTAATCCATACAGTTTTTCTTCTTCCAATTTGACTTATTATAAAAAACTGCAAGTTTTCTCATAAAAATGAAGTTGAAAATTTCTGCATAAGAAAGAGTTAAGATGGTAGTACCTAAACCAGTAATACACTTGGTCACTGTGGTACAAGTACTTCCTAGTTGTTACTCTATCAGCTGTTCACTGCATACAACATTCCATCTCCCACCTCCATGCCTTTGCTCAGGCAGTCCCCTCATGTCCAGAATGTGTTTTTCCTTACTTCTGCTTCTTATAAGCCTTAGCTTCTGTCAAAATACAGCTGAGGCTTAGATACCACCTTCTCCATCAAACATTTTCTGATCTCCCCAGTTGCTACTACGCTCTATTTCTTAAAATGTGTTTGCATTACTCCCTTCTCTATATATGCAAGACCCCAGAAAAATGTAAGATGCTTAAAGGCAGGGACTGTTTTGTGTTTTTATCCCCACCACTCAGCACAGTGCCCCACATACAGTGAGTAATAAACATTTGTTTAACTGAATTTGAGATGTTTTGCAGATTCATCTCCCACTGAGATTTATTCACTCCTTCAAAGAAAGCGCTGATACAATTCAGTTATACTGCGACAGCCAATCTGAGCAGTAAGGTGTGCCTTCCCTGTGATCAGAGGTAGCTCTCTGTCTAAATGTACTCCAAAAGAGGCTAACAACTATCTATTTCCATGCTTTTTCAAGCTACACTCCTAATACTTCAATATGCTAAGGAACAGTGATTTATTTCATCAATGTGAGCAATCCCCACAACACAAATCATAGGTCTTTGAATGACTGGCTTAATGAGGTGCTATTTCTGAAGAGGAAGCCTTAAGAACTTATCTTGAATGATAGACACAAAGGTCATCTACTAGATTTACCAGCTTACAAGGATCTGCTGGTATAACTTTTTAGAACCCAGGGTTAGCTCCACATCACAGGGCAGGAGATGGTAGCAGAGTTTTAGAACAAAACACTCAATTTTAAAATGATACCTGGGAGTTATTAAATAATACCCAATTTGTTTACCTTAATTATTTTCCCAATAGAGCTTATTCTAACTCTAATCTTATATGCACAAACTCTGATTAGAATGTCTAATTTTAAAATACTCTCGACTTCAGCCCTTTGATTTCAGTCTAATGTTAACGTCCCTCAAGTCCTATGAACAGTCTTCTCTCATTCGGATCTCCAGACCACCACCACCCCAGCCCAGGACATAAGTACTACAGCCTTTATCCCCATTATGCAAATTAAGAAACTGAGGCTTAATCTCTTTCCTGGGGTGATACAGCTGAGAAATTTCATAGGAGGGATATAAACTCCGGTAAATCTTAACTCCAAGTTCAATACTCTTCTCACTACATTTATGCTTGCAAAACAAAAGCAGGAAAATATAACGTGAATTTTTTGACCATTTATTCACATTTTTTATCTCAACATTTTTACTACACAATAAGAAAAAAATTATACAATTACATGAGCCTTGGCTATTATCACCCTGGTTAACCTTCCTTATTTAAGATTGTTAATCCTGTTCACTAAGGAACAGGAATTTACTCCAAGTTAGAAAATGAGTAGCAATATTAATGGTAACTAAGTCTAACATTTTCCCCCTCTTAAAAAATTCTTGCTGCTCCTGAAAAATACACCTTAGAACACAAAGCTCTAAACAAAAACAGCGGCTGCTCCTATATTTCTTTTATGAAGACCTCATTATTTATGTGACCAAGGGGGTCCTTAAGAAGTAACAGTAAAGGTACTGCAAGAGAGGCGACCAGAATGAATTCAGTCATGTGCAACTGACTGAAAAGTAGTCAATATGTTCAATATTTTCATTAAGTTTCAGATTTAGGACTTTCGTATGTTTGACCCAGACAGGGAAAAAAATTACTTAGGCCCAAAGAAGCAAATAATTTGCTCATGATTTAGATACTCCCACCTCAAACCAGATTCTAAACTACAAAGACAGAAACCACATTTTCTTAAAGCAAACAGGATGACACCTTCACTTATTTATTGAGTTTCTGATCTAAGGATTGCATAATGTTAAGTGTTGGGAGAGACATATTTATGTTTAAAAGCACAAATCTTACTTGCAAGGAGCTTTTATAATCTAGTAAAAGGAGAAAATTTGGACACGGATTCATACAGTATAATGTAAACTAGAATTTAGTTAAATAGATTATAAAATACTATGAAATCAATTGAGGGGAAAAGTACGTGATAGAAACATAAAGAAAAGAGAGGAGGTTTAAGGAAAAGGAATGTTTATTCCTTCTATCTTTACCTCATCAACTCTTCTTACTGTTCTTATCTTTTAACCCTTGTCTGCTGTGGTAAGAACAATGTACTTTCTATTTCAAGGAGAAAATCACCCCCAGTGAAGGTGCTTTAGATATAAAATTGTTGCACTAGTGATCACAGTATTGCTAAAGAGAGAGACAGACAGAGAGAGACAAAGAGGGAGAGAAGAAGAGATGAGAGAAAGAGGGGAAGGGAAAAAGGACAGAGGGAAAGAAAGAGGGGAAAAAAGAGAGGAGACAAAAGATGGAAGAGAATGAGAGTAGAAGGGAGAGTGGGGGGCACATGAGGTAAGTGAGGGCAATTAACAGAAAGGGGAATAATACGAGACAAATATTGGCCAAGTAAATATCTGGAAGTGTGTCTTATTTGTGTCCTAATATATATATATTTTAAGATTTGCTGTTCTGTCAAATTCTATAGTCCAGCCAACTTAGCTAACTTAGCATATTAGTAATATGGATAAACTACTCCTACCTACTGGCCTTTGACTGCCCAAGCCCAAGGCTCTTGCTGTGACAGGAAATCTTTTATAAGATACTTTGTCAGAAACAGATGAGCCTCAGTTTCAAGGTCTTCCTGACTGTGGTGCCCAGTGTATAATATTCCAGCTTCTTACACGGTTCAGAACGATTATCTTTATAACACCTCTTCTACTAATGTATTTCTTAGTTTCTGACTTCTCTAATTAATTGGCTACCTCACTGGTGGTCTTCCTATGTTCCAGTCTCACCCATAACAGCAGCATCCTGTTGTCTAAGAATATCTGAAATGCTATTGAACAATCAACAAGCATTTATTAAGTTCTTACCAAGTACCAAGCACAGTGCTAGAAGCTGTGGATACAACAATAAATTGTTCCTCACCTGACCCCAGGAAGCTTATATTCTATAGTGATGATACATATACAAATAAATAAATAAAATATATATCCAAAATAATTACAAGGTAATTGAGGGTAGAGAGTTAGATTAATATTAGCCCCTGGAGAGAGGATCAGGAAAAGCTTCAAGTAGTAGGGGAGGCTTAAGATTAGATATGAAGGCAGAAATGAAGAAGGGAACACGTTCCAGGTACTAAGGACTACCAGTGCAAAAGTATGGCAATGAGAGATGGGGATGTCTGCAATATAGTGCCTTTGGACAGATCTTACAGTATGTAAAGGGTGGTGTATGTATAATAAAGGGTAGTATAATGTATAACTAAGTAGGAAATATTGGTTGGAGTTGGGCTATGAGTGTTTAAAATAGAAAAGCTTTTATTTGATCCCAGATGTATGTAACAGTGTTTACTGATCAAGTTAAGGACATGGTCAAATGTGATTTAAGAACATCACTTTTGCTGCTATGTGGAAGGTAGATTGGAGTGGGAGGAGGGGGGAGCAGGAACTGGAGCCAAGAAGAATTATTAGAAAACTATTGCAGAAGTCCTGACAACAGGTAAGAAGTGCTGGAGAATAGTCACAGTTTGAATGGAAAGAAGAAGATGGCTTCGGAAGATATTGGGGAGGTAGAATCAATGAACCTAACAACTAAGTGAATATGGTGAAAGGAAGGAGTTTGAAGTTGGAGACATGAAGGTTGTAAATCTGACTGATTAGAAGGACATCGTGCTATTAATGAAAATATAAAGTGCAGATGAAGAGTGTGTTTAAGGGAGAAGATTAAGGAGAAGAAAGAAATGAAGTTGGAAAAGTCTCCTGACTGTAGATCAGGAGAGAAACTAGAACTGGATATACAGAACTGGGACTCATCTACATAGAGATAATAATCCAGCCCATGGGAGTTGATGAGGTCATTAAGTGAGAGAATGTGGAGGAAAAGAGAAAAAGTTTCCTGGGCAGAGCCTTGGAAAACATCCACAGTTGAGGGGTAGGAAATGGATGATTAACTAGCAAAGAAGACTGACAGAGAAAAAGGATACTTTTTAGTTCTAAATTTAATATGGTATCAAGTAGGGTCTAATTCAATTTAAATGCTCAATAAATGCTTAATGAAAATAAATGTGTCTATGTGGACCACGCCAAGGGAAAATGGAAAAGAATAAACAAATGGCTAGAAAGGAAAGGGTGAAAATTTCATAGACCAAGTGAAAAATTCCCATGAATTTAGACATTTTATAAAGCTAGAGATATATCCTGTACTTTAGGAAAATTTGGTAAAAGTCCAAAGTTACAAAACAAATTAAGGGCCAGTTGCTAAATTACAAAAGATTAAAATAATCAAAGAACTTCAAGGCCATAGAGATTGATTTTAATCCATACTCACAGAAGTAATCACCCCCAAATATTTCCAACAAGAGATTATCTAGCCACTGACAGGTAGAACTGGGCTTCTATAAAAGAAATTATATTCATTTATAAACCAGTGCTTATTCTGGCTGCGCTCTTGCTCTCTCTTTCTTTCTCTCTCTCTCTCTCTCGTTGGCAAGAAAATTAAGGGTTTGCCAGATGAAGCAGTTTCTAGGTTCTTTCAATTCTCAGTGTAGTGACTGATGCAGAGTGGTTAAACTTCTATAGGAAATGGAGATAGTCTGGGTCATCTATTTTTTCATACATTTCTCATTTTAGGGGATGAACAGCTTGGTTAAATACAGAAACTCCAACCAGACCAAGCTAAGTACTATATCTTCTCATTTTTATTTGATATTCTACTTTGGTATTAATTTTAAATTCTGCTTGATGATAAGGGAATGATTTCCACATTAGTTTTTAGTATTTTAATCTGATAAAATGTAATTAATTTCATGTTTTGTGATGTTAGGTGTTTTCCATTTCCAGTTCCAACTCTTTTCTCAAAGTAAAAATTCATAATTCACAGGAGTGGAGTTTCTATATAGAATGCAAGTATTTTGCCTCTTGCGTCTTATTCTGAGTCACGTTTTCCAAGAAATTTTTCTATGCTTTCCCCATCTCAATTTAATATAGAAGTCCCCAAATATTAAATTATATGTTGATTTAATTCAGAGGATTTTATTGAGTTCTTGGTAGACTTTCTTCATATCCTCATCCTTTGAAACAAGAGTTGATACAAAAGCTTCAGGTATTTTTATAATGATCTCCTTGCAAATACTTATCACAAACAATAAGAAAGAACTAAGTGTAGTAAGGGGTAGCTATGTGGCACAGTGGAAAGACTGTCAGGCCTGGAGTCAGAAAGATCCAAGTTCAAAGCCAGCTCCAACACTTATTAGCTGTGTGGTCCTGGACAAGTCACTTAATCCTGTTTGCCTCAGTTTCCTTATCTATAAAATGAGCTGGAGAAGAAAATGTCAAACTGCACCAGTACCTTTGACAAGAAAACCCCAAATGGGGCCACAAAAAGTCAGATACAACTGAAACAACAGAACAAGTACAGTCATGGTGTTTCTTATTATATTATGATAGAGCCAACTCCATCAACTATTATTTGTTTCTTGAAGATCATATAAGCCCCACCAAGTCTTATTATGATGCCCCCTTGAGGCACAGAGGAACCCGAGGTCCTCAAGCACTAGTTCTCTGAAGATTCTACAAGAGCACAGCCCTCAAATGAGGCCCTGGCAATACAGAACTAGCTAAATATAGAGAAGCTCATTGCCAGGTACTGGACTGAATGCTAGACAAGAGCAACCACACCACCCAAAAGTGAAGCAGCCATGGAACCTGTTCTTAACAAAAAGTCCAAATTCAAAAACAAAAGCCAAATTGATGGGCAAACCAAAGAAGAACTAATCAGAACCAAAAATTACTGCTAATTTAGAGATCTCCCAAAAGAAGAAAGTAATTCTGTGATGTTAGCAGACAAGCAAAAAAAAAATTAATTTTCCATAAGGACTATATGAACACCTACATTTTTTTTATCTCTTAAGAATTAACAGATTTTTTTTTTTAAAGCTGTGGAGGTAAGAATAAGGAGAATAAATAGTTTAGAACATAAAGTAGCAAACCTTACCCAGTAATGGACTCCCTGAAAACTAGAAAAGATCAGACCAAAATAAATAACTCCATAAGATATCAAGAAATATTTTTTTAAAAGAAATGTAATGACTTTAAAAAAATTAAAAGAAGAAAAACGTATCTGCTACTAAAAATAAAAAAAAAACCTATAAAACAGGTCAAGGAGAGGAAATTTAAAAATCATCACATCCCCTGAAAAACCATGATTTTTAAAATACATATTTCAAGAAATCATAAATGAGAACTAACCAGATTTATTAGCTCAAGATATCAAAGATATAATGTTATCACTTTCTGAAAGAACTCCAAAATGAAAAGTCCTAGGAATGTCAGCCAAATTCCAGAGCTCCCACATCAAAGAAAAGATACTGTGAGCATGCAGAAAGAAGCAAATCAAGTACCAAAGATGAAATCTAGGATCCCCCAAAGACCTGGAAGCTCCTAATTTAAACGAAAGGAGATCTTGGAAAGTATTATTTCAAAAGCAAAAGACATATGCTTGCAACCAAAAATAACTTACCCTGAAAAAGATAAGTAAACATCTTACTAGAGGGAAAAAAAATAGACTTTTAATGGAATTGAAGATTTTTTCAAGCATTTCTGAAGAGAAGACCAGAATTGAGAAGGAACTCTGAAATGCCAATACAAGAATTAAGAGAAAGTGAGAAAGGTAAAATTTATCTGAGCAAATGGAAGCTTTTTGATAATGTAATGCTATAGTCATGATAGGAAGAAATGAAAGTTTTCAAAGAAAACTTAGGCACTTAAATCAGAAAAATACAAGTTCTTGGGACAGATTAGTCCCTGAGTGTTTAAAAAGAGGGAAAATAAGGGAGAATATTTAAAAATACATTAGTATAGAAAATATTGGAACTTATTCTTTTTCGTATTTGAGATGTGTGAGAAGTATGAAAGCATGGAAGGAGTGTGGGGAATGGGCATCAAACGAATCTCACTTTTAACTGAAACAGATGAAGAAGGGCTGAACACAATACCCAAACAAATTGATGGAGAAATACATCAAATTCAACAAAGAAACAATCAGGAATGAGGGGTGCAGAGTTAAGGAAAAGGAGAATACTGGTGAAGAAATAGCTGTAGGTAGAATAAACCTCTTGATGTTGAGAGATAAAGAAAAAGCAAGCAAAGAATTAGATTCTAAAGGAGATGCCCATCCACTGGAGAATGGCTGAATACACTGTGACATAAGAATGTTACAAATTATTGCGCCAATAGAAATGAAGAAAATTTCTAGAGAATTATTTGTAGTATGAATTGATATAAAGTATGCAAAAACAAAACAATGGTTTACACAAGGTCAACAACATTGCAAATAAAAACTGAGAAAACTAAAGAACTCTAATAGATGTTATGACAAATTATAACTACAAAGGACATATGATGAAATATATTAGTCATCTAATGAAGGAAAGGTGATGGGATGAAAGTGCAGAAAGAGTCCAGGAAGACACATAACACTTTTAGACATGGCAACTGGGTGGATTCTTTTTGTTTAACTACCCATATTGGTTACAAAGATTTCCCCGCCCCCCCCCCCAATCACTTTTTAAATTTAGAGTGCTGGAGGAGTTCTGAATGGAGAGGACAGGTTAGCAATGCTAATACCAAAAAAGGTAGCTACCCACTGAAACATTTTTGTTTAAATGCACAGAGGAGAATAGAAAGAAATGCAGAGAAGTAGGACAGCTTTACATATAACGTGTGGCATTTGTTATGTACTTTTTAACAAACAAACAAAAAATAACACTACGAATCAGAGCCTCATGGTCTCACATACAATCCTTTGTGTTCTGCTGTTTATATGGAAATGATTTTTTTTTAATTTGTAAGATCAAAATTTTTAAAAATAGCAATAGAGAGAAAAAAATTTACAGAAAGTTAGATAAGAATGCAACTAAGCCAGTCTATACCACAGGTGGGTAACAACAAAATTAGAAGTACAATCAAACAAAAAATAAAAAAAGATTTATGAAGATTTATATGGTAAACTATTGTCTTCAATAATAATAGAGGCATTATTCTTGGACTATAATAAAACAGTCCCTAAGGGTACATAAAAAATGGCTCTAATGAAATTAAAGATGGGAAAAACAGCTGAACCACACCATAGATATTTTGGAAGATGTCCAATAATGAAGGAATAAAGGCTCAATTTTCAAGATATTACAATCCCTTAAGAAAAAAAATATCTTCGGATTTATTTGGAACTCCAAAAAAAAGATGTATGAGGAAGTATCAATAACTATAAAATCAATTATATATTTATTAAGCATCTACTATGCACCATATACTGAGGATAAAACGACAAGAGTGATGGAGTCTCATTTCCTTAGAACAATGCAAAGCATCCTAAATGAGATCTATAATCAGAGTCCGGCCTAACTATCCAAATAGGAAAAAGAAAGTGGATGAAACATGTCTATTATCCAGAATTTTAACAACATAGTTAGATAGAGTTGGCCCAACAGTAAAATATTTTGGACAGATAGTACAAAGTGACAATGAGCTAGGTCTAGAATTAAATAGGAAGAGAAGAAAAGGTTGGATTGCCTCTGGGAAATTTAATGACTCCAATCTTCTCCTTGAAACAAAGGTACATTTTTAAAATATCAATATTCTTCTAACGATATTTGATGACTGAAAGTCATAAAACATCATAGTCCCTGAAGAATTACAGTTCAAGGTCATTCCAAGGGCAGTGGAGAAGCAGAGAGTGAGCATGAGTATGCTGCAGCTTATTACCAATGAAGAATTCCACAGGAATGGTTTAAAAGATATCAGATGACTGACTTTGATAGAGCTCTTCTCAGCAACGCTCTTATCAGACAACGCTAAAAGACTCGTGATGGAAAATGCCACCCACATCCAGAAAAAGAACTATGGAGTGTGAATGCAGACTGAAGCATGTTATCTGCTCTCTCTTTTTTTGTTTCGTTTTTTCCTTTCTTGTGGTTCTTCCCATGTGTTCTAATTCTTCTATACAATGAAAATATGTTTAATAAGAATGTATATGTAGAGCCTATATCAGATTACATGCCTTCTTGTGGAGGGGTCAGGGAAGGGAGGTGGAGAAAATCCAAAACTCAAAAGCTTATGAAAGTGAATGTTGAAAATTAAAAATAAATTAATTAAAAATTTTTTTAAAAGATATCATCAGAGAAAACTATGATTGGGGGAAAAAGAGGAATAGAATCATAGAATCTAGAAGATCTCTGAGATGTCAGAGGCCAGGATCCAGTAAGAGCCACATATTTTACAAATGAGGAAAATAAGGTCTGGATAGGTTAACTGCCTTGTCCAAGACCACAAGGCAATAAAAGCATCAGGGATAAGATGTGGCTTCAAGTGCTTTGATTAAAGGGCTGGTTCTCTTAAAGAGACAGTTGATGTATTTCAACCGAGCAAAGTAAAGAACTGTACAGAATGAACCCTAGTATTCTGGGCAGATCTCCCGTGGAGAATTTATGGGAGAACATGGATAAGAGTTACAGACTTCGTAGGCATGGATGGGTTTTGCTCTGCACTTTGGCAGGGAGAGCCACATCAGTGAGACCAGAGAGTTGTTAAAGTATGAGATGATGTGATTTGTAAACATCAGAATTTTTATACAACTGTGATATTTAATTTTTTAATTCTGATAATTCGGAATAATAATACTGTTAAGATTTAGGTTAAAGAAGAAATCATTAAAAGTCTATACAAACCTACATCTGATGACTCATCTCAGGGAAGACGGAGAGGAGGGAGGAACAGAATTTGGAATTCAAAAATTTACATGTCTTAACACATAATTGGGGGAAAAAATATTTTTTTAAAAGCTAAGTATATTTTAGTTTAACATTTTCTGAAAGATGAATCACACTAAGGAAGGTTTATAACTTTATTGCAAGTCACCCTTTTTGGTATTGCTCTAAGAAAGGATTTTTAAAATCTACAGTGAGAAAAGCTATCACTTAAAAAATGTTTCAATTGAATGTTCAAATAAAATGTTAAGTTCATTTTAATCAAAATGAAGAGCATTTCAAAGGATATATTTTTCCTTGATATTTTTAAGTTGTAGTAACACAGTTACAACTGAATACTAGACAATGTTATATTTCTGGGCTTTAAACTCAGAACTAATGTATGATTTATTGAACTCTTATTAAAAATCCTGAATTAAACTCATAAATATGGCTAGTCTTCTATGTTATTTCTACAGATAAATACAGGGAAGAGAATTTTAACAACTTTTTTCAGAACAAAATTCTACTTTGTTTCACATTTAAAGACAGAACAAGATAGTTCACAATGTAGAAGCAAATTGCTTACTTTGAATGGAACTCTCTCTGCTACAACTTTGTAGTGTGAATAGTGACAAAAACACTCAAGTTTGAGTGAAAAAGCAAATCTTAAAATTACTTGGAAAAGGACTCTCCTTTATAACTTTTTAGCACAAACCAGGGCAAATATAATGCATTAAAAATCAAATTAAGTCATTTTCCAAATATATGCTATATCCAACACTGTTTCTTATAGAGTTTAATATCAAAGAACTACAATAAGTTTTAAAATTCCTTACATTTTTTATTTGAGATTCAACTTTAAGTATAATAAGCATACCTTCATATAATCCTTGATCAACCGAGCTGCCTTTACACCAGTTTCCATATTAAAACTGATGTCAACTTTCACTTCTGTCTCCTGGTCAGTGAGTTTTATTATTGGTACCTGAAAAAAGTTTTAAAGAAACTGATAAATGGTCAAATGATATGAACAGGCAGTTTTCAAAGGAAGAAATTAAAGATATCTATAATCATACGAAAAAACCCTCTAAATCACTATTGATTAGAGAAATGCCAATCAAAACAACTCTGAGGTACAACATTTCACCTGTCTGATTGGCTAACGTGACAAAACAGGAATATGATCAATGCTGAAGAAGATGTGGGAAAACAGGAATACTAATGCATTGTTGGTGGAGTTGCGAACTGATCCAATCATTCTGAAGAACAATTTGGAAGTATGCCCAAAAGGCTCTAAAAATGTACATGCCCTTTGAACCAGCAGTACCACTTCTAGGGCTGTATCCTAAACAGATCATGCAAGTGGGTAAAGGACCCATATGTACAAAAATATTTATAGCAGCTCTTTTTGTGATGGCAAAGAACTGGAAATCAAGGGGATGCCCATCAACTGGGGAATGGCTGAACAAGTTGTGGTATATGAATGTAATAGAATACTATTGTACTAAAAGAAATGAGCAGATGGACTTCATAATAACCTGGACAGACTTATATAAACAGATGGTAAGTGAGGGGAGCAGTACCAGGAGAATACTGTACACAATTACAGACACATCATATCTGTGATGACTAACTTTGATAGACTGGGTTCCTCTCAGCAATGCAAAGCTATAAGACAACTCCAATAGACTCAAGATGGAAAGGGTTATCCCCATCCAGAGAAAGAATTATGGAGTCTGAATACAGATGGAAGCAAACTACATGCTCTCTCTCTCTCTTTTTTGTTTTGTTTTGTTTCTTCTTTCTTGTTGCTCATTCCAGTGGTTGCAATTCTTCTTTACAACTTGACTAATGTTTAATATGAAGGTACTGGTAGAACCTATATCAGATTGCATGCCACCATAGAGGAGGAAGGGAGAGGAGAGGGAGGTGAAGAAAATTCGGAACTCGAAAGCCTGTGAAACTGAACGCTGTAAATTAAAAGTAAATAATTTTTTTTTTTTTAGTAAATAAATTTTTTAAAAAATAAAGAAATTACTGATTTACTATGTAATACTTGTAGTAATTTAATAAAATTTTTCAAAATTGCTAGGTTCTATACATTTTAGGAAATAAAAATAACAAACACAGCTGGACAAAAAGGACTTAGAAATAATACCTCCATCAGTGAGGAGACTGCAATCCTATTTCATCTTGTAATCATAAACTGGATTATCATAAATGTAAATAATGTAAAGAAAACACTTGTATAGCACTAAGTGCCAGTCTTTGTACTTAGTACTTTACAATTTTTATCTCATTTGATACTCATATAATAAACTCAAGAGGTAAGTGTTTTTATTATCCCCAGTTTACAGATGAGAAACAGAGGTTAAATGATTTGCCCAGGGACAGACACTTAACTAGTAAGGATCTGAGCCTGGAGCTGAACTTAGGTCTTCTTGACTCTGAGTCCAGCTCTCTGTTTAGTATGTCACCTAGCTGCCTTACAGTTAGTAACAGAGCCGAAATAGTACCATTCATGACTATATCAAAATGCTTTTACATGAAAATACAACTCAATCAGTAAATATAGATGACTGAGATCTTATCTATTCTTGTTTTTACAGAATGAAGAGTCTGACAACATCAGGTAGCCCAGGGTAGAAAGGGTAAAGGTGTATCTCTCCCACAAAAATTTGCCAGTGGTGTAGTAAGGTAATAAAAAAAAAATATTTTGGCTATTACTAGTCTAAATTGTTTACTTATATTAAAACCTCTTTTTTTTAGGATTTCTAAATATTTAAATTTGCTTTTAAGAATCACAAAAAATTTAACTTTCTATATCAGCAGGAATTTTATTGCTCATTAATATAAATTAATATAAATACCATAAATAGTGAAATATAAGAATAAAATTTTATTCAATTTGAAAACTGAGCAAATATTTAACAAAGTCTTTGCAATTCCTCTATCCGGAACTTTATATTAATACCACTATTTTGGAGCTTACTAATATAACAGGAGTAGACTGAAAACCTAAAATGCCCTTAGCCTCTCATCTACAAGGTCTCTGAATGACTATAAGCTTTCTTACTTGCAGCGTATCTCTTCCTCCACAAGGAAGAAATTAAATTTAAGTAAAATTATGGTATTCTGCCAAGAAAATCTTGATTGTTTACTAGTTCTTATTCTACTCATAATTAAGATTTCCATTAAGTTTTTATACAGCTGGTAATCATGATTACAGAATACATTACAAAAAGACTGACATTATACACACCCAAATTTTAACCTAGACAATATCTAAATGTTGAAAAATTAAACATTGTAAATCACCATAATCTACTGGACCCAAACAGCTGCTTGTGCAGGATTTTTTTTTAGTTCTTTAAACCCACCTGCTTCGTTACTTTTAAAAAATACTTACTGTAGCTTTGTCAAGTACTTTTATGGAACATGGCTCAGCCACATTGTGTTTCCGTAGTGCTTGTTCCAACAGCTGTAAAGGGGGACGTTCCCATTTTCCAAAAACTACTAAGTCTATGTCACTACATAAAACATAGAGTACGTATGTCAATAAAACATGCAATAAAGTACAAATAAATCATTCACTCTGTCTTTAGGAGCATAAAATAATTCTATTAATTGTCATCACTTGTAAATGGCAGCTTATTTCCCATTATAAAATGACAAAGAACAGAGAAGTTAAGTAGTTTCCTAAACATCCTACAGGCATAATTTAAAAAGAAAACCCACGTCTCTGGATCCACAATCCATTGAATACAATGTTTTTCCAAGTCAAATTCACCTTTTGTTAAACGTAATTTGGGATGTCCCTGGGTTATTTAGAATCCTCATAAATTTCAAAGACTATCCCTCAATCTGCAAATAGTAGTTACAGACCAGAAGAACTGACATTAACTCTTAAAAATCATATTTTTAATGAAATTTATTATGTAATTATGCTAAATCTTACCCATAATTATAAGTAAAAAGGCCTATAATGGGTAAAATTTAGAATTATAAAAACTCATACTTAGGATCACTGAATCAGAGTTGGATGGCATGGATGCCAAGTAGTTCACCCTCTCATTTTATAATGAGGAATTGAGGAACTTAAATAAGTACAAAACTGAAACTGTGAACTATGAACATAAAATTATAATAAACACTGAAAGCCCAGGATATTTCATTCCCTACCACCATTTTCCCCTACGTTCTTTACCAATCCCAATTTGGCTATAATCATGTGATAAATAATCTTGAAACTTTATAAAATTAAATACCACTTTAAATCTTTAATGCACATAAACACACAACATTTAATGGGAATTAAGAAACAAAATAAGTAAAAATTTAACTTAAAACTAACTTACCTAGTTGGAAGATAAAGTCCTGTACTAAAGCTGCCAAATATCTGAACCTGAAAGAAAAAGATATTCTCTACTATTCTCTACATTTCAAAGCAACTCATTATCAAAGTTCTGACTAAATTAACAAGTTTAACATAAAAAGAAACACTTATTATTAGATACAAAGACAAACTAGAATTTTAATAATAAAACAGATCAAAATTAAATAATTGGTAAGAAAAAAATTAACAATCTACAAACATTTTTATTTTATTGACTTCCCATTCCCACTGTATGAATCTCTAAAGCTCTCAAAACCAAAGAATTAGTCATGCTGCTCCACCTGAATAACTTTAAAATAAATATTGTAATTTTTGAAAGCCCTATGACATTAAGTTAATAAATCAAAATAAATCACTTAAGCAATTACATTTGCATGAACATCAAAAAGTGACATATAATTCATCTACTACAAAAATAAAAATAATAGCTAAAGTTTAAATAGCACTTTAAATTTGGCAAAGTGTTTTACTTATTCAATGAATCCTTAAAACAACCATTGGTGTTATCCTCATTGTAGAAGTAAAGAAACTAAATCTCAGAGAAATTGTCATTTGGTGAAAGCCACACCAAAAGTGTCAGAAACAGGATCTGAATCAAGGTCTCTCCTAATTCTAAGTCTAGGCCATCTGTAAAAGAATTTGAATATGCAAAAAAAACAAAAAACAAAAAACAAACCTGGTACATGATATTTAAACACAAGTGACTGATGAGTCAGCATTAGTAAAATGTAGAAAAACTATGGAAAATGGGGAAAGTAACAGAAGGTTAAGAAAAGGACAAATGTTTTTATTTCCCCACTCCCCCAAGTCGCCTCTCCATGCCCTCTCCTAAAAAGGAACTCTGCAAGCTACAGGCCAGTGAACTTAACTCTGGTTCCTAGGAAAATCCTAGAATGGATCATTAAAGAGATGGTGGTGAATACCTAGAAAAGGAAAAAGTGATCTGAAAGAGCCAGGATGACTTCATTAAAAATAGGTTTTCCAAATTAACGATTTCCTTTTCTTTATGATGGATTGCTAAAACAATGAGAATTCCATAGATATAGTCTACATGTATTTTAGCAAAACTTTTGACAAAATATCTCAAATTACTCAGATGGAAAAGACGGAAAAATGTAGAGAAGATAATGCAACTAGACTGATTCAGAACTGGTTGGATGGTCAGCCTCAAAAGGTAGCTGGCTGTTAATGGTTCAATGTCAGCAGGGCAGGAATTCTGCAGTGAAGTAACCCAGGAAGATGGGTTTGGCCCAGAGTGGTTTATCACTTTTATCAATGACTTAGATAAAGATGGAAGACTCATCAAAGTTGCACATGACATTAAAATGGGTGGGACAGCTAACCCATTGAATGACTCAGGATCCCAAAAATATATTAGCAGATCAGAATATTGGGCTGAATCTACTAAGATGAAATTTAATAGGAATAAATATAAATCTCACACTAACAAAAAGCTAATTCATAAGTACAAGACTGAGGGATGGATGCTTTTATGACAAAGATCTGGGTGTTTTAGTCGACTACAAACTCAGGCTCATTCAGCAGTACAACATGGCTGTCAAAAAAATCAAATAAACAAATGCAGTCTTAGGCTCTGTTAACAGCGGGGGAAAGGAAGTAAGAGTTCTTCCACATTCTGTCCTGGCCAGATTATATCTGGAAGATTGTGTTGAGTTCTGACTGCGTTGTTTTAAGAAGGATATTAATAAACTGGAGAGATTCCAGGTGAGGCAAAGCATCATTGTGAAGGGCCTGGAATTCATGTCATTTAAGGGTTGGATAAAAGAAACTGAAGATATTTGGCAAGGAGCAAAAAAGAGGAGAGGTAGAGATTTAAAGGGCTATCAAGTAGAGAAGTTTTGTATTTTTTTTTTTTACTGGCTAGTGCCAGATGACAAATACAATGGGTAGAAATTGCAAAGAGTTTGATTAAGGCTTGATATTGGGGGGGGGGAAATTTCCAAAGTGAAAGTGAAAATGGTTGCCTTAAAGAGTAGTAGTTTTTTGCTCACTCGGAAAATCTTCAAGCAGAATCTAGATGACCTCTAGTAAGGTATTTTATAGTGAGGGTTCCGGTTCCTTTTAGGTAGAAATTAAAGCAGATGGCCACTAAAATCTTTTCTAATTCTCAAATTCTAGGATACCCTAAAAATCGTATTAGAAACAACCTAAACGTAAGGATGATAAAATAACAAGAATATTCATAGGCTACACAAAGTTTTGTTATAGTCATATTATATAATGCTATAAATGTGCTTTAAAAAATCATTTAGCATTTTTAGAATGCTACAACAAATTATCCCTAAAATGAGTCACAAATTAAAGCACAATAATCAGACAAGCTAGGCACTATACATTTAAGAGCATTAAATAATAAAAACAACAGGTTGATTATATGCCAGGATACTGCCTGGGTCAATAAAGTCTAAATAAAAATTACTGATATATTTGTATAATTGTGTGTGTGTGTGTGTGTTGTTTGTGTGACATCTCATCCTAAGGCAAAGAACACTAGTTTCAATAATTTTGGCCTGAACATCAGGGTGATAGAACTATGAATGGAGATTAAGAGGATAAATGCAAAGGTGTTATATAACAAAATTTAGAAATGGGCTGGATGAAGGGTTGGAGTGGCATAAGACCAGAAAAACCAAGGATGATTCAGTTTATAAACCTAAGTGACTGGAAAGAGAGTGGTGCCTTCAAGAGAAATAATGAAATCTACAAATGGGATAGGCTTAGTGAAGAGAATTATCAATAATTATTTTGGACAAATTGAGTCTGAGAGGCCTACAGGATATCCAGGATAAACAAATAGCAGAAGATAGCTAGGGGATTAGAGGAGTCTTGAGTTTAGGAAAGAAAGTAGAGCCAGGTTTTAACTTGGGAATCGTATGCATCAAAATAATAGCTGGACCCATTAGAACTAATCACCAAGGAAGGAGGAATAAAGAGAAAGGGGAAAATAGAGTCTGGAAGGAGGAGGAGGAGGAGGGAAGGTGCAGAGAAGCATGGTACAAAGCAGTATAAAAAGGAATAATCAAAGAGAAAGGAGGAAAGCCAGGAGACAAAGAAGGACCGGAAGGGGAAGAGTGGTTCAGTGTTGAAAGCTGTCAAAAGGTCAGGACGAATGATCCAATTAAGAGATTATTAACCTGTGAGAGAACAGATTCCAGTACATGATAGTGGAACCAGGTACTGAGGAGTCAAAAAGTGAGTAGGAGTTGAAGTGGAGCTAAGGACTGTGGATGCCTTTTTTCTCCAGGATTTGGCTATGAAAGAAAAAAGATCTAGGGAAAAAGAATGAGGAAACGGCTGAATGAAGTTTTGTTTTGGTTTTTTAGGATGAAGGAGACCTCAGCATGTTTGCTGGGAAGGGAGTAGTTGATAAAGAATTTTAACAGGAGAAAGAAGTTAACTAAAGAGAACGGCACAAACAGATATGGGCCTTGTAAGGAGAGGAACTTTATTGTCAGAGACGGGACCAAAGAAAGAGACTATGGCACAAGAGAGAATGAGGACTTTTGAGTATAGAATAGAGGAGAAAAGGGTGTATGTGACAGAGGTCCTCAAGGGTCTCTGTTGAGTGAGCCTGAGATAGAGTGATATTGGGAAGGAAAAAAGAAATTTGAAATTATAATACTAACAGAAAAAAAATAAAAGAATTACCAGGCAGTAGTGAAGAGTGTTTTAAAAATAATTCTTTACCATGGAAATGAGATCATTTTTATTAAGGTTAAACAAGAAAAGAATGGAAAAGAGAAAGACAAACGGAGGCATATGGAATGGCAATTGGGAATACAGTCTTATATACAAAGAATCTGTGATTTCATAAGCACAAGGCACTTCAAAGGTGGGACTCCATTTACCAAAACCCCCTTCAACGGTTTGACACATAAATCACAGGGAGGTGCCTGAGGCAAAGCAAAGTTAAATGATTCATCAAAGGTCACAAAGGGAAGAGTGAAAAGTAGCCTCAATCTTCCTGACTTCGATTCCAGGACTCCATCCTCTGGGTCACACCGCCTTTACCAGAGCCCCTGCTCTCTTCGTGACGTTCTTTAGATGGTTTGGACAAGGATGTACAAAGAGTACTGTATAAAGACTGACACGTTTAAGGCAAAGAAAAATGAGTTTTACAGTACAAATGATGAATTTACAGAGTCTGCCACGAGCTCCTTTAGAGCAGAAACCAGGCCTTGGACATCTTTTATCTCTCACAGGGCCTAGTACAATGCTGGTCATGTAAGAGGTAGTTCAGAAGAGTTCAATAAATAAAAATTTTAAGAAATGTATTAAAATTTGCAATTAATAGTTCAACTTTATAAAATATAAAAGTCAAGAAATGAAGTGGTTTGTCCAAGGTTAAACAACAGATAGAAGAATCCAGGCTTAACCTCAGATTCTTCCTTCTATAATTCCATTCCTGCTAAGTGCTATACTGCTTCTCAGAGGGCATGCAGGTCAAATGAAATTAGAATGTTTGGGAAAATCTTAACTTTAAAGGCAGAAGTAATAAAAAAAATCATACTTTTCCATAAGATGTCTGCTTGGTAGCACTCTGACTAGAAAATGACTCTGATTCTTTATGGCAATTATATTTTTAAACTTATCTATATAATCATACAGAGGTTTGAAAATATGCACTTACATCAGCCGTAGGCCAAAGATCTTTTATGACAGTTTCTATTCTTTTAACTACTTCTCTTCGCATAGCTGCTTCTTCGGGACAGGGGGACATGAAATTATAAAAGTCAATTATTTCCTCATGAAGCCTAAAAGGGAAAAAAAAGGGAAGGAAAGAAACATTACTATGAGTAAAAATGAGCTTCCCAAGATTGCTTAACAATAGAAACCTATTAACAGCATTATTTAAGCTACATAAACAAATCACAGGAATAATTATTAAATCCTATTGTTTATTTTATACTTAAATGTATAAGTCCACATTTTTAATAATAACTGGGATAAACTAAAATAAGTCACACAAAAGGATTTGGTTCTGAAGATATAAATGGGAAAAGGGAAAAGTGGGGTAGTGGAGAAGAGAAGCACAAGGGGGGAAGGGGAAAGGATACACAGGAGAGAAAAAGCAACATATATATGTAGTCACAGAATTCTACTACAACCAAACACCTCGAAGTCATTTAGAATTAGCATTACTTAACTTAATCCAATAAACATCCAAAGGTATTTTCTCTAAAAGAGAACACTGGAGAGCAACAGCAAGAAACAAGTTAATTTAAAAAGGCATTATCTTATTTTTGTTGTTCTAAATCAAATCTTGAACAATATATCTAAAATAGAGATCCTCCAAAAGGCTTACCCATCTCCACCTGCCTCCAGCCACTTATCTTTCCAGTCAAAAATTTAGATCATCAACTGATAGGCTCACTCAGCAAAGACCCTTGAGGGCTCTCTGTCTGTCATGTTCACCCTCTTCTCTATTCCATCTCCTATAGCCCAGTTATTATTAATCTCAATATGGCCTTTATAGGAAAGAGGTACTTATGCCAATTTAGCACAAGAGATGTCAAGAAGGTTAGTTTGTTAGAACTAGGAGCCAGAAAAGAATAAAACTAGGAGTACAGAAATTTTTAAATATATACATATATATACTCATACACATATATATATATTTAAAATTCATGTGCTTATATTGAAAAGTATGTATTTGGTAAACATACAGATTCCATTGTTACTGAAATAACTGGGAAAATATATGATATTGACTTAATAATAAATGATAAATGACAAAATATTCTGTCAAATAAAAAAGGAATACAAAACAATGCCACTTTACTGTTACTGTACTACATACAGCTTCTGGTGCTTACTTCAACAAGCTGTCTGGTAAATGAGCACTTTGTTGTTGTTGTTTTTTTAAACAAGACTTTAAAAAATTAAAAAGATGGGCAGGAACCATAGTGATAAAACCCTAGGGATGGCTGTGGGTTAGACCATTTTAGTAGCCCAGAAGTTCAAACTGCATGAGTAATAAGAGTCAATGCCATTTGTCCATGATTTATGGAATGAAAATAATTGCAGCATTTCGGAATGCAATTAAGCTGTGTAAAATTTTTATCAGAATGACAATAACCATTATTCAAATGTAAACACTACCTTAATAGAACAGAACTATTCAGGACCAATAGTAAAATTTTTACGGAATGAATTTATAAGAAAAGGGGCAGAAGAGCAATGCAATCAAATAGTTTTAGTACATTTATTATTATAATAGAATTTTCTGTTAATATATAACCATATATTTTATCAGATGAATAGAATTTAAAAGCACTATGTATCATGTTTTACATTTAATACACCATATTTATCCTTGTAAAGATCAAACTGCCCACAACTAGAAAGAAAAATTAACAAATTAATGAGTCTATAGAAACATCTTTTATTAAGACTTTTTATATCAGTAAGACGGATCTACAGAGGCAGCAGAGTACTACATTTGAAGTTAGTTAGACTTGGGTGCAGATTCTGCCTGTCACACATCTCAAAAAGAGTGACCCCTAGGCAAGTTAAGCTTACCCTCTTAGCCTCCAGTAATTCTATAGGACATCTAATAAATCACAGACACCTGTGATCTCCTTTGGTGCAATCCTTAGACAAAAAATTAAAGATCTTTCATTTTTAACTTGAAATTAGCTTATCTTTATTAAATTTAAAAGAACATCTAGGAGGAAATAACACAGGGATAGGAAACAAGAGACCTTCCTTCTACTTCTTGCTACTTGTATAACTTTACACAAGTCACCTCAACCCTAAGACATGTTAGATATACCTCCCCATTGGTAAAAAGGGAATAAAACATGCCCTACCCTAGCTTGAAGGTGTGGTGTAAGGATAAAAATAATTTTATGCATGGTAGTTTTCATTTATGATTTCTTGAAATAATAAGCTTTGAAAAACTAGGCTTAGATAAAGCCCATATGGATACAAATGGATCTACTTGACAATGCCATTAAACCCAAATCACTACTGCTCTCAGTGATTGGCCAATCATTAAATAAACATTTACTCAGTGTAAAGAATGAGAGTGGGTAAGGGCTTTGAAAATAGGTTAAAAACACTATATAATTCAAGGTATCAATTACTATTATTATAACTTCAGTTAATCAACACCAGTACAGCTAAAGCATTCCAGAAATCTGCATTTCACAGAACTTCTAAGAAACAGGGAAACAAAGAGAGCCTAAATCCATGAGACTTTAAAGATTTGAACTCAAAATCAACATGACAATAGAGCTGAACCAAAGAACATTTATTTTCAAAAGACTGTTACTCTACTATGTAAAGTTAGTTTTATGAGTTTTCACAAATTCTGAGAAAAGGACTCATTTTGTGGACAGATCACTGAAGTCAGCACCAAGAGCTGTATGTAGTAAAATAAGAGTCTTTTTATTTTAAAATTTAAAAGCCAAAGACTAGGGAATGGAGGGAACTGAGCACAGGACAAATGCAGTGAAATTTTTACAACTAAGTGCAGCTTAGTATAAGAATTCTATTTAATCCACTAAACCAAAACTTGAAAATTTATGAAACTTGCCACTTTGAAGAAGTAAAACAAAAGTGCCCATTCCAACTCTGGTCTAGCATACCATACTCTGCTAGCCCCACAAGCAAAAATTACATTTCAAATTACTGCCTCGTTAAATGAGTACTTTGATAAATACTTCCTGACCATATGTCTGTTTATTTTTCACAACGATTTGCAACATCGTACATGTCTAAACAAGCAATTTTTGAAATATTGTTTTTTTTTTTCCTTTGACTCTGTGCTTCTAGTTTTCAACCTTTGTTGAACTTTATTTCTTAAAGGGAGATTTGGGGTGGGGAGAGGGAAAAGATTATTGAGAAGGAATCTCTTTTTTCCTAGCTAAAGTTAAGAATAGATAACTTGAACTTTATATGAAGTCTCTTTCAAAATGTTGTTATGTGAGATGCTACCAGCAAGATGACAGAAGTCACTTTTTGTAAACCTCTTCAATACCATAACCTCAAAGGAAAGAAATCATGTACTTGGTACAGAGAAATTACAGCTAAATCCAAAAGATAAGACAAAAAATCTCATGAGTTAACTCCAGGAAACTTTAATACTTAAGTGCTATCACTCAACATCACTAACTTTAATGCCTCCCTCAGTGAACACAATGTCAAGCTCCCAAGCTTGTGACTCAGGGACAACTACGGGAACACCTCCTTCCCTACCATGGTAGTGACTTTGCCTGTTCTTCTCAACACACAACCCACAAAAAGCAGCAGACTGATTCTGCTCAGTCATGGGAAGCAAAAGGGGTTGGGTTGGGGGAAGGGGAAAATGAACTGAGGCTGGCCTGAAAACATGAGTGTGTTGGATTTATAGTGAAAAGATGAGGAGAAGCAGGTAATGGGACTGGAAACCAAGTTAGAACTAGGTCCCCCACCTCCCAGATTATTCACGGAAGAGATCTGATCTAATATTCTCTAATGAGAAGGCGGTGAAGCCACCTAGTAAATCAGCCTTCAGGGGTCTGTCCATCTGTGGAAAGGGAGCTAGCAAAACAGTAATAGAGAATAAGAAAACTGTTGAAATACTATAATATCAAGAGAGAAAGCCTGAATAAAAACCTAGTTCATATGCAGTTGAACCAGAAAAGACCTAAAAATAGGAGGAAGAATGAATAGAAACTTGAGAAATGAAAACACTTTGAACAGTTTTAATAAAAAGGAAAATGAACTAATATTGCCTGATAAAAGAAACTCATGTGGACTCCATGGATATCATGGAAAAGCAGTAAGAAATTCCAGAGCGACTTAAAGAGAAGTAAAACTCTTTAAAAAAAAAAAGTAATAAACTTACATCAAAACCTAAATAGCTAAGTAGGAAAAACTGATTTTTGATCAAAGTAATAGAAACTTTCCAAAGCAATAGAAACTATGAGAGAGATGGAGACAGAGACAGAGAAATTTGAACACAAAAATACTGAAGTGGAAGAAAATATGGTGGAAGACTTGTAAAAGGTATCCATACTAGAAGAAGGCGTGAATAAATTAAAGTGACTGACATCAAAGATATGTCCAGTGATTTGAGATTCTAAATCTCTCAGATAATATGAATTTTAGAACCTTAATAACATAATTAAAGAAAGAGAAGTCTAAAACTTCCAAATGCAAACAAAGCACTAATCATGAGAAATCTACAAAATACTACATGGATAAAACTTCACACTTCAAATATTAAGAGATGAAATAGTTAAATTTAACAACTGCATTATCAAATTTTGGAAGACATGAAAAAAAAATCTTTTGAATATGAAGGAAAAGTAGTTTCAATACAGTATTATGTGTATTCACAATAAATTAGAATGGAATTTTATATTCAAAAAAGCAAATGAGCCCAAGCTGAAACCCCAAATGACAACTAACGCTAAAAACTTGAAACTAATCATCATTTTTAAAAATACACATACACACACATATACACATACACACACACATACACACACACACACACATGGCATGGGACCAAGAAAAAGTAAATAAGTACACTACACCAAGAAAAGACTAATGAAATTGTCTCATAGTTACAGGTTATTGGTTTTGGTTTTGGTTTTGTTAAAGAAAGAGCTATGTAAAAGGAAAAATAAATTAGGGTCTTCAAAGAATAAAAAGGATCAAAGAGGCTAAAGTTGTAACAGGGAAACAGAAGAATTGCATTTATGTGCCAAGGACTAAGTACTCTGAACCCTTAAAGTTGTGAATTAATGTCTTTACAGGTGAGAATAGTGGAGTAGGAAGATGCATAGTGGGGAAAGAGGATGTAGGGAATAGAAGGAATAAATGATACACTAACTCCATGGGTAATGAGTAAAGAGATGGTGATTACTACAGTCTCTTGGCAATGAATGGTAAGAGATAATGGTAAGGGGGAGGGAAGTATTCCCACAGGGTAAGAGGTGTGTAGCTGTGGTAGGAGATCAGAACCTGGAGCATGTCTTATTCCTAAAGACAGTGGGCACTGCTAGTAGTAAGGGTAGTGAATCATAGAATAAGAGACGAGATGATATAAGTCCTTAGGGATAGAGGTTGATCATGAGGAGGCCAAGAAATGGGACCAAGCCTCGTGATGTGGGACACAGACTGACTCTGTGGTACTGCAGCCATCTAACATTATTTTCCTTATTTCTAAAAGTGGGGCACAGCAAAAGAAAAAAGAAACGAGGATAAGGAAAGGTCTACTAAGGCAATAATGTACAAATTAGAGCTAACAGAGAGCTCAAAGCTGGCACTTCAGAAACTTTAACCCCATGATGGGCAGGAAGAGAACAGAAAAATATGAATATAGCCTTCGGAAATAAATCAGAAAATAAAATTAAGAAGAGACTAGAAGGAAAGAGAAATAAAGAGGGTTACTGAACTGAATATGGAATTTTCAAAATAAGAAAATGCACAAATCCTAAAAAATCTTTATAATGAGGAGAAAAATAAAACGGAAAATTAAAGAGCTATGTAACATAAAAAAAATCAACAACAACTAAAAACTGGCTCTTTGAAAGACCAACAAAATTGATAAACCTCAAGCTAACCTCTTAAAAAGATGAAGGAAGAGAATCATGTTACTGAAGTAAAAAAAGCAACAAAATAACAACAACAGGATATAAATAATAAATACACATACACATATGTGACAGAGAATTTGAAAGGAATGGAGGATTATCTACAACATAAAAAAATACAAATTAATAGAATATGAAATAGAGATCTCAATCGATTTTCAAAAAAACGAAACTGAACTAGGAACTACTGAGGGGGGAAAGAAGACAGACGGGGATCCCAAATCCAAATAGATTAGTGAATTCTATCAAATAATTAAAGAATTAATACCTTTGCCATACCAATTGTCCCTAAAAATTAAGGGGAAAAAAACACATTACCAAATGCATTGTGACAAAATAGAGTTTTAATGTCTGGACCCGAGAAGAAAAGACAAAAAGTTAAACTATAAATTATTAAAAACTAATATTATTTTAAAAAAATTCTAATAAAAAAACTAATATACCCAAAAATTATTCATTATGATTAAATTGGATATTCGTGGGACTCAAGCATGATTCACCATCAGAAAAACAACTGGTATAAATATTTTTAAAAGAACACCCCAAAATCATATGATTATTTTAATAAAGTAAGCATGCCTCGGTTCCCTAATGTTATTTGGCACAGCATTAGAAATATTAGCAGTAAAAACAAGAGAAAGAAATTAAAAGTATAAACACCAGCAAAGGAGAAATAAAACTACTATTTATTTGAGATGTGATGATGGAAAAGTTTACTTAAGATAACCACAGGGAATCAAATACAATTGAGATGAACAGTTTTGGTAAAAGTAACAGGATACAAAATAAACCCACAAAATCAATAGTATTTTGAAATAATACTAACAAAATCCAGAAGGAAATAATTTAAAAGGAAGTGTCATTCAAAATAACAAATACATAAAATATCTCTAAGTTCATCAACCAAGGCACAATCAAGACATATGAAGCTACAAAACATTTTTGTTAATGACAAATAACTGGAGGGATATTTAAAGCTCATGGCTGGTCCAAATCAACATTAAAAAAAAAAATTACAATCCTACCTACATTATTTTACATTTTCACTTACTAGGTCAATGAAAGTACAGGCATACCTCAGATACTGCAGTTTCAGACTACTGCAATAAAGAAAATATTGCAATAAAGTAAATAATACAAATTTACTGGTTTCCTGGTGCATATAAAAAATTATGTTTACACTACAGTGTAGTTTATTAAGTGTATAATAGTATTACATATATTTTCAAATGAACATGCCTTAATTTCAAAAAATACTTCATTGCCCAAAAAAAAAAAAGGCTAACAATCATCTAAACCTTGAAAGGGCAAGTAACATTTTTGCTTGTGGAGGGTCTTGCTCAGATGTCGATGGCTGCTGATGGATCAGGGGAGTGGCCTAGTGTTCATCCTGTCTTAGTTTTTGACTAAATTTAATCATTTCTAGCTTTTGATTTAAAGTGAATGACTTCCGAGTCTTCCTTTCACTCGAACACTTAGAGGCCACTGTAGGATTATTAATTGGCCAAATTTCAATACTGTTGTGTCTCAGGAAATAGGGAGGCCCAAGGACAGGGAGAGAGATGGGGGACCTGCCAGTTGGAGGAACAGACAGAACACATATAACATTTATTGATTAGTTCACTGTCTTATGTGGGCATGTTAGGGGAACCCCAAAATAATTACAATAGTAACAGCAAAGATCACCAATCACATCTCACCATATCAGATAGAGTAATAATGAAAAAGTTTGAAATATTGTGAGAATTACCAAAATATGACACAGAGACACGATATGAGTATATGCAATTGGAAAAACCGCACAGATAGGCTTGCTTGACACAAGGTTGCAATTAACCTTCAGTTTATAAAAAACAGTATCTGTGAAGATTAATAATATTTCTGTATCAAGAAAGATACATTACAATGCTTAACAAAATAATAAAATTCATTATAAGGATAAGCTAGAATCTGAAGAAAAAAAATTTTTTTTGCTTTTTGGTGGGTGTAAGGGCAGGGCAATTAGGGTTCAGTGATTCACCCAAGGTCACATGGCTAGTAAGTGTTAAGTGTCTGATTTGAACTCAGGTCCTCTTGACTCCAGGGCTGGTGTTCTATTCACTGTGCCACCTAGCTGCCCCTGAAAAATAATTTCTTAAAAGAGTAGAAATGAAGAAGAAATAGTATTCCCAGACTTCAAATTATACTACAAAGTAGTAATTATCTGAACTGTTTGGTGCCAGGTCTGGTGAAGAACATGAGGCTACCAGATTTTTGAGATCAAGAGTTCTGAGATACAGTGGGCAACGCCAATCAGTGGCCCACGTTAAGTTCAGCATCAATATGTGTTACACTCCCAAGAGTGGGTGGCCACCAGCTTTCTGAAGGAGGGGCCAATTGGCCTGGACTGGAAATGGAAGTCAAAGCTCCAGACCAGGCCAAACATAAACAGCCCCTTCATTAGAACCTGGGTGAGATAGAGAGGCTCAGTAATTTTTTTTTAAACTGTTTAGTGCTCATCCTACAGTCAAGAGGATCTATGTTTAAATCTGGCCTCAGACACTAGCTGTGTGACCCTAGGCAAGTCACTTAACCCCAATTGCCTTAAGAGGGAAAAAACTGTTTAGTACTGACTGACTTGAAATAGAAAAGTGAGTCAGTGGAACAGAATAGATAACCAAGAATCACAATCTACTAACCTAGTTTTCAATAAACCAGTGAAGATTAACGACTTGAGGATAAACTCCCTATTTGACAAGAACTGCTGACAAAACTGGAAAGTAGTTTAGTGGAAATTAGGATTAAATCAGCATTTAGACCATACACCATAATAAGCTCAAAACAGATATGTGACCTGAACATGAAAAGTCACAACATTTAAAAAAATAAGAGAACCAGTCTTGTGAGTAGCAATTATTTCATTCATTGAACAGGCTCTTAACAAATGCTTGTTGATTGATCAGGTATATTTCACAGGTTAGAGAAAAATATTAACCAAAAAAGATTATCACAAAAGATAAAACAGCTAATGCACAGTACATAAAATTGAAAAACTTTTGCTATAACAAAATCACTGCAACTTGAATAAGAAAGGAAGTTATTAATTGGTGTGGGAGAACTCTATAACAAACACTTCTGATATGGGTTGAATATTCAAGATGACTAGATAGCTAACACAAATACATAAGACCAAGAACAATTTCTCAACAGAGAAGTTGTCAAAGGATATGACCCAACAGTTCTCAAAAGCAGAATTGCAAACTATTAAGAACCATGTGAAAGAAAGCTCCAAATCACTAATTTGAAGAGAAATCCAAATAAAATTAAATCAAAAAATGACAAAAGATGATGATAATAGTGGGCATTTACACATGGCACTTTAAGATTTACAAAGCACTTTAAAAATATTATCTCATGTGATCCTAACAATGACCCTGCTATTACTATCTCAATTTTACAGATGAGGAAATTGAAACACACAAAGGTTAAGTGACTTGCCCAGGGTCACATAACTAGTAAGTGTTTGAAGCAGAATTTGAGCTCAGGTCTCCTGACTCCAAGTTCAATGCTCTATACACTATATCACTTAGCTAACTACAGGAATAGTCAAACCTCAGACAGGTTGAGGAAAGAAAGGTACACTAATGCTCTTGATGAAGCTGGAAATTGGTACAATCATTCTGGAAAGTTATTTGAAATTTTGCAAAGCAAATTACTAAAATATCAATCTACTTTAACCCAAAGATCTTCCTGTTAGGCATAATTACCCTTACCCTCAACTCCCTCTTCCCCAAAGAAGTCAATGACTTAAAAAATATAAAATGTCCAAAATATTCCAAAATATTCATATCAGCACTTTTTACAGTGGTCAAAAACAGGAAACAAAATAGATGCCCATCAACTGAGAAATGGCTGAACAAATTTTGTTACATGAATGTGATACAATATTATTGCACTATAACAATAATACAGAGACAGTTGAGAAGACGTTTACAAATTGATGCAAACTAAAGAAACTAAACCAGGAAAATAAACACAATAATTGTAATGATGTAAATGGACCAAATAAACAAAAAAACACATTAGAAATTGAATGCTATGAAATTATAATGATCAAGTTTATTCCCAAAGAAGAGATTATGAGAACATACTTTCCTTTTTCATGTAGTGATAGGGCTATATATTGCACATAATCTTGTACTGAGCTGCCATGCTGGATTGTTTGCTACCTTGTCTTCCCTCTTTTTTATTCTTTGGTATAAGAAAAATCTTTCTGGGAGGGAAAAAATGGAAATGGAAAACTGGGAAATGGAAGGTACTGCAAAAAAAAAAAAAGATCAATAAAAATTTAAATTTTAAAAAAGGCAACATTATGAATGGTGACTGAACTGACTTGGTAATTCAGAAAGCATACTGTGTTCTTCATATGAAAAGGATCATGTCTTCTTAGAGTTACAGAAATATAAATATTATTGTTAATAGAGAAGACAGGAGTGTTGGGCATTGTCAGATAGTCACAAGTCTTAAAAAGAAGGCAAATTTCAAAAAAACAGCAAAAAAAGTATACTTAAAAAATAGTTTAAGAAAAAAAGATAACTCTTAAAAATGAAAAGTTACTTATATAATCAAAAACAATGCCCAATAAAAATTCTCTAGCAAAACTGATAGGGTTTCACAACATGCTTGCCTATAAATTTAAGAGTTAAGGAGATTAAGAGTCCATTTCTTTCTGTCTTCTCTGCCTTTCTAATGAATTTTTAATCTCTCTACTAGTACCTTCAGTCTAACAAAACCCTTAACCACCTCATCCTTAAATATATGTATATATACTGTATACACAATATATATGACATATATTATGTATGTGGTATAGACACATTCCTAACCTTAAGCTATTGTCCCTATTCCTCTCCTTTCTCCCTTTCACAGTTAAACTTCTAGAAAGAACAGTATATGTTTGTTGCACCTACTTCCTAACCATCTGCTCACTCAACTTCTTAAAATCTGGCTTCCATTCTAATTTTTCTACTGAAACAGGCTTCTCTCTAAAGTCACTAAAGATATTCTTACTCCTAAATCCACTGATTTTTTAAAGTGTTCTCAATCTCCTTGACCTGTCTGCAGAATAAGACTATGGCTCAGCCCTTCACCTGAAAACCATTTCCTTCCTTTTTTAGCCATTCCTTCCATTTACTTCACTGGTTCCTCAACTTTCTTCACCCTTAAATATAGATATCCCTCAAAGTACTATTTTTGGTCTCAGTCTCTTCTCTTTCTATGCTCTTATTACTCTTGTGACTTCAGTAGCAACTTCTATGAATCCCAAATCTTCATTTGGAAACAACCCCCCAAACATCTGCTTAAGTTCCAGTTCAATATTTCTAGATACCAGATAACTACCACTAACTATATGTCCCACCAGAACACTAGAACTCCACACATCCAAAATCAATCTATCTTTTCCATAAAAACTATTTCTCCCCTTTATTTTTCTGTTTCATCAGATGGCATGATCATCTTCCTAGTCACACAAGCTTAAAACTTTGGAATCAACTTTAACTCTTCCTTCTCATAAAATAAACATATATATATATATATATATATATATATATATATATGTATATGTATATGTATATATACACACAGAGACATCAAATTTCCATCAATTCTACCTCTACAATATCTGCCTCATAGCAAAACATTACTGTATACTATTTCACTTGGTAACCTTGCCAGTTTCCATGGATTCAATTATCATCTCTATACTAAAGATTCCCAGACCTACTTCTCCAGCCTTAACCCTTGTCCTGACATCCTCCAGGCTCACAACTCTAAATTTCTACCGGATATGGTAAACTGGATAGCCTGTAGACATCTTACACTCATCAAGTCCAAAGCTAAACTCGGTATCTTTTCTCCTCCAAATCTTCCCCTCTTCCTAACTTCTCTATTACTATCAAGGTCATCAACATCTTCCCAGTCACTCAGGCTCACAACCTACATGTCACCCTTGACTCCTCATGCCCACCCTCCCATATCCAATCTATTGACAAGTTCTGTTGGTTTTACTTCAGTAACTTATCTCATATAAGCCCCTTTCTTTCTTCTGATGCTGTCACCACTCTGGCACAAGTCCTAATCACCTTATGCCAGGACTAAAGAGTCAACTAATTGGTCTCCCTGCTTTTAAGTTTTTCCCCATTCCATTCTATCTTTCATACACCTTTCAAACTGATCCATCTAAAGTGAAGGTCTGACCATGTCAACCTTGCCCCATTCAATAAACTCAAACCCCTCCCTAAAACTTCCAGGATCTTGTAAAACATCCTCTGTTTGGGTTTTAAAGTTTTTCATATCCTGGCCCTCTCCTAACTTTCTAGACTTCATACACCTTACTCACCTCCATATATTCTGTGATGCAGTGACACTAATATCCTAGATGTTCCTCACACAAAACACTCCATCTTTCAATTTGGGGCATTTCACTGGCTGTCCCCCATATCTAGAGTTCTCTCCATCCTCATCTTCATCTTTAAGCATTCATCAAGTTCCAGCTAAATAATCTCATCTTCTATAAAAGCTGTTCTTGATCTCTTTAATATCAGTGCCTTCCCTCTGTTGATTATCTCCAATTTATCTTGTATGTGTGTATATAAATACATGTATATAAACACATATATAAAACTTGTGTTTATAGACTTCATTCATTTTCCCTCTCCCATGAGACTGCAAGCTCCTTAAAAGTGGGTACAGTATTTTTGCATCCTTTTTGGTATTTCCAGGTCATACCACAAGTGCCTGAATATAACAGATGCAAAGTTATTTGATGACTGACTGGCATTAGCTCAAACCATTCATTCATTACCTGAATTGTTGTAATAGCTTCCTAATTCATCATCTTGCCTCTTGGTTTAGTCTACTCACTCTCTAACTTACCTTGTGTATTGCTGCCCAAGCAACCATCCTATTGCTTTGATCCCCAACCCTAACTCAAAATTCTTCTGACTACTAAACTCCTGGACTACAGGCACCTAGCTTCCTCATACTACATGCAGTCTCTACTCCTCCTTTTCTTCTAGCACTGTCTATTCTCTGACTGCCTTTGCTTATGGAACCCTAATACTCTGATTAAACACTCGACTTCTAAGGAAGTCCCTATCATTTTTCAAGTAGTAACTCAAATGCCACCTTTGCCATGAAGCCTTTCCTGATCCTTCTTAGCCTCAAACTGAAATGATTTCTCCTGCCTCAAATTCTTTGTGGTCCTTTGGCTGGATTGCACTCCCTTTTGTAACATATGGTTAGCTACTTACAAATTTTTAGCATTCGCCACCTCTAAGTCACTAGACTAAATGCCTTTAAAATTGAATCTGAATCAAATCTATCTACCTCTGATACCTAGCATGATGCCTTGCACTTAGTAGTTGCTAATAAACGGTTTGTCAGAATGAAAAAGATGTACAAAAGTTCAAAATAAGGCACAAAACTAATTGAAGAACACCAGAGTAACAAATATATAAAAAATATAGCATGAGAAAAGTCCCATAGTATCAAAACATGAGGGGAGCTAGAAAGGGCCTTAGAGGTCATCAAGTCTAAACCCAGATGAGAATGAGGTTACAGATGAGGAAACTAAGGCAAGAGGTTAAGTGACTTGCACAGGGTTAAACTGTTAATAAATACTTAGACAGGATTTTGAACTTAGATCTTCCTGACTCCAAGTCTAACACTCTATCCCCATACCACCCAACCCTGAACAAACTGAGACTTATTTTTTAAATGATAAGACTTTAAAAGGACTTTTTTTAGTTAAATTCAAGGCATAAAGGAAATATGTACACACACAGCTTTGCACACATTTGTAATGTTGACAAATGACTGAGTAAAAAATGAATTATGCTATTTTCACTGTCAAGGTAAATCAACTTCAAACTAAAAGGAAAAAACAGCCTTTGATCAGTCAGACAACAAACATTTTAAGTGCCTACCATATGCTAAATACTGGGGATACAAAGAAGGGCAAAAAACATTCCCTGCTCTTAAGAAGCATGCAAAAGGTACAGTAGTAATATTTCAAATAAGCAGCTGTTCCTAATGAGTTCAAAAATCTCTAACAGGATGAATTCTATTCCAGGGTGATAACAAGTAGCCCAACTTATTTAGCCTGTAAAACTCTCAAAAAGTGTGAAACAGTATAAATATTATTATCTCTACTTTGCAGGTAAGGAAACATTAATATCATATAGGCTAAACAACTTGCCTAGATTCATAAGAGAAATGTCAAGTCTATAATTCAAGCCTACAGTAGTAGGTCTCTCCTGATGAGAAGTCCAGTACTTTCTACAATCTAACAGTCTGAAAAAAGTGGACAGCTATAACTACCAAATAGCTATCTGTCATGTTTTAAGAATAGTGAAGAATGGAAGAGGTCCCTGAAGATCTGTCTAAAAAAGAGAGGGTAAATGTTGCCACTATCTTCCAGAAAGTATTGTCTGATAAATTTGATTTCAATCTATTGCAAATTTCTAGAACACATTATTAAAAACAAATGTGAGAACTTAGAAAACAATGCTCACTAGCCTTGCCAATATGATATCACTAAGAACAAGTTGCAGCAGATTAAGACAACTGGCTTTTTTTAACAAATGTTCTTGTAATATTGTTAATATAGTATAACTTAATTTTAGCAAGATATTTGATAGAGTGTCCCATGATATCCTTGTTAATAAGATTTTTTTCTTAACGTGAGCTAAGGATTGTTAGATGGCACAGGTCTTTGAAATAATTTTTTTTCCTTTAAAGCAGACTATCTTAAGATTTGGATGAGGAAAAAAAATCTTTGAATTAAAATCTGATACAAATTTCACATGCACAATCTATTGGAAGTTGACATTAGAATTATAGGCCATTCCCTAATAGATATCCACAAATATCCAAAGTTTAGGCTAAAATCAAAATGAACTAGAAGTTCTGATTGGGGCTGGTGGAGGCAAGAAATGACCTAACAGAATAGTACCAGGACTAGGGCTTTCTGGAGATGAAACCCATGACTGGAATATGGATATGTATGGATTTTTTTTTTAACCAGAGCTATGATCTCATTGGTAAAGAAAATTCCCAGTAAGGAAACTCCTAGAAAAATCTGGTAGATTAGCACTTGCTCTGTAATTTATAGTCTTGGAGAAAACCCTTGATAACTGAGAGATTAAACTGCACAGGGTCACAAAGCAAGTGTATGTCAGGGGCAGAATTTGATCAAAGCTGACTTACTATCCATCCACTCTATATCATACTGCATCTCTTTGAATGGGCATACTTTGTTCAAAAGAAATAGAAGGCAAAAAAGGTAAGAGGATGAGATAAAATTGTATATTAAGAATATGAACTCATGTAATGACATCCAGGAACAAGAGTGGTGAATGGTAGAGAGCATTTGGGTGAAGATCAATGGAGGGAGAAACAAATGATTTTGTCATCAGAATATAACATGTGTCAACAGAATAAGCAAATAAATGAATTCAGGAAACACCACAATGTTCGCACAGAGGCATAATATAGTAGTGAGAGGAGAATTTTAAACATCTAGACATCTGCTGGATCTGTCTCTCCCAAAGCAGTACAGTTAATAATTTCTTAACTTACTTTGGTGAAAATTATATCCTTCAAAAAATGGAGGAACCAACAAGGGGAAATCCTATTCTGGATACTATTCTCACTAAGAGGGAATAACTTGTACTGAGGTAGAAATGAGGAGAGTCTTTAAGAAAAGATTTTCTAGATTTTGGGAGAGCAGTTTTTAAAGGGTTCTGAGGAAGGATGGTTTAGGATTCCATGGTCTAAAAACCTACAAAGGAATTCAACTCAAAAGGAATAGACAGCTCCTATTAATTTTTAAAATTCATGTGTTTAAATAAAAGGTCAAGAACCTCAAGGGAAACAATGAAAAAAAAATTAATAGAAATGGAATCTATACCAAAACAATTTGGTACCGGTTAAAAAAAAAAAAAGAAATTTTGATCAATTTAACAAAATTAAAAGATATTAGTAGCACAGCATTCAGTAAATCCAATGATACCAATTCCTGGGGTAATGATTGTTTATTTGATGAAAATTACTGAGAAAATAAAAAACAATGTGGAAGAAATTAGGTTTAGATCAATATATTTGACATAATATATTGTAATAAACTATATATATGACCTGGATATAAAAGGTCATATTGTAAAGAAACTGGAAGAGAAGGGAAGAAGACAGCTTTCACAATTGTTGATAATATTGCTTGACAAGGGACAGAGATTATCATAAAAAAAAGGGACAATTTTGATTACATAAGATTGAAAAGTTTTTGCACAAATAAAATCAATAGAATTAGAATTAGAAAAGCAACAAGTTAACTGAGGAAAATCTTTGCAGCAAATTCCTCTGATAAAGATTTGATATCCAAAAAATATAGGAAGAATTTATACATATATATAACAAGAGCTATTTCCCAATAAATAATCAAATAATATCACAAGCAATTTTCAAAAGAAGAAATGCAAACTATCAACAATTATAAACAAAATGTCCCCCAGTATTAATAACTTTTTAAAATTAAATAGAAGAAGAAATTAAAGCTATCAATAGTCATATAAAAAATGCTCTAAATCACTATTGATGCAAATCAAAACAACTCTGAGGTCACACCTATCAAATCAGCTAACATCATAAAACAGGAAAATGATAAATGCTGGAGAAGATATGGTAAAGTTGGAACACTAATTCATTGCTGTGGAGCTCTGAGCTGACCCAAGCATTCTGAAGAGCAATCTGGAACTATGCCCAAAGGGCTATAAAAATGTGCATACCCTTTGACCCAGCAATACCACTTCTAGAGCTAAATCTCAAAGAGATCATAAAAATGGGAAAAGGACCCACATGTACAAAAATATTTATAGCAGCTCTTTTTGCGGTGGCCAAGAACTGGAAATCAAGGGGATATCCATCAATTGGGCATTGGCTAAACAAGCTGTGGGATATGAATGTGATGGAATACTATTGTGCTATAAGAAATGATGAATAGGCAGACTTCAGAGAAATCTGAAAAGACTTATATGAACTGATGCTGAGTGAGGGGAGAAGAACCAGGAGAACATTGTACACAGTAACAGTCACAGTGTGTGAGGACTGATTTTGACAGACTTAGCCCTTCCCAGCAATGCAAGGACCTAAAACAATTCCAAAGGCCACAATGATGGAAAATGCCAGCCACACCCAGAGAAAGAACCATGGAGTCAGAATGCAGAACTAAGCAGACTATTTTCTTTTTTATTTTGGTTTATTTTGGTTTTTTCTTTCTCATGGTTTCTCCCATTCATTATAATTCTTCTATGCAACATGACTAATTTGAAAATGTGTTTAATAGCAATATATGTGTGAAGCCCATGTTAGACTGCAAGTTGTCTTGGGGAGGGATGAGGTAGGGAAGGGGAGAAAATTTAAAACGTATGGAAGTGAATGTTGAAAACTAAAAATAATTACCTTAATAAAACATTTAAAAACTAAATAAAAATTATGTAAACAGCTATGAGGTACTACTTCACATACATCAAATTGACAAAAAAATAAAATGACAGTTGTTGAAGGAATTTAGGGAAAGAGGTACACAAATGCACTGTTGCTGAAACTATGAATTAGTCCAACCCTTTGTCAAAGCAACTTGGAACTATATTAAAAAGCCACTAAGTTGTGCATATTCTTTAATCTAGTATACTGCTCTTAGGTCTATACTCAATCAGCAAGAAAAGATTTATATATACATACAAATATATACATTTTGTGTGTGTGTGTGTGTATCAGTTGTTTTTGTTGCAACAAAGTATTGGAAACAAAGTGAGTGCCCATACATGGGGGAGTGGTCGAATAAATTCTAGTAAATAAATGTAATAAAATATTATTGCATTGTTTAAAAAAATCATAAATTCAAAGAAACCTACATATATATATATATACATATGAATCAAAGACAAGTGAAATGAGCAAAATCAAGCAGGAAATTTATATGGCTACAATAATGCAAAGGAAAACAACTCTGAAAGATAATTCCTATGATAAATGCAGTAACTATTATTTTCAAATGCTGATGATGATTCATACTTCAATCTTGGCAGAAAAGATGAAGTAGAGGTGCAAGATAAGCCTTACATTTTTAGATGTGGCCAATGTGCAAATCTGGTTTGCTTCACCATACTTATTCACTAGAAAGAAGGGCTTTGATGAGGGAAGGGAAAGGGGTAGGATGCAGGGAGTGGGGTGGAGAGTTGTCGAGAAGTTCGTGAGTAGTGACAGTGATGAAAAGTAATAGAAAAGTACATCAATGAAACAAAATACTAGGAAGAGTAAATGGAAGTTCAGAAAAGCAAGTAAATTTTATTACTATCATTAAATTTAATATACACTTTCAAAAATTCTAATAGAAATTAAGTTGCATATACAATCCTCTTTTTTCTGGTCAATGAATATTGAAATGGTCAATGTTGAAACTTGTTGAATTTGTAATTAGAAAAGGAAAGATGCCTCTATACAACATAAAAATAAGAAAATAAATAAAAACTAATGAAAGTTTTTTTAAAATACATTAGATGAAACAAAGAATATACATGAAAAGAGGAATGGAAAAGCATGTTACAATTCTGTAATACTAGGCAAAGGGATGACTAAAAATTAGAATAGTTAAAGCCTGGTGATGGAAGAAAAAAAAATAAACTTTCTGTTTAAAAAACAATGGGTTTTTAAACTTAGAAAAGAGGAGGACTGAAGAGGAGATGGGGTGAAAACTGATATCAAAGAGAAGTTAACAGCTGCTCAATTCTCCTCTTATTTAGCTTGCTTTGTGGGCCAAAGAGAAAGCTCTTTACAATGAAAGTGAAAGAACAAATATGGTTAACAGGGAGCTGATAACTCAAGATAATTAAGGAGATAAAAAGAACACCCACACGCCCTGGATGAATTCAAGTCACCTAGAGGTGATGAACCACATGTCAGGTACTCAAAGAAGTACTACTGCTGAGCCACAATCACCGATAGAGGAACGATTGTAGAGAATTGGTGAGATGACACAGAAGTAAAGAAGAGCAAATGTCTCAGTTTTCAAAAAAGAAAATTAGAGAATGCATAAGCTCTAAGTCAATAAGATTCCTTGAATAAATAAATAAATTCCTTAAAAATTTTAGAACAAATTAAAAAGATAGTGAAAATTTTGTAAAGGACTTGGTTCAACAAGGTTTCACACAGGTAGATCATGGGAAATATTATAACTATTATATATAGTTAACTATATATAAGAAAGATATTTGATAAAAATTCATATTATTCTTATGGAAAAGTTGGGAAATTATATATAGGTTAGCTGCTAATACAATGTCACAGATGTGAACGGCTAAATGATGGGAATCAACGATTATAAACTATAGTTAGAAATCAGCTCATCAGAAGGGCTCTAGTGGAGTACTGCAGGGATCTGTATCTTTACCCTGAGCTATTTAATAATGACTTGGATAAAGGCACAGTCAGGATCCTTATCAATACCTACAGTCATGATGCAAAAAATATCTTGCTTCACAGGCTCAGCCAGTGGGCTAAATCATTTAATACGATGAAATTCAATAAATATAAATGTGAAGTCTTATACTGGGGATCAAAAAACTAACTTCACAAGTATAAAGTGGGGAGGCATGGTTGAGATAGCACTCTGATATGGGAATTTTAGAGGATTATAAGGTCAATACGAATCAACAGAATGGTGTGATGGCAGTCAAAAAATATTAACGCAATGTTGGGCTACATAACAGCTTCCTAGAATAAAGAAATGATAATCTCTCTGTACCCTATTCTGGTCAGACCTTATCAGGAGTATAGAGTATAGTACAAGGTTCTGGGGACACCAAGTGAAAAGAAATTTGTTAAGTCAAAAGCGTTCAGAGCTATGCAACCAAAAAAGCTAAGGACCTTCTTAAAAGAGTTGGTAAAGGAATTAGTGATGTTTAAAAAAAGAAAATTAAAATAGATTGGGAAGAGGTGGGAGGGGGTGGGGGAAAGGAAGAAGAAAGAGGTTAAAGAGATAGGGAAACTGTCTCTAAATACCTGAAAGGTTATCATGTGGATGAGGTATGAGACTTATTCTATTTGGACCCAGATAAGGTTAAATACAACAAACAAATCATTTTTTAAAGAATACATACTTTGTTTCTTTATAACAACTGGTAAATAAACAAAAGTGTAAGGTTATATTGCCAATAACTACTTTATACACTTTTTGCTGAATATTTTCAGGGATTGCACTTATTTGTCGTTTTATTTTAGCTTCTCTCAAGTTAAAAAAAAAATCTATAAATTAATAAAAGAAAATACTTTCTTATGCCTTCTTTTTCTCATTAGATTTCCCTGTGTCAAAAGCACTTAAAATCATTCCATCAACCTTAGAAGCTGCCTCCAACTTTCCTACTTACTCTACATAACCAGTTTATTTTTTATTGTTAAAATATTTCATCAGATAATCATAAAAACAAATTATTGAGTCATTAATACAAACATTTAGAAGGAATGCCAAAACAGTTCTTATTGAAATACTAAAAGAGGCTTAAGACCATATCCTGAGTATGCACATTCTTGTCCTTTGCTGGACATTGGCAGAAGTCTCTGAATGAAAGGATAAAAGCAAGAAAAACTGTAATGAATGTTAATTAAGCATCTTTAAACAAGTAAAGCTTCCTAGAGCTGCTGAAGCACCAAAAGGTTGAACTGTCACTAGAAAATGAGAAAATTTGAAAACATATGAAATACATGGCAAACTGAGTTAATAAGACCTATACAAATTTTCAGGATCATATTTATTACATTTAGGAACACTAATCGCAAACCACACATTGTTCAGATATGCCCTTATGCAATAAATATAGCCTTGTTGAACAAGTTGTGGTACATGATTCTGATGGAATACTATTGTGGTATAAGAAATGACAAGCAAGATGCTTTCAGAAAAAAACCTGGAAAAATTTATATGAACTGATATAAAGTGAACTGAGCAGAACCTGGAGAACATTATACATAGAAAAAGCAAAACTACATGAAGAACAGGTGTGAATGACTTAACTATATTAAAAAAATACAATGATCCAAGACAATTCCAAAGGACTCGTGATGAAAATGCTATCCAACACCAAAGAAAGAACTGATTGCAGTTATGAATGCAGATTGAAGCATATTGTATTTCACTTTATTCTTGTTGTGGATGTTTTTTAATCAATGTTTTCTTTCACAATGTGACTAATATGGAATGTTTTTCATGACTGCACCTATATCAAATCACTTACTATTTCATGGAGAGAGGGAGAGAATTTGGAACTCAAAATTTTAAAAACCCAAAGTTAAAAGTTGTTTGTACATGCAATTGAGTAAAAATAAAATATTACTAAAAATAAATGTGGCCTTGAAAAGCTGTGCAAAAATCAAGTCTTGTTTAACTATATCATTTTCCTATTAAATGAATTAACTTCAGAAGTACAAATAAAACCACAGAGGTGGTAGAAAACATCTCTACCATCTGTTGCAACACATTTTTTTTTAACAAACTTCCAAGGTGGGTATGTTGTGATTTTTAAAGGAAATGATATTATTAATTGTGTATTTGACTTAGCTAATGTCAACTTAAATTAAACTCTAAAGTTTTGAAAGGATTCCAAATCCGAATATTTTAAAAATTATTTTCTTAACAGCATGCCTAAGAAGTTCATCATCGTAAATGATAGTTAAGACTAAATAACATATTACGCTTATGGTAACTTACATATTTAAACAATTATTTGTCTTTAGTATACTATCTCGCCACCAAAAAGTTAGAAAAATGCACAGCATAGTGGTGATTAGTTACTTAAAATAACCAACATGCCTACCAATTCAGTTCTCCAAAACCTTTTTGGGTTACTGTGCCAACCAAGTTAGCATTACTTATGTTTATTCCAACTAGAAATAAAGCAACTTAAACATTTAATTTTCTCTTTAGAAAGCTAATTAATCTACTAAATCTAGGAAAACAAAATGGTTTCATTCAAAAAATAATAATTTAAGGTCATTGTTTTCCTCTTCCTCATTTACAATTACGTGCTAGAGCCTTCATTTTCCCAGAGTCTACACTAGTAGTGTCAAACTCAAGAGAGAAGAAAATAGGGATGTTAGCCATAAGCTGATGTTATCTATCACCTTTTTTTGCGGGGGAGTGGGCTATTATAACTTGAACTTTAACCCCTCAAGCATACTGTCAATTATTAAAGCTTGATCAGAACATTATTTTCCCTAGACTTGTTCATTTAAAATTCTTCTGTATTCTGATTTTACTGTGTCTGTAGTTTTACAGTACATCTCTGATTGTTAAAAGAAAACGAATGAAAAAAACTGAATTTATGTAACAGAAATGCAGTTTACAGATAAGTTTTTATAGACTACATTTATTCCATTCAGAAAGGCATACCTATAGAGGAATTAATAATAGTTCAATGGGCAATCATAAGATATTTTACCATTCATTCATAACTGAAAGAAGTTGCCAGTGCCCTCAATTTTAACATAAAAAGTCATGGTTCTTACTTTGTAGGTGCTTGTACCTTTCAGTTAAAAGAAATGACAGTATCTAATTCATGAACAATGAAAAATCAATGTATGAACATGTTTACTTTGAATGGCATAATTGGTACAAAGAAGAGTCAAACTATTTTATTTGGGGACAAACGTTAGTTGACTCCAATTAGCCCTTGTAAAAAGAGAGTCAATACACATAGTCCCTAAAACTTAAAAACACTTCGGTCCCAAAAGTTTATTTGCAAGAAATACATCTAGAAGGCAATGCACTTTCTCACAGAAATAATGTTATTAAGTAGTGGTTAAACTTCTAGGCCAGTCTACAAAAAAAAACGATCTAACTCATAATGTAGGTAAGGTTGATTACAGAAGTTGCCCAGGACAATAAGGAAATGCTGGGCTTAAATTAAGGCAAACCAACTAGGTTAAAATCATGTTCTGGAATTTACTGAGTGCACCTGGATGAGTTAAACTTTGCACCTCAAGAAACTCTAGGATGTATCTAGAAATCAGAGTTCCTCCACACAATGCCACTTAATCACTGTATTAAATTGAGTAGCAGCCTTAAAACCAGGAAGAGTTCCAGAAGTTCCACTTCTAACATTTATTAGTTGTGTGATTCTGGGGAAGTCACATGTCCTCCCAGGGCTTCAGCTTTCTCAACTGTAAAATGAAGCAGACAAAGGTTGTAACTTGCCAAGGTCCAGACAGCTAGTAAATATCTGAAGCAGGATTTTAATTTGGGTCTTCCTGACTCCAAGTCTAGCATGTACCATGTACTAGATATATCTACCCATCACTACTGACCTAGTAGGGTAGCTCCTATGATATTCCTCCTTCTCCTTTTATTCCATCCTTTGTCTGTAGCCTTTAGTACAGAGGTTCCCAAATTTATCTGGCCTACAACCCCCTTTAAAAAAAAAAATTACTCAGTACTCCCCTGAAATACACTTTCTTTAACCCTTTAATGTTTTTTTTAATTTGCATCATTTCAAAAAATATAAATTTTTTTTAATGATGCCATCTTAAATTTAATAATTAATTGTAAATTTGTAGGTTTTTTTCCTGTATTGAAATTTTGATGACACAATATTGTGTCATGCAATCATTTAGTACTGTGTTGTATACAAGTCATTACATGCCCATATTCCTGCCGATGCATGCTGGACTTCTGATAATGTACAACATGCTTGACTGCCAACGCTTGCTTGTTAAGATAAGACCTGTCAGTGGATTTGACCACTCATTGGTTATAATTTGCATTTTGTGTGTTTATTTGGAAAATAATGTAATCAACTATGACTTTAACTCTATTACACAACAAATGAAAAATGTACAGTGTTTCAAATTTTTCTTCTTTTCTCTTCCTTACGCTTTCGCCATCTCATTTTTATTCAACACCCCCCCACACACTGTACTGGAGGCTACTACTGCCCCCCTTGGATCGGTCCAGCACCCCCCAACGGCCAGTAGCACCCACTTTGGGAACTTCTGTTAGATAGGGAATTACACATACTAAAGATTAACATAAGAAGATCAAACCGTTGGATATGACACTTAGTCTAGCTATAAAAATTAAATATAACTTTCTGAATAGTTTAAAATAATTATAATAGCTAACACTTACATAGTGCTTTAAGGTTTCTGGAGTACTTTACAAATATTATCTCATTTCATCCTTATAACAACTTTTGAGGTTGGTACTATTATTATTCCCATTTTACAGATAAGGAAACAGAAGCAGACAAAGGTTGTAACTTGCCAAGGTCCAGACAGCTATTAAATATCTGAAGCAGGATTTTAATTTGGGTCTTCCTTACTCCAAGTCTAGCATGTACCATCTACCTGTCTCTACTTTAAGAGACTTTGTAATATGCCTGACAATTTTTAAAATGATATTAATTCATCAACTAGATATATCTACCCATCACTATAAAAGGTACCATGATGCCTACACATTGCTAAACACATTGTAAACACTCAGAAAATATTTAGTAGTTGCTTGATGTCATCATTAATGCAATTCAGTTCCATCAAGATAACAACATGAAAGCATGGAACAAAGAAAGGATGCTATTGCCTCACTTTTGTATTTAGTGCTTTTAAGAGTTTAAAAGGTAGACTATCACTTAGATTATGAAAATTCACCTCATGGTGACTCTTATGGGATAGAATGGATATGATCTATTGTTAACAGGTATGAAATTAAAACTTAGAAAAGCTAAGTTATTTGACCAAGATCACATCACTGATAAGTGTAAGAGAACTAAAACCCAGTAGTGAGTCCTAGTCCAATACTTTTTACCACATCACACTGTGGACATTTAAGCTTCCTCGTATGAGAAACTGAAAAGGACCTATCAGTTGAAAAAGCAAATGTCCTTATATTATACTGAAATACAATATTAAGTAACATCACAAATGTAGCAAATAGGTAGACCAGAAAGATCTGGGATAAATTGTTCTACTCAAAGACTAATGGTTGAAAGAAGTTAGGAAATGAACCTCTGGGAGCGAAAGAGACAAAGGTATTACCAACTGCACTGACTAATGATACAAGCATGTATTCTTACTCCCATTTGCACACTAAAAGATCCTGCCAAAATCAGTCAATAAACATTTATTAAGCAACTATGTGCCAGGGACTATGCTAAATCCTGGACTATTCACTGTTCCCCAAACTCTTCTTGAGTGTTCCTGATTTTTTATATCTGTTTACATTACAACCTATATCTGAAATTAAATTTAATATCATAAAAATATATTCATTCCCTACTCTGTGCAAGGTACAGTGCTAAATATGAGGGACACAAAGATGAAAACTGACAGTCTCTATACTCAGGGAGCTTATGTAGTCTACTAGAGGGAATACAACATTCCCAAATACAAAAAATAAAAGACAGGATAAAGTAGAAAACTATTAAGATGCTCTAGAAAAATACAAAAAAAACAAAGAACACTGGGAGAGGGCAGTTAAGGAACAGGGTAGCTAAATAGGGCAGCATTCATAAAGGAAGTAGCCCCTGAACTGAGCCTTAGAAGAACATTTCAACAGGCAAAGGGGAATATGCTACATGAATGCATGGAGAAAGAAGACGGGAAAACTATCCCTATTACACACACACACACACACACACACACACACACAGATAAAACCTACCATCCCTAGAGTCCAGCTCAAATGCCACCTCCTCTACAACGCTATGCTTGATCATTCTTCCCCCACAGACACATCTTGATAATTACCTCTCCACCTCCTTGAATCTCTCACAGGCTTATAAATCCAGAAGAGAGGTACAAGGTGCCATTTCACATTATGCTGTTAAACGACCTGTCTATATTTACTGCCATATCAGCTTATGTATAAAAATACATGTATTATCTCCCCTAGCAGATTATGGGAACTTGATGGCAAGAACTATGTCTAATTATTGTTTTCCTTCTTACAACTTTTATCACTCTCCTATATCTTTCACATAGTAGGCAGACAGATGTTTATTCAATTGAATAGGCTGTGATAGGGTCAAAACAGGATCTGGATACAATTGCGTTTTCAAGAATTTTATTACACTAGTAGAAGCAGATCATGAGGCTCTGGGGACTGATTCAGGTTAAAAATATTTTTAGATAAATTGATTAGGAATATTTCAAGATAATAAGAATGCTAACATTAATTTATATGGTGTTATGAAACCAAGAGACATCATGGCAGGGTGAATAAGGTGCTGGCCTCAACTCCAGGAAAATTCAAGCTGGAGTCCTGCCTCTGACACAGATGGGCCACATAACCCTGCAACTCTTAAGCTGCAGAGAAGGTTCCAAACTATACTGGTAGAACTAGGATTCTCATCTATGAGTTTCCTATAGCAATGAAATCACACAGGCCCAGTTCCCATCCCTAACTACATAACTATCAAGCAAACCAAAATACTCACATCAGCTAGTCAATGCATTCTCAACTCAGGAGACAGTTCATTGTGAAAATCAATTAAGATCAGAAGTTTGTTTAGTGAATATCATCAAAGTAAAGAAAAGTGGAATGAACTTAAAGAATAGTGTCATACAACTATGATAATATGATACACCCTAATGGTTGAGATTCACTATGTCTGACTGCTAATTAGGCATTTTCCATCCTGGGCAGTGATGAATTAACCAAAAATTTATTCTCTGGCTCCCCTTTTTCTAAACTCAGGAAGATAATTGTTCTTCTATTTTAATTTGCAAGACATTATAACTAATTAGATTAGAGCCTGTATTATTTTAGTTACATTTTACTTTTCTTGATAAAATATGCAATGTGTCTGCATTCTCACTATATACTAACTAGCATAGCTTCTGTACTCTCCTCCCTCCTGGAAGGTCCCTTATATCTCTGATATATTATCTCCAACCCTCTTCTGATACCTTTTTAGTCAGTTTTTACAATTTATTCATTTTCTCCTTATCATCCTCAATTCCACCATGCTAGCTGAGTACCTCATCAAACTGGTCTCCTTGCCTCAATCCTCTGCTGACTCCCACTCCGACAATGCTAATATATCATATTACCTGCCATCAGATTATTGTCATCACTGTCAAGCTGACCATAATTCCCAGATCAAGTCTCCCTACTATTCCAAAGCTTAGTAGCATTTCATTACATACTAAATCAAGTCAAAATTCTTTATCATGCTACTCAAAAATCTTGCCTCAATAACCAATCTTTCCAATATAATCCCACACCTGCAAGAGCCCTGTCCACTCCACCTCCCCCTTCAAAACATAAACCCTGATTCCAGCAAGCCCCTGCAGTCATCGTCAGGGAGAGCATTTGTGCAAATGAGAACTGGCAAGTACCTCTACAGGTGCTAAAGTGCCCTCTTCTTTATCATAGGGAAGACATAGCTAGTAACCAATTAACTATAAAAATGACCTAGGCATTTTAGTAGATCGTAAGCTTCATGACTCAGCAATGTGATGTGGCAGTCAAAAAAGCTACTGTAATCTTATGTTCAGAGTATGGGAGGCAAAAGTCCTGCTCTGTCTGGGTCATATCATTTATGAGCATGATTCTTCCTTTGCTCTAGGAACCATATATTAAAATGGAAATTGATATCCAGGAGGGCGATTAGATTAGTGAAGAAACTTCAAACCATATTATAAGAAGACTGGTTAAAAGATCTGGAGTTTTTTTTAACACAGAAAAGACTACTTACAGGAAAGGACCATGATAGCAATCTGAAAATATCTTCAGATTTGCTCTAAGGAACTGGACTTATCCTGCTTGACCTCAGAGGACAGAACTAGATGGTAAAGGTATAAAGAGAGATTGGAGTTAAAGAAAAACATCCCAGCAATCTTAGTTGTCTAAAAAAAGTAATGAGCTACATGAGTAGATAATAGTTGCCACCTCCTGGGATGGTTTCAAAAGGAGTTGAATAACCACTTGTGTCACAGATGTTATAGATGGGATTCATATTCTGAGTAGGTAAGGAAGTGGATTAAATCTGAGTAACATAGAATCAAAATTTTATCGTTCTATATTTCTCATTCCCCAATACCTCTTATGCTTTCCCACTTCCACTTTTATTTATGCTAATTCCTTCTCTGGAATACCTTGCTCCTATCTCTGCCTGATGAAATTCTACTTAGCCTGCAATATATAACTTAATACAATCTCCTCCCCTACAAGCTTCCCTTAACTCCTTAGCTACAAATTACGTAGAGTTGCTCAGACTTTTGAATTTCCTAAAGGGCAATGACCTGCCTTATTTCTCTTCATATTGTCCTTGAGTCTTCAAATATGCACCTTTCATAAAGTAGCAGCTAAATAAATAACTGTTGAATCAAGTAATGCAGATAAGCCACAATACTTCAACAAACTGATTTGGCAAAAACTTTTAAAGTGGGATATCTTAAGGCTTGCTCACAAGGGTCTACTTAGCCAAGAATACCATCTTAGGAAGCAATCCCAGTGGAGAAGGGGTCCACCATCCTTCCACCAATAATACTAACTGCCACTGATGGTGCAGGTAAGCCCAAGAGCCCCTGGAAGAGCAACGTCTCCAACCTGGACCACGAGCCTTGATTTCAACCTGCCTCTGTAGCCCATCCTTTCTATGTGGCCTAGGAAATGGTTCTACAGGGGCTGCAGCCCCTTCCTTCTTAGTAGCCACAGGATTCAGAGATTCAGAAAAAGTTCTCACCAAAGTCCTTAGCACCATGCAGCAGTTCAAAAAAAGAAACAAATGTTTTATCAAGAGAAATGACATTAAAGATGTATTACCATTTGCTTACTGCTGCATCATAAAAACCACTGGACCTTGTTATCTAACTTGGAGTGAAAAATCTTCTATATATGTAGTCTCCACATATTAGTATGTGAGCTCTTTGAGGGCAGGGAATGTTTTACTCTTTTACTAGGAGAGTTTGGTACATATTACGTCCTCAATAGATGATTTTTCATTAATTTCCTGTTCATCAATTTGGTTAAAATGCTTTTTTTCTTATCTAAAGAATTTTTAAGTCCTTTGATATTCTTGGAGATAAATTTCCTTCAAGTTAGCCACAATATGTTAGTAAATCAATTTATATATTGACATTCATCAATAATGGTAGTGATGATGGTGGTGTTGGGGTTTTTTTTTGGGGGGGGGGGCGGTGTGGAGTGTCCTAAATAATATTTTCTGATTTCTTCTTTCCATTTCCTGGAAGAAAATTAAGCGGAAAGGAAATAAAGATTTCCTTGTTTTTTTAAGGCTATCCCGTCTCCAAGTATATAAAATATTAGAATTTTATTTTTAAAAGATACAATATGTCATTATATACATGTAACAGAATAAAATGAGATAATATAAGTAAACCTCAAGTTAATATTATGTTCCCTTATTAGAATATAAGTACTGTAGGTGTAAGGATTATTTCATTCTTCGTACTTTTATCCCTAGCACTTAACATATGGTAGGCACTTAATAAACAATTTTTAAAAATTGATTCCTAAGATAACAAAGCAACTTTAGATCTATAAAAACCTAAAAACTACGTTGCATGTCTTAATTTTTCTAAATTTTCTAAATTCCTCATACCTTTCAAAACATACTATGCTAATTTCTACATTATATATTACCAGTGTTAATGCTTAAATATAGAAAGTTAACTATTCTTTGTTTTCTACTTCATCAGGTATTCTGTCCACCTAGAGCTCCCTCCACCTGCAATGTCCTCCCTGGTCCCATTACCTACTGAAATCTTAGCCATACTTCACAACATTTCTTCATAAAGTCTTACCCAAATGCCAATGAGAGTGTTTCTTCTTAATATTTTCTTTGTACTTATTATAACAATAACTCATATTCATACAATACTTCACAGTACATAAAGCACTATCCCCCCAACAACTTTTTAGGGGAGTAGTACAAGTATTACAGATGAAGAAAATTAGGTTCAAAGAAGCTAAATGACTTACCCAAACATAGTTACATAAGTAGTGATAGCCCTAACTATAATCCAAGTATTCCGCCTTTGAATCAAAAACTCTTTCCAATAAATCTTCCTGCTACTCTAATTCACTTGTGTCTATTTTGCATTATAATTATCCCTCATCATCCCCTCTACTAGATTATAATCTCCAGAAGGACAAAAAACCTGTTGTATTTAGCTTTTTATCTCTGCTAGAAAAGTGCTTAAGACTATTAATAGGAAGACTTACATTAAATACCACATGAAATAAAATAGATAGCAGTAAATTGAATGATGCCTCGAAATGAAAAATATAAAAGTTAACACTTGGTTTTGAGAATCTACTTCAACTTTAATTTAAATGTACTGTCACAAAAGTTCTGTATCGCTGCCTCAAAATATTTTGGTGATGACTCCACATTGCAGCAAAGTATAACTTCTGGCACATTCTACCATGTTGGAAAGATATCAAATATGGTACCTAGTGAACCTCTGTGATGAAGATGTACAGTAGGCTTATAATCAGTAAGCTGGATACTTACTTGGTAATGAAGTCTTTGGAAATGGTAACCCACGAAACAGAAAAATATCATTGCATCATGTAGTCTTGTGACATTCTCTTCTGCCTGTGCAGTAACAGAGCACTCAGCGGAGGGTGCTAACAACCACAATGCACAGAGCTTTTAAAAACCATTTATAATGAGATCCTTGCCTAACAACAAATATCAATCAACACCACTGTTGTAAGGGAATTCAGAAGTTATGAGCAAATTGCAGTCAAATGGAAGGATGATTCATAAAGAAGCAAACAAGAATAATTTCATAAGATATTTGGATATCTCAACGCTAAAGAGCTCTTTGTAATGAATATCAACCAGGAAATTGACTAGAGTTTAAGCATCAATATCTTTTGAAGAGGAAGAAAATGGAGAAAAATTCTGTGAAGAACTTGATAAAACCCTTCAAACTAAATCAATATATATGTTAATACTCAATTACTTCAATCAAATGATATTTACAGAGGAAGACAGTGAAAAATACTGGAAAACTTTAGGACGTTAGAGACCAAAGGCTCACAGACAAGGCAGAAGCCTCATACTTATGAATTATGCTTTTTTTTCCCCTAGAAGAGAAACAATAAATAAATAAAAAGACATGGCTAGGAACAGACACCACAAGAAAAAAATAAAACTGACTTGACAGGAAACAATTTATTTTTGACATGGGAATACGTTCTGGATAAGCTGTCAAACCATCAACTTGCTACAATAAAAATAAAAATCAATACCAAACAGAATCAAAACAAAAAGATTTATCATGTCAGTATCAAAGATCACACTCCGAAAAAAATAGAAGAGAAACAAATTATAGACATCTCACAGCTATGGGCAGGAGATGTATTCGTAACCAAACAAGCAATAAAGACAATTTATAGAAGATAAAACAGATAATTTCATTGATCATATGAAACTGAAAATGTTTTGCACAAACAAAATTAATATATTCAAAATAAGTGAAGCAATAGAAGGAAAAAAAAAAAAACCTTTGTATCAAATTTTTCTGATAAGGGGTTGGTATCCAAGACGTATAAACAATTAACAGGTATGTATACACACACATACGTGTGTACATATGTATGTATACACATACACATACATATATATGACCAAAAACCATTCCCCACTAGATAAATTTCAAAGGATATATACCAGTTCTCAAATGAAGAAATGCAAAGTATTCCCAATCCCATGAAAGAATGTCCCATATCATTAATAAAAGACTTGCAAATCAAAACAACCCTGAATCTTCACCTCATACCTCACAAATTGGCAAAGATGATAGAAGAAATTGAAGGGATTGTGGGAAGATTGGTGTACTGGTGCATTTATTGTTGGTGGAGCTGTAAATCAGTATAATCATTTTGGAAAACAATTTTAAATTATGCAAAGTGACTAAAATATCTATATCCTTTGACCCAGGGATTCCATTACTAGGCTTATATTCCAAGGAAGTCAGTGATAAGACAGTTTCCACGTACAACAAAATATTTAAAGCAGCACTTTTTGTTATAGCAAAAAAAATTGCCAACAAAATAATCATCAATCTATTGAGGAATGGCTAAGCAAATTCTAGTACATAAATGTAACAGAATATTACTCTGCTTTTAAAAAGTGCTAAGTGTGATTAAATATAGAGAACCATGGAAAGATCTATATGAACTGATGCAAAGTAATCAAAGCCAAGAAAACAAAATACACAATAACAATAATGGAAACAGAAAGAACCATAAAGAAAAAAGCAAAAGGGGATGTTGTAAAATAATAAAAACAAGTATGACTTGAATGAAAAGATACAAGAAAACACCCCCATCCCATCCCTTGGCAGAAGTGGGAGCTCCACAAGTTTTGTACATTGCACATATTTTCGGACTTCAGAATATGATGTTTCATGTATAAGGAACAGCAAGTAGGTTAGTTTGGCTAGACCAGAAAGTGTATGAAAGGGGGTAATATGTAATAAGCCTATAAAAGTAAACTGGAGCCAGACTGAAAAGATAATTCTAAACAGAGGCATTTATAGTTGGTCCTATGATCTAGAATGCCATTGGAGTTTTTGAGGTAGAGGCATGATATGGTAAGAGTTGGGCTTTAGAAATAACAATTTGGAAATGTGGAGGATGGATTAGAGATTAGGAAAAGAAAGACTGGTAGCAAAGAGATTCAATTAGGAGGCTACTAAAATAGTCCAGATGAGAGGTAACAAAACCTGAAAACCTGGTGAATATGTAAGAGTATGGAAAGTGTTGTGGAAGCACAATTAACAGAGTTGGCAATGGGAATGACTCCAAGGTTAAGAATCTTGGAGCAACTAGAAGTATAATGACACCTCAACAGAAAGAAGGAAGTTTGGGATCCATGAGGGGAGAAAAGAAAAGGAAGAGAAGATAATGAACTGCTTTGAATTGTTTTGAACTTGGTGAGTTTGCAATACCTATAGAATTCCAATTGGGAAATGGTGAGAACACAGGAGAAAGATAAGGGTCGGGTATGTAGATCTGGAAGTCATCAGCATGGAAATAATAATGAAATATTGCACAAGAGCTCTATTAACCCACCAGGCTGCTTATCCTCCCCTACCTCCAATACCCCACCCTGAGGCTAATCCAATAATTGTTGAATCCTTGTCTGAAGCCACTATATCATGAGAAACTTAGCCTGCTCACTTTCTACTTTTGGCTCACCTTTCTGCTGGCTTCACTTTCATATTTACTTCCCCCACTCTACTTTCCCTACTCCCTTTTATGTTGTCTTCCACCCTGTTAGAATGTAAGCTTCTTAAGAAAAAGGATCATCTTCTGTATGCCCATTGCCTTTAGCACAGGGCCCAACACACAGTAAAGAAACAGATAAATGAATGAAGATAGATAGAAAGAGAAAGATAGAAAGATAGAGCTGTCTATCTGCTGAAGTCACCAAGTAGATATGGAAGAGAAAGCCCAGGAGTTTATCACTGAATTCCATCTGTCACTGGAATAGTTTCCCTTCATATCTTCAGAATTTTATTCTGTAGAAGTTTCCTTTCCCAATCGGTAAAATATTCCAGTAGAATTTTAGCCTCTAGAACCCTACTTGTTCTTCCTCTGAAATCTGTACTTCCCCAAACAAGGATCCATGTTAGACTATGCCCAACTTTATTCTCTTCTATAAAAAACTCTAGGAGAGAGCGATTGTTACTTCACTTCGAGATTACCATTATTTCTAACCATCCTGGGCTCCCTGTTGATGAGATTCAGACCTCATCAAATTTCATCCATCAGACTCAAAAGAAAATTCTCCCTTGTTGATTCCTTTGTCTTTTGAAGGACAAAATTAGAATTAAGTCAAGTCAAGAAGTTATTAGTGGAGAAGAGAGGAGAAAGGGAGAGAGACAGAGAGTTCCAGGAGAAATCTGAATAACTAAAATCATTCCATCAGTAACACAGCATGACTGTGCCAGATTTCTGACCAGTTTGCCATGCTCCTTATCTAGTTTCCCTTTCTATCCAGGTAATCAACAGTATACTCTGATGACATAATACTTCTGTTTTTCTCTTTATAGATATACTCCATCACTCTCCATCTCCATGGTGATTTCCTCTCATGAATATATCACCTTAATTAATAAATACTGTTACCTCATTCCTTCTCTTTGCCTGTTATAATAGCAAGCACCCTAGCACATACAGGATGGCCTGCTAGCACAGGTTGTTTGATTTGCTTTTAAAGGAAAGACTGCTCAAAATTTTGCTTTTCATTACATTCACTAGTTCAGGGGAAAGGTCAGCACCCTGAACTTGGGTAAAATACCAAGAAAATCCAAGCAGAGAAATTAGCCCAAAGACCAACAGACAGAGCTCCAGCTGTCTGAATGTAGCAATATTGCTATACACTTTACATACATCACCGGATCAAGGGAGCACAGAAATCTGAGCAGTCAGGGGGCTCTGAATATATGGCTACTCAGTCTCGACCAGGAAATCAAAAAATCTTTCTCATGAGCAAACCCCCAAAGCAAAATGTCAAACTCCTAGAAAATATAACAAAGACTGAGCATCTGATTGGTTGAGTGTCAAGGAGCTTGAAAATCTTCTGCCCCAGGAATTAATTGGGAACTCCCCATAGCCCAGAGCCTAATTAGCTTTGGGCCAGGGTTCTCTATGTGTCTATTAATGGGCAGGGAAGATCTTCAAATTCCCTTAACATTATACCTGTCTTTTTTCTTTTGAATTAAGATATATTCATCCAACGTAGTGTTCCATATTCCATCTCATTCCGATCGAGTCTCAATAATAACTATGAAGTGAAATTTCCCTCCTTGTCTTAGGACCTATAGCTCCTTTGCTTCCTGCCTAAACTTTATGCATTCATGTAAAAAGACATTTGAGGTTGTGCATTTTTGGGGCTCTTTTGTTATATTTTAATTCCTTATGAGCATCTGAGTGCCTCAACCGAATGACTACGCTATAGTTCAGAAAGACTTTATTAAGAAAGAGCTGAAAAAGTTTAACATGAGCATGATATCTTGTATTAATTTATCTTGGGTTATAAAGATAAGGAGTAATGACTGGGCTTGTAATTTCACTGATTTAGAAATTTCTAAGTAAGAAAATTCTTTCTGACAAGGTAGATAGATAACTTTCCCCACATTTTTTGGGCTCAGAGAGTTATCTAAAATCACTGAGGAATTAAATGATCTGCTCAGGGTCACATAGTGGCATGGTAAAAGCAAGATTGTCCTTGGTCTTCTTGGCTCCAAGGCTCACTCTTTCTCCATTATGCCCCAATGTTTCTCTTTTGATTTATAGATCTAAGATTTAAAATTGAACTAATTAATCTACCCACAAATCTGTATAATTTTGTAGGAGTAGTCTATGAATAAGTATTCTTTCTCATTTCAGTTGCCTGAAAATGGAGCTTTTTTTTCTGTCACATACCTTTCTTCCAGGTCAGCATCTAAAATATTGTACTTATTTTTTATTCTATTTATTTAATATTCTATTTTTTTTTTTTAATTATGGCTCCTCTCCCTTCTTCTCCCAATATGGACCTTCAAACTCCAATTTCTCCGACTTTTGGAGGTGGGAGAAGAGGTAGGGAAAGGTAAAGGGAGAGTCTCCCTAAACTTCACAGCCTTCTTCCCTTACTTCTGCTGCATATCTTCTGAATTTCTACCACAAGAGTCTTCATGGAAAACTTTTCATTCTACCACCCAAGTATTGTTTTTGAGTATAATTGAGTAAAAGGAAAACCTCATTTATTCACAACCCAATTCGGTGAGAAAGGGGGAAAAGTCTACCTTTTTTACTATCTATAAATAGGGGCTTGCTAAGCAAATTAAAACATTTCCATGTTTTGTTTACATAATTAAAGTTCTAGAGATAACAAACAGTTGGGAGAAACAGTTTTCAGAACTATTGCAGCTTATCACTCAAATCTAAATCCCATATGCAAAAACAGACCTATTTGCAAATTAATTAAGACATCTAGATTCAGACCTTTAAAAATTATAAGTAAATAAAGTTTAGACTTCAAAAGCAACAAACTGAAAAACAAGTTAATGTTGCATTAACAATAAATTAAAATAACAAATCAACATACTGAGTTTTAAGCAGGGATTTTCACTGAAAACTCAAATTTTAAACTCCATAAATTTTCTTATTAACTTCATTTTTAAAAGCCTTGATTCAAGCTACTCTGTTCATTTGAAGATAGTCCAATTTCTGTAGCCTATATGTAAAAAGAAATCTATGGAAGTACTAACACCTTATCGAGCAAATAGTAAGCATTTCATAAATGCTTTTTAATTCATTCAAAAACTTGCTTCATGGTTTGTTTTTTTAATGTAAAAAATAAATGTCTTCTGAAGCCATCTTTTATAACAGAATATCAATTCACCAGGAAGGAAGGGATACAGGTGAGTTATATTTGAGCTGTGAATGTAATGAAATTACATGTAACCATTTTGGGATTAGAAAACTGAGTCACTCATTAGTCAAATATTTATTAAGTGATTACTATGTAGCACCAGATTCTGAAGTGCTGGGAATAATACAAAGATCACAGAGTTTACATTCTATCAGGAGGACACATGAATTCAGAAAAGTAAATATAAAATATATGGAGAATTTGCAATAGGTGATGCTAGAGATTCCTTCAAGTGGAGGTGAGGAATAATTGATTAGAATGCAAAGGGAAGCAAATTGAAGAGGAAACATCTGGTGAGGGAAAAAGCAAGTCGTATTAGAACCAAAGCAAGGAGAAATCCAGACAACAGAATAGGAACAGAATAACCAAGATGAATCAAGAACTATTACATAAATGTTCAAGGTAAAAAGAATGCAATAAAGAGATAATTAACACCCTTCCAAAACAATTGTCACAAAGAATAGGATAGAACAGATGGGCCCTGGGGCGGCCAATAATGGAGAGAAAGATAAATTCACTTCTTCTAAGTAGATACATAATTAGATAAGTGGAGTTTTTAGCAGTTAAATACTGTGGAGAGTAATTTGTGCCCAAAAGTTACCAAGTCTTTTAACCTTTGAGTCAAATTAGTATTGTGACGTTTATTTTAAGAAAAGAGAAGTTATTCATTATTTTAGTAGACTGTTTTTGGTAGAAAAAGCACAGGTGAGTAGATCTTGCCCAAAACTGGTATTATCTTAATCACCCTGAAGAGGTACCACTTAATGACAGATACTTCAAGTAGTTTAAGCACAGGAAGTTGGAGCTATAATCAGATTCAATCAACAAGTGTTTATTAAGAAGTCTTTTTGAGATGCCAGGCATAATGCTGAGCACAGGGAACACAAAGAAATCAAGAACAAGAGGTTCACATCTTAAAGTCTAAAGAAGGCCTTAAAAGATCTAATTGATTCTCACTTTTTACCAATAAGGAAGAGGTCTACTGGGCAGCAAGGTGGCGCAGTGAATAGAGCACCGGCCTTGGAGTCAGGAGTACCTGAGTTCAAATCCAGCCTCAGACACTTAACTCAAAAACTAGCCATGTGACCTTGGGCAAGTCACTTAACCCCAATTGCCCTCCAAAAAGGAAAAAAAAAAAGTAAGAGGTCTACTTAGGTTAAATAACTTGTCCAAATTTTGTTATGATGCAAACCTAGGTCTCTAACCTCTAATCCACCTTCCAAATGGAGTGGCCAGCTTTCTCCAATCAGTTTTTAGGAATGTAAACCTCACTAATAATAATAGCTAGTATTTATATAGTGCCTTAAGATTTACAAAGCTCTCTGCAAATATTTGCAAAAAAAGTTTCATTAACTACACAGCTCCAGAAGAAAGGTACTATTATAATGCCCATTTTACAGATAAGGAAACTAAGGCAGGCAGAAGTTAAATGATTTATTCAAGATCACACAGCCAGTGTCTGAAGCCACTTCCGAACTCGGACCTTCCTGATTCCTGGTCCAGCACTCCAACTCTATGTATTTTACCACCAGTTCTCTGTATCACCTGTGTATGGTGGCATCCCTAAGACCTTCCAGTGAGCAATGCTTTATTGGCTTAATTCAAATTATGAATATATCTAACAAGTTCTAGGGGGGAAAAGTTTTCTGGGAGGCTCACAAATATAATCAAGAAGGCTTTAAACAAACAATGAAAAAAAGTCACAGAGGCCAACTGTACACATAAATCTGGTACTTCAAAAGCAGGTATATAACAAGGAAGAGAGAACTAGTGATGCAGGGGGGACAATATGCATGAAGAGAGAAAGCAATAAAAACTATGGCTTTAGAGGTCTACTGTACAAATAGACAAAATATAGGTAAATAAAGAGAGTAAATGAGATATCCCTAAGGAAAGAAGGCAAATTTGACCTCATGTTTTTATCACAGACATGGCAGTGGTAAATCCCATGACTAGAAAAAACCAACTATCTATTAAAAAAATATAAGCTCCTGAAAGGATATAAGTTCCTAGCAGGCAGAGACTATATTGTTTCTGTTTTGTCACTTAAAAATAGTAAGTTTTGAACTAAAGATTATAAAAGTGGCTAGTAGAAAGAAGCCCAAAGTAAAGGGGGAAAAATGTTCAGGTAATGACAACTGACATGAACGTAGTAGTTTTAAATTTTTCAAAACATATATTCTCATACATTTAACTTCAACTTCCATGATAGGTAGTATAACTTTTTTTAAAATTTTCAGTTTGTTTATTCGTTTAGTTTTTGTTGTTGGGGGTTTGAGATGGGAGAAAGGCTAGAATGTAATTGGTGTGTAGAAATCACATGTGGAAATGTCTTCATTTTTATTTTTGCATCCCCAGCCCCTAGCATAATGCTTGCCACATAGTAGATGCATAGTAAGTGCTTACTGATTGAGGAAATCCTGGAATCTAAGAGTAGGGAAACAGACTGCACAATATTTGGTTAAAGATAAAGGAGGAAAGAGAAGATATATTGTTTTAGGACCTATTATGGGCCAAATGGACAAAAGGAAGAATCAGATGAAGAGTCTGAAAAACAGATCACAAATCTGGCACAGAGGCATGATATTCTGATAATTGGGATTCTAACCATCTGTAGATTCTGACATTCTGACATCTCTGTCAAAAGCAAAGCAATTAGTCAATATGTGATTTGCCTCAATGATAAAGTAGGAGTTTAAGTGACAATTCCATCACAGAAATAGGAAGAGGAAAAATAGAGGCCTAGTTTGACCTATGCACTAGTTCAGAAAGGCCATTTCAGAATGTTTAGATAAATAACAGATCAAAGACAATAGCTTAATATTTTGCAGAGAAGGTAAGACCAAAGGGTAGAGGACCAATAAGATCATAGTGTTAAAGGACCTTTATATCCAAAAATATTTATATCTGTTCATTTTGTGACGGCAAAAAAACTAGAAACTAAGGAGGTCCCTATCAATTGGAGAATGGCTATACAAATTATGGTATATAAATATAATAAAATATTATTGTGCTATAGAATTATGGACAGAATGTTTCAGAGAAACCTGAAGTTTATATGAACTTGTGCAGAGTGAAGCAAGAAGAACCAGAACATTCTATACAAAAACAATAATCTAAAAACAAGGAACTCTGAAAGATTTAAAAACTCTAATCAATACAATGAATGATGAAATATGTTAGCCATTGGAAGGGTGGCGATGGATTCAGGGTATAGATTGAGACCCATACTTTTTGGATATGGTCAGTGTGGGAATTTATTTTGTTCAACTATGTACATGTGTTAACAGGGTTTTGTTTTTCTTTTCTTTTTTCTAATAGAGATGAGTAAGAAAGAGAAAAAATAGAATTTTGAATGAAAAAAGTTTACTTGACTTTTTTAAAAAATGACAAAACAGGAAGGGAAGTTGAAGATCACCTAGTCTAGGATCCGGGCAGAGTCAAGATGGCAGCGTAGAAGCAGGAGAATTCCATGGCTCCCACCATAAACACCTCAAATATCTATAAAATATGACTCTAAACAAATTTTAGGGCTCCAGAACTCATAAAATGACAGAGAAACAAGGGCTCCCGCTGAAGGCAAGCTGGCAGACAGATGGAAAGGGCTCATTGCAGTGAGCTGGGAGCCGAGCCCAGCCCCATGTGGTTTTAGCCCCAGGCTGTCCAGGAGAAGCCCCGGCTGGAGCTTTCATAAGAGTGGGTCACCAGCAGCTGTGGTGGTTTCCAGAATTACCAACCCATAAGAGCCAAGGACAAAGGGAAAAAGTCAGTGGAACTTGGTTAAATTTCAAGGAGAGGGTCGGGCTGACTGCCTCCAAAGCTAGAAGCAATCGGCCACCTCCACATGGCTGCTTCAGAGCTCCCAGCCTGCAGATTGCAGGGGGGCCAAACAATCATTCAGAAGCTAAATGCTCTTTCCTTGAGATGCCTGGAACAGGATAGCTCCAGCAACTGTGAAAACCCCATCTCTCCCCTCTGAAAGCAGAGTTCTACTGAGCCCAAAAGTCAAGTAACTGATTGGCAACATGAACAGGAAAAGGAAGCAATGCAAGCTCAGCAATCCAACTTTAGATTCCTTTTTTGGGGACAAAAAGGGTCAAAGCATGGAATGGGAAGAAGACAACACAGTCAGAACTCCCGCACCAAAAGCTTCCAAGGAAAATGTAGACTTCTTAGAAGCCACAGAGGAGCTTAAGAAGGATTTTGAAAACCAATAAGAGAAGTGGAGGAAAAACTGGGAAGAGAAATGAGAATGATGGAAGAAAATCGTAAGAGAGTTGACAACCTGACTGAAGAAAATAACACCTTAAAAAATAAACTAACTCAAATGGCAAAAGAGGCCCAAAAAGCAAATGAGGAGAAGAATGCTTTAAAACGTCAAATTTGCCAGGTGGAAAAAGAACCTCAAAAGCTGGCTGAAGAGAATAATTCCTTCAGAATTAGAGTGGAGTAAATGAAAGCAAATGACTTTATAAGAAATCAAGATACTATCAAACAGATCTAAACAAATGAAAAAATA
>CM053587.1:35786373-35812858 GCA_028646515.1 Pseudochirops corinnae
AAGAGCAGAACCAGGAAAAATTTGTACACAATCACAGACACATTGTATGTGTGACTACCAACTTTGACAAACTGCACTCTTCTCAGCAACACACAATTATAAGACAACTCTACAAGTCTCAGCATGGAAGGAGATATCTACATACAGAGAAAGATCTAGAAAGAACAGAGTTTAAATGGAGACTGAAGCAATCTACATGCTATCATTCTTTTTCATGTTTGGTTCTCTTTCTTTTTTCCCATTGTTCACTCCATTGGTTACAACCCTTCTATACAACCAGACTAATGTCCAATATGAAAGTATTTGCAAATCCTATACTTGAATGCATGCCGCCATGGGGGGTGGGAGGAAGAGGGAGGGAAGAAAATTTGAAACTCAAAGGATTGTGGAACTGAATCTTGTAAACTAAAAGTAAATAAACAAATCCATTTAAAGAAAAAGAATAGTGGTGGGAGCATGGGGAAAAAGCATGAAATAAGGTCAGAAAGGTAGGGTGACATCAGATTATAGGAAACCCTGAATATCCAAGGTGACTAAACTTTAATCTTTAAGCAATGGAGGAAGGGTTTTGAAAAAAAGGAGAATAATTTAGCAGCCTTGTAAAAATTGGAATGGAGAAAGGGAATGAGGAAGGAATAAGAGAGGAAAAAAGGAAAGGAGAGAGAACAATAGTTAGAGTAAACAGTTAGAAGGCCAGTGAAATAATAATCCAAATGGTTTGTAATAAGAGACCAAACTATAGTTCTGAAAAAGGAGAAGATACCAAAAAGGTACAAAAGTAAAGTCAACAGGACATGGAAACTCATTAAATAGATGAGAAATGGACGAGTCAAAGGTAACACCAAGGTTTTGAACATGTAAAACTTGGTCATCTATGATACCACTGAAATGGTTAGAAAGAGGAGCAAAAGTGGGAGAAATAAAAAGCTTGGTACCGAATATGCTGAATTTGAGGTATAAGTGCATACAAGTAGAAAATCCTGTAAATTCACATCCTGTCCCTGAAATCTGGCTTCTTGACCCTATTCAACCAAAACTGCTCTCACCAAAGTTACTGATGACCTCAGTTGCTAATTCCAATGTCCTATTTTCAGTTCTTCACCTTCTCAACCTCTGTTGGAGATGATCATCCCCTTCTCCTGAATACTTTCTGTTCCCTAGGTTTTTGTGACCCTGCTTTTCCTATAGCTCAACTATCTTAATTTTTCATTCTCTTTTGCTGGCTCATCATCTATTCTATCTCATATATAAGCTTATAGCAAAGGACTGCATCTTCTATTTCTACTGAAACCTAGACAGTCTACCACAGCACCATGCCAGGAAACTGAATCACTTCCATCTGAATTGTCTTAGGAAGATTCTGAAGATCACTTGGCAGGATAAGATATGGGACATTGAGGTCTTTTCTTGAACTAAAACTGCCAATCGTTCAAACTCTACTGCAGAGAACACAACTCCGATGGGCTGGCCATGCTGTTCAAATGCCAAACATAGACTTGCCAAAAAGGCTATTTTATGGAGAACTCACACAGGTCAAGCGCTCACATGGTGGTCAGAAAAAGCAAAACAAGGACACTCTCAAGGTCTCTCAAGAATTCTGGAACTGATTGTGTGACATGGTAGACGCTAGCACAGGACAGTCCAGCATGGCATGCCTTCATCAGAGAAGGTACTGTGCTCTATGAGCAAAACAGAACTGAAGTTGCTCAAAAGAAATGCAAGATATGCAAATTTAGATAATCCACCCCAAATGTTCACATGAACTATTTGTGCCATACCTGTAGTAGAGTTTTCCAAGCTCATACTAGTCTGATCATACAAAGTCAGACACACTGTACGTTGACTCTAACAGTTATAGTGATGTCATTTTGGTCTTCTTTGAGAACAAAAGACAGCGACCAACCACTTCTATTCTCTTTATTTGTGATCCTATCAGTTCTCATGGGTTCAATCTCAACAGTTCATCTCTATGCAGATGGCTCCCCCTCAGTCAACAAGAATTTATTAAATGACTGCAATTGCCATGCATTGTGCTTTATAAAGTAAGCCTTCACCTTTCTCCTGAATTCCAGTCCCAACTCACCAAATTTCTGCTGGAAATCATAACCTAGATATACCATAAACATCTCAAACATACCCCCCAAAAAGAATCTTTTTTTTTCCCCTTGAAAGGGAGAAAATCTATAATTCTATTTCTGATTAAAATTCCATTATTATTCTAGTCAACCAGATTCACAATCTGGGTTCACAATCTCAAAGTTATGATTCTACACTCTACTTTACTTCCACCCACCCCCTACCCTGGCAAGTTATCAAATCACATCAATTCTACCACTTCAACAAGATCAGGATCTGTCCTCGATCATACAATTACACCCTGATTCAGGCCCTCTTATCAGGACTTTTGCCATAGACTCTTAATTGATCTCCCTGCTACCAGTCCCTCCCTCTCCAAACTATCCTCCACACGGTAACCAAACTAATATTTTAAAGCCTAAGTCTGACCACAAGACTATCTTACCTCAAAAAGTTTTGCTCATTTAGGTCTCCATTACCTCTAACACTGAATAGAAATTCATCTGCTTATCATTTAATCTTTTCAGATCAATTTCATACTATTCATATCCCTCCTCCAGCCCCAACATATAGTCTACACTGCAGAGAAACAGGCCTAGATGCTTCCCACATGTGACCTTCCATCCCCAGTCCCTGTAGCCCCCTCCAAGTCCTGTAATTCAACTCCTTCTTATCACTGCTTTTCAGAATCCCTAATGCCTTCAAGTCTCTAATCAAGTGCTCCCTCCTACACTAGGCCTTTCCTGATCCCCAAGTTGTTACTGTTGTTTTCTTACCCCCAAATTACTTCAAATACGTTTTGTATTAGCATTTGAATGCATATGTATGTATTTTGTATTTACAATTTGTCTCCATCTAGTTGAATGTTATCTCCTTGAGGTCAGGGATTGTTTCATCTTTGTCACTGTATCTCTATTGCCTTTGTTTCATGAGTTGCCAAGAGGGGGAAAAAAATCATCACCAGATGCTCAGTCTAATAGTAATGTGCTCCAAAGAATTACAAATTATTATGACACAAAGGCAATGGAGAAGAATGTGGTAGTTGTGAGCAGCAATATAATCAATGAGAAACTCTGAAGAAAAATAGGAATAAAAGATGCCTCATCAAGGAATTATATAAGAAAAATGGGCTGGTCACATAACAAGACGTAGAGATGACAAAAAGAAAGTCATAGTGCCCCACTAGTACCCTTGGGATGTTGGGAGGACCAGAGAAAGGCTGTAAACACAATGACTAGACCCTATGGTAAACTAATGGAAAAGCTTAGACAGGAATGACACAGGCACGTATCAGTTGTTATCTGTATCACTGAAGAAACTATCAAATCTGTAAGATCATAGATCCTTGGAATATCACCAACTTGTTGAATTAAGTTAAATGTTCATCTAGAGATATAATTTTGAAAGACAACTGTAGAGAGACAATAGGTAAAACCATCAAAGTAAATTAAATTGTCAAGGGTTACAGCCTTGGAAAACACCATTATTAAAAGATTAGGAAAGTGAATCATTGAAGTAAATTGGAAGAAGCTATTAAAGAGATACAATGAGATGAAGAGTGCTGTAGTTTAGGAAGAGAGTATCCTAAGGAAGGGATTGTCAGATATCAACTATTCCCTTTAAAATGAGAACTACAAAAAAGCCACTAAATTTGGTAAAAAGTGAGTTATTAAGAGAATGGATCCAGTACAATAGTAGAGTACGTTGTGGAAACAGGATTGCAAAAGCTGAAGGATAGAAGAAGTGGACGAAATGGAAATTTATCACAGACTACTTTTTCCAGGAGGTTATAAGTCAATGAGAAGGCTGGAAGGCTTTTTTTTTTCCTTAGGCTTGAGGAGATTTGAACATATTCAAAGGCCGATGAGAAAGAACCAATGGGAAAAAGATTGATGATTATGAGATCATAAATTGAGCTGAAAATGAGTTTTGAGATTATTCTAGGGATTCTTAATCTGAGGTTTATGGGCTTGGATTTCAAGGGGTCTATGAACTTAGAGTGGAAAACAATTACATCTTTATTTTCACTAGCCTCTAAGTGAAACTTACATTTCCTTCAATTATGAATTTGCTTTAAAAATATCATTCTGAGGAGTCCACAGGCTTCATCAGATTGCCAAAGGGGTCCATGATACTACATTTAAAAAGTCACAAACTCCTTTAGTACAGCTCTCTCATAAAGCTTCTCGTTTATTGCCTTTTATATATGAGTTAACAAATCCAGAAAGTGACTTGGTCACAGCTGGGGGGTGATAACTGGAAAGTCTTCAAGTCATTTTCTATACCTTCTGACTCAATCCAACAACCACAATCACTCTATCTAACTAGCAGTTAAAGTTTGCAAAACACTTTCTTTCACAATCTTGTGAGTTTACCTATTATTATCCCCACCTTAAAGAAAAGGAACCTGAAGCTCTAAAAGGTCAAGTCAATTACTCAGGACTATATAATTAGTAACGGACATATTTGTGGCAGAACTCAAACCCAGTCATCCTAATTTTGAATTCAACCTTCTTTCTACTATACCCACTGGCTCTCAGTACTATGGAATATACTTATATACACTTTTTAAAACTGATAAGGTTTATTAATTTTTAGAATACTTCCTACTTTCTGTATTTTATACTTCAAAAAATAAAATTAGCTAGCTCATGTTATTTAGGGGGGAGGAATTTTTTTTTGTTGTTTTAGGGGGAGGCAGTCTGGGTTAAGTGACTTGCCCAGGGTCATACTGACAATTATTTCCATGTTACTTCCAGTTATTTCCATGTTATTTCCACAAGGAAAAAAAAGGTATCATCTTGGTAGTAGCCTTTTAAAAAAAAAAAACTGTACATTAAAGGACTTTATAGAATTAGACTCTAAATCTTGGAAAAATCACTGGACAATAAATGAACAAGAATTGTCCTCAAGAATGAGGAAATGTTAGTCTTTTATTATATAAATTATTATATAAATATTCAAATTTGATGTTCCCCCATATTGTACTTATCTTCTCCCATTTGCCCATATAAGCATAGGCATATTCTCACTAACATTATATAGCACCAGTAGACTTCTATGTAAGAGATCGGGAAGGGTCACTTTCTCATGGAGCATGAGTGTTAGAAACCTTAGATCAAGGAATATAAATTCTTAATTTTACAGATGATAAAACTAAAGTTCAGAGAGATCGTGTCTGTCACACAAACCTACAAAAAACAGCTTGAACCCAGAATGTATTATTCTAAGTCCAATATCGTTTTTTTTACCACATGGGCTCTGTTTATCTCCATCCAAAGAAGAGAAATGAGGAATGGGGCATGGATGAAGGAGGGGTGGTAGTGGTGAGTATTTGTAAACAAATTGTACCTTGCCAATCCAAAACAGTCAATTGCCTGATATAAAAAAATCAGTTTGTCCTTTTTGTATTTCAGCTTTATACAACTCTTCTTGACCATATTTAGGGTTTTCTTGGCAAAGATAGTAGAGTGCTTTGCCATCTCCTTCTCCACTTCATTTTACAGATAGTAAACTGAGGCAAACAAGATTAAATAATTACTAAGTGTCTGAGGCAGGATCTGAACTCAGGTCTTCCCGGCCCCAGGGATCTATCCACTACACCACCTAGCTACTTTTAAAATATCAGTACTGTGGGTCATTAGAAAAAAATATTCTCTTTTTTGTATGCATTTAGGAAAATAGGACGCTGGTTCTATTAAGCCTGACCATGAGTAAGTCTGTACTGTAGTTTCCTCATCTGCAAAATGATTATTACCTTCCTTACAACATAAAGTCACTGAGAGAATTCATTCTATTTAACAGATTATATGTCAGGTGGGAAATAATATACTTACGTACATTTGATTACAGAAAAACGATGTTTAAAGTTTTTAAAAATGTATTCAAGCACCTTGTTAAACCTTCTTTAAAGTATAATTAATATAATGAGGTATCAATAAGCATTCTAAGGCAGAAACAATATAAACACAAAGTAGCAGTATTATCTGTCATACAAAGGAAAGAAGCATCTTAAGAACAAATAAATAGATAGATAGATAGATAGATAAATGAATAGATAAATAAATAAAGGTAGAGTCCAGATTTGGGGGTGGGGGGGGAACATTTTGAATTTCCTTGATTTTCTGAATTCCCTCAATAAGATGAAAGAATTCAACAAATAAGCTAGAAATAAATCCAAAATTGCTCTTCTCTGAAGTCCAAATGATTGTTTATTCCATTATATAGCATATATACAACACTTTAACACAGTAGTTTTTTTCTTCCAAAAATTGGTTTAAAAGACAAACCAAATTAAGGAGCCTCAAGGGGCAACAGGAAAGATCTTGACGAAAAAACTGATGCAACCAATAACCGACAATTAAATATATGATATACGATAATATTCATTAAGTTCAAGAGTTGCACGTAGGGTCAAGTGTATAGCATGCTCAAGCACTAACTACAAGCAGCCCATGTGTGTATGGGATTGATGGTATTTTTTCTGAGTCATCAATTGTTCAATTTCAATACATCCCTAAACCCCTATGGAATGGAATGAAACGAAACTTAAGAAACCACTGAGTCCCACTTCTATCTCAGAAATCCCTTGGCACTTCCCCATAATATTTACTCATGCTTTTTCTGTTACTGTTCAATAACTAGTCCCTCTCCTCAGCTCCCTCATACCCAGGTTCTCCCTTTCCTTTACTGACTTATGAAACAAAAATTTGCACAGCCACCTTCAGACTGTTAGGGTGGCAAGGAGATAGAGAGGTAAAAAAAAAAAAAAAAAAAAAAAAAAAAGTGAAGGTATTTCAAAACCAAGAAAGAAGACCAACTTATGCTAGGTATTAACCCGGGGAAGTTCAGAGGCAGGACTGATACTAAATTTTTTGGTACCACTGACAAAATTCCTCTTTCAGCCACAATTTTAATCCTTCTTCTGACTCTCAAATACTATCGACTATTCTCAAACTGCCTTTCAAAATGTAAAAAGAATAACAGTGTTCAACAGAACTAATATAGATTAGGAAAACCCAGGCAAACATTTCTCCTATCCCCTTTCTCTTTCTGAAAGTTCCCATTTGTGCTGCCCCTTTTACCCTTTGACCTGATTTTTGCCTTATCACACAATGAAGATTCAATTAACTCCACAAGTAGATTGGGCAAATACCACTCAGAATGCCAAGACACTTGTTCTTAGGGTAGCAAGCCAATGTTGACCTTCCCCCTACATTTTTCCAGAAAAGTACAAGTTGCCACATCAGCCATCAGGCAAATATCCAATTGGCCTATGGGTTAGAGCTACAATTCCACACCCTAATCTCACAACCAAATCTGAAACTATAAAGGAGATAAGCAATTTCAGCAACAGATCCTCCACAGTTGACCAATTAAGCAACTGAACATTCCAAATTTTTATCTATTATTTCTAGTCAGTTCCTTTCCATGCTCAAGTGGATTGAACCCTTTTGTAGTGTTAAACCATCACATTAGGCATCCACCCAAGTCACTGGCAGGTTCAGTCCCCCAAGGCAGAAGCTTCAGTAATTTATGACTGGCTTAGGTTTCCACATATATCAAAGTGGATAAGGATTAACCCATATAGTCCTTTCTACCTCAATCTCTGACACAATTCTGATTTTCTACTTCCAAATTTTGGTCCATTATTGGAGAGGTATAGGTAATATGACAGCAACATAAGAAGTGGGCCACTGCCTCAGCCTCTTCAGGAAGTAGGTGACAAGCCATCAATCTCTCTTTTCTTTAATGCAAAAGTGAGCTTGCCTTCAGTAATATAAGCAAGCATCAAAGGAAATAGGGGAAAGTGTGAATTCTTGAGGAGGCCACGCTTAAAGGTCCCTAAGCAATTTGAGCATCACTAAAATTAACATATGTTCAGTATTTATACCACTAATTCTAGCAGTGGCATAAACTACATTCCAAGTTCCACAGAATGTCCTGCTACCTGGAGAGGTAAGTAAGTAATGATAAACAAACAAAATAGTGAGGACAACTAGAGTGCAAGGGACAGTCAGCAGAATCACTTGGCAAAGCACTGACATGTATGCTGGACATGCCTCCCAAGATGGACAGTATTTAAGTACCTGTAAATAAGATGTTTCTTAGGACATACATGTCTCATTTTGTTTAGTAACAAGACAAAATTCTATTCAAACATTTTAACATTTAAGTTTGCTGGTACTACAAAATTTATAAATATTATACTATTCAAATTTCCAAGTCCAATCTCTACTGAAGAAGCTCTAAAAAAATTTTTTTTTTAAATTTTAAAGCTCTCTTTATTATCCCACTAAGTATTCTAAGTAGCCACAGATTTAGACTTCAAATTCAAACCAGGTGAAACAAGTTATGGGCAAGTGGCTAAAATGTATCAGGCATACTTTCAAGTATCAATTTTCATGCATTCTAAAGTACTTGAACTTAATTTTTAAAAACACACAATAAGAAATAGAGAGACCCAGTTTAAATAGAATCCTTTAATATCACTTTCCCCCCCACACACATTTGTAGGACAGCAATAATCAGTATTCTTAATAACTCTACAGTGCTGCAAAATCTGGATGTGTCAGCTTAAAAAGATTTGTTATATTTTCTATATCGAGTATGGTTTATTATCTAGATTGCTTGGAAAAGCATAATAACTGCCCCAAACCCAAGAATGTCCTAAGCAGCCTGCATGGTGCTTTACACACAAGAAGTACTTATTAATAAATATTTATTGAAATAAACTCAAATGAAGTCAAGAAGGAATAAAACCTTTGCCTTTGTTTCCAAATTCCCAATTATACAAATACCAAAATGAGGGATAATGGAAGAGGCAGAAAGGGAAAAATACTTTTAAGCATTCATTACTTTGGATACTGGCAAAGTGGAGAACATTTTTTTGAAACTTCCAGGTTCAATATTTTCACCAAAATTCAGATATAACAAAGTTTTTTAAGTGAACTAAATAAATATTTTCAGACACAGCTTCCAGTAAGAGAATAATTACTGTGAAAGCTGAGACTAAAGACCTCCAATTGTTTCAGTTTTTTAATGTAATGTATGATCACTTAACCACAGTTTAACTTGTAATATAAAAGAGATAACTCCTGAATTAGTTTTAGGCTGTTCAATTGCATTACAGAAAAAAAAAATCTAATAAAAATCTAATAACCTAATGCATTACACACCACAATTTTCTTGTCTTTAAAACTGCATTCATCTTTTAAAAAGTGGAATTCTGACCATTCTAATAATAAAACCTATACGATCAAAACCCTTTGCCAATTTCCTTTAAGACAACTTATAAAAGAATACTTAAATGTATTCCCCGTATAAAAAGGTGGAGAAACATTAAAATTTCCATTCCTTTCCTAAGCGATTAGTAATTTTGCACAGCACCACTATAGAAAAGCCATATGCAAAATTCCAGCAGTCTTTTCCTTCACCTGTCAGTTTCATGATCTGAGCTGTTATCACTCATACTAAAATCTAAATTTTTCTTTTTAAAGACAAATTGAAGTTTTATAAATTGAAGTTTATATAGTTATAAATTATATCAAACTTAACTCAAAAGTCAGAGCAATTTAATTTGCCTCTAAATTCATGAAAATGAATAAATTCAAACGAAATTATTCAGCAGCAACGTCTTCTGCGGCTAGACACTGAGATTCAGTACAAGTGACATTTGACTGGTACCCTACAATTCACGTGTCTGCCCAACTCTTCCTGCTGGATCCCTAGTTAGACCGGATCTCTAGCACCCAGGTCTCTTTTCAAGGTTTTGTGCCAAATAAGGAGCAGAAAATTTAAAAGTGGGCACCTCCTTCCTATCTAAACACCCTAGCAATCACTTTCGTGTACACTTCAATTGCCCTTCCTCACTACGGCAATAGGGGAAACAGTGACTTGAATAAATGTTTTCCATAAGGGGCTGTGACTTAATCCTCAAGCTCTCTCGCTATTTTTATAGCCTGTTTCACACCACTTTGTAAAACCAAGCATCCGTTGCTCTCCCCCACCCCCCATAAAAGTCTTGCACTTCAGAAAGAAACCAACTAACCACTGCCCCTTAAGCCCCTCCTTTCTCTATACGTTAGGTTAAGCCGGTCACTCCCCCTCCCCCAACACACACACGTTAGCACGCCATTTCCTAACATTTATGGCTGCAATAGAACAATTACACCCACCCTGCATCCCCAGGTTCCCGTTACTTTAACCCTCCGAACGCTGTCCGCTCTCTGCAGGCCATTACTCACCCCTGGATGCCCGGGCTGTAAGTCCTGGTCTTCCAAGGGGTGCCGGGTCTCTGCTGCTGCTCCTGGGGGAGGTGGTTATTGTTCAGAGCGGCCCCCCGGCTCCCGGACAGCAGGTAGTTCATCCCATAAGTGCTAGCTTTATTCTCCCGTTTCCTGCGGCCCGGATGGTACTGGTGCTGCTGGATGGAGTTGGCTGAGGCGGGGGCAGAAGACGGCGGGGGCGGGGGCTGGGACTGCTGCTGCTGCGGCTGCTGTTGCGGCTGTGGCGGGGGCGGAGGCGGCGCCAGGAGGTTGCTGTTGGCTCCACTGTGCGGGTTATGGTGGTGGTGATGGCCATTCACGCTGTTGAGATTGTTCAGTTTGTTCTCATTGAAGTTAAAAAAGGCGCCGGGGCCTCCGCCTCCTCCCCGGCCAGGTAAGGTCCCACCGCCGCCCCCGGACAGAGTCCGGCCAGAGGAGGCGCTGCTCGAGGACGAGGACGAGGACGAGGAGGAAAAGCCGGGGCTCTCGGTGCCAGACTCGTTATTGGAAGAGGTGGACGACGACGAGGACACGGAGGGAGACTTCTGCAGCCGCCGCCCACCGTCAGCTGTCCCGACCGCGGCAGCGGGGACCAGTCCGGTCAGCAGCACGGGCAGCGCCGCCGACGGCGGAGGCGAGGAGGCCGAGGGGAGGCTGCTGCCGCTGCCGCTGCTGCTGCCGCCGCCGCCGGGGGTCGGAGCCGGGAGAGCCGCGGCAGGGCCAGCTTTGACAAGTGGGGTGCAGCTGTGGCTCCCGCCGCCAGGGGTGCAGGGAGAGGAGGCTGCAGCGGTCGTGTCCAGGGCCGGAGAGTTGAGGCAGAAATACGGCGGGTAGCTAGAGCTGCTCCGCCCCACTCCCTGCGAGGTCTCCCAGATCTGCATCCAGAGAGCATTAGCGGGTCCTTTCTGCTCGGGCTGAATCCAGGCCACACGCGGATCCATTCACCCTCTCTCCGCCGGCCGCCTCTCCTCCCCGAGCGGAGACGACTGCAAGCACACGAACCCTTCCCACCCCCTGCACGCGCGCGCACACACCCGACACACTCACACTCACAGACCCGACTGGCACTCACTCACCCCAGATAGAGTAGGCTCGGTAAGCCGGCAAGAGCAGCAGCAGCAGCAACCCCGCCCCCTAGCTCTCCCCGGCAGCGGCGGCGGCGGAGCACAGCCCCGCAGCCCTGCCCTCTGGGGTCCAACGCCCCCCCCCCACTCCAAGCTCACCCACACTCACACACACAACCCCCCCCCCCACCCCACCCCCCAGGGACAGAAAGACAGACAGACACTGAGCGCTGCGGCCGCGCGGTGCGGCCCCGGCGCTGCTCCAGGCCGGCTGCTCGCTAGCTCTCCCCCGTCGGTGTCTCGGCCGCCGCCGCCGGGGTGGGAGGAGAGAGGGAGCAAAGGCAGGAGGGAGGGAGACTGAGAGGGAGAAAGGGAGGAGGGGAGGGAGCGCAGGCGGTGGCGGAGGCGTCGGGCCCGGGGTGGGCAGAGGCTGGGAGGCCGGGGGCCGGGACAGGCAGGGTCGAGGCCAGGGACGCTGGCGGACTCCGGCGCTCCGCACGTTCCTGGTGGGCGGCTCCGGCCTTTCTCTCTGTGTCTCTCGCTCGCTCTCTCAGAGGTTTCCGAGTCACACGCCCCGGAGCGGGGGCCGCGGCGGCGGCGGCGGCGTTATCCACAGGCCGGGGGGAGCGGCCATCTGTAATGGGGAGGGAGGGGAGGGGCAATGGGGAGGGGGGACAGCCGAGGGGGTGGGCCCAGCCGCCGCGCAGCCGGCACAGGACGCCCCGGAGGAGGGGACCGGGCGACGGGCGTGCTACGTCTACCCGAAGCCCGGGGCTTCTCGGTCACTCTCCGGCTCCTGCTATTCGGGCACAGACAGTACAGAAGACGGCAGCGCAGAGCAGGAATCAGGAGCGAGGAGGAGGCCGCCGCCGAGGATCCAATGAGGGAAGGGGGGGGAAGAGGAGGAGGGGCCGGGGGCGGGCAGAGGGAGGGGGAGGGGGGAGCAGGGAGGGCCGCCCTCTCCGGCAACAGAATTCTCACTGCGCATGTGCTGTCGATTTTAAATCCTCACTAGACTCGGCCGCCTTGGTTACCACGACTGCGCACTAGGGCTCTCCTCGGGACTGGCGGAGAGGAGGCTAGATGGAAGATGTTGGAGTACGCGACAGGGAGGGGCTATCGAGCGGTGGAGAGGGTGTCGGAGTGGTGTCTGGAGGGTTCGGAGACAGCTCACCCGCGCTCCTTTTAAAATGAACTTGGCCTAGGAGGAAGAGATTAATGTGTATGCGTGTGCATGTGTGCTCGCTGCTGGGACTGGAATGTCACACACGGATACACGTTGGGACCGGAGCCAATTCCCGGAGACGTGCGCGCGGTGTCTTGCTAGCGGGAACATTTGGAACATGTCAGAAAAGCCGAGACGTCGGCAGCTCGGGGTCCCTTTACAGCCCCGCCCGTCTCTCGAGTGCGCTTGCGCAGCGGGACCCCTTAGCCGTCACCTCTGGATGGAACTTTCTTTGCAGCTGGGGAGGGAGAGGTCCTACCTCCTCACCCCCACGCCTCTTATTCTGGGTCCTAATTCCGGAGGGGGGAGAGTGGGGAAGGTGGTGAAAGCTGCCAAGGCATTTTCAGTTACGCTGAGGGGGGAGGAGGGAAGCGGATGAGGGCCCGCATTGATTGTGAGCCCGAGAGCTCAGCACTTTCCCGCGAGCAGCCTTCCTCCCCCTGTCATAACTGGGGCCATGTGCCTCCTACGCCAGACCAGGGGCTGGCTGCCTGTCCCGGAGAAGCTGTGATTTATAGCTGATCATCAAACGGCCGCTTTTATTTCCTCTCCTCCCCGCTGGGTTCAAGCAAGTGCCTGCTAAAGCCTCCGCCGCGCGGCGGCCAGACTTGAAAAGAGTCTGAATTGCCGTTCATTGGCCGCTTTTCGTCAGCCCCTCTCCCAGACCCCGGTACAGTTTCCCAGCGTCGGAGCCGATTTCAAAATCTCTTTCGTCTCGTTAAACAAGAAGTCCTGGCAGCGGCATTCTCCGTGCCCCGAGTGTGGGTGGATCTGCCTGCTGTGGAGCAACGAGCCCCAGGAGTTTACCCTGGCTGCCAAGCTGCTAGTTTCAGTTTCATTTCCATTATACTGTTTCATTAAACGGGACCGTATTACATAAGTAACAAAAGTATAATAAATAACTTCGGCCTGGGTAGGAACAAGACCTACAGCAGGGTGCTAGAGCCGGCAGGAAGTGGCAAATCAAAATTCCTGGGGTCCCCTTCCAGCCTCCAAACTGCAGAATAGTTATCATTTTCTATGGGGAGGGGAAGAAAAGAAAGAAAAAGGAAAATTTGCCCCCACCACATTTGAAGCACAATATGCGTATGTGCACGAAAAAGTGAAAAGTTCAAATGTTAATTTCTAATGTTCGTTATAGAGTGTCCTTGGAGGAATACCTAGCCCCACATCTGGGTAGAACATTTTTCTTCCAAAATAAACTAGTTTTGGAAGGGTTTTGGTGCCTAGTGTGCCTGCCTACTAAATTTTCAAATACTTTTCCTTGCTGCCTTTATGCTTCAAAGTAATACCCCATTATAGAATTACCTTCAGTAATGCCTCATTATAGAATTATTAATGTTGTAAGCAAATTATTTTCCTTCTAAAACAATTAACTTAGTGGCAAAATTAGACGTACGAAAATTAGTAATGCAAACATTCTCAAGGAAACGACTCAGGCACCTAACTGTGGGTCTTCCCTTGGATTAAAGTATATAAATTGATGTTCTCTTTACTGACAATATTTATTTTGTTATTGCCCAACCTTCTGCTACATTTTATTTCTGGCCTGTTGAATATGAAACTTTGGGCAAATCACTTAACCTTTCAGTGAACAAGAAAAACCCTCTGACGGTCAAGTCGCAGAGGAGATGCCAATCTGCACTGGTAGAAGGAATTTCCTTACTGGGAGTTTGCTCGCTACAGATTTGATCTGAAGAGGAAAGAGAAGAACGTTAACCAGGCATTAAATCCTCAGACATAGATATCTATTGATCATAACTTAATCTTTAAGTACTTATGTAATGTGAGATTTAGTGACTATTCCTGATAATGTTGAGTTCTACCCCACTTCTATTTACCATTATAAGATTTACTAAGCAATCACAAAGGTACTGTGTTCCCATAGAAAGTAACAATTATAATCTCAGGCCTCATGGAATTTTATGGAATTTAAGACTTTTTTTTTTTTAATTTATTGTGAGACTCATCTGTGCAATCCTCTGCCTTCCTTGGTTCTCATTTTTCAGTCTATTATATGAAGCCAGCTTTTGTAAAATGCCCAGCCTTGATTGAGTGATAGTATTGAATGTGTCCATTTAATGATACTCTCATATTTTTAAAAAGTAATATAAAGTATGTATTATTTCAGCTAACCATTCTAAATATTTTACATACACCAATGATTCCATTGTATTTTGCTCTGGGGTATTTTGGAAAATGATACTGCTGAATAAATTAACTAAATAAATATTTAGACTCAAAAGTTTTATGATGATAACCATAAAAGCTTATTTTGAAAAGTACTGGGCTATAAAATATGTGCATTAATAATCAGACTAGAAAACATAGACAAGTTGATATACTGAGGATATTTCTATTTTATTTTCACTACTTTCATAATAAATCACATATAGGCTTATTATCTTATTTTTTTAATTTTTAAAAAGAAAAGTAGTTTTCCATTCTGTATCTTACATTTAAACATGAAGACCATTCCACCATTTTTATTTCTAATTATGCAATTTTCTCACGGATCTCTCATTGCAGGTTCATTAGCACGTTCCTGATCATTCATGGAATCTAAATTTATTGCCATTTTTTACAGTGATTCGATTAGCAATAATTGTACTGTCTTCACTGGCTATGATAATGCCACTGTGAGGAGAATCATATGCTCACTGCCTACATTCCCTAATAACCCATTCACTTCTCAACCCTTGCAATATCTTTTCAAACTTGACCACTTTGTTGAAACTGCTCTCACAATGTTCTCAAAAATGATAAATTCAATGCAATTTTCCTAGTTTCTCATGCCCCTGGACCTCTTTGCAGTTTCTGATACCTCTTCCCAGTCTAATTTTCTCCTTCCTTGTTTGGATGAATAGCTCCTCCTTCTACCTGACTGCTTGTTCCCAGTATTTTGTTGATTTATATCCTATCCTCTAAGTATGTTTGCTTCAATGCTCTGTCCTTGACCTTCTCTACTCTTTCTACACGTTTACCCTTGGTGATATCATCTATTTGTAAGAAACCTAAATTGACCTTTTAGAGGTCATTCCATGGACCATGTGCCCAGAGCTGCTCTGGAAACTTCCACAACTCCAAGTGACTCATAGCTTGGCTTCCTTTTTGGATATAACTTTCTAGCTGCCTATGACTAAATAGTAGTCAATTGATGAAAGAATTTGGCGTTTTTTAAATTGTGCAGAAAACCCTCAATAGCCCCCTGGTCATCCCTCTCCAGGTGGCATCACGTGACTTCAATGAGAGTGGAGAAAGGATGTCTTTCTGTACCTCAGTATCACTGTGCTCTCCACTGCTCTTCCCCAATTCAAGCATGAACTCAAGTACATGAGCTTTCACCAAGTCCTACCTTTGTCCCTTTTATATTTGTTCTTTCCTGATCTCACACAAATGAGGATCCCAGGTTAGATGTGTCTAGGATGTGAGGCAACCTAATAAGTTTGAAAGGACTAGAAGTAGTGGGTTGGAGCTGTCTGGCAAGGGAAGCTGCTGCATTGAAGAGTCAGCTGCTGACAAAATGTTTAACTTCAGTCTGGTCCATTTTAGGTAAAACAAAAATGTATCGGGAGTTGTGTGGATAGTGACCAGCTGAGGTGTGATGTAATATACCTGATTAGCCATTCTGAAAAATTCTTTCTGTTCTGATTAGCTCCCTGGCATACTGTAACAGTGATCGTAAGTTGGAATTGAATTCTGTTCCATTCTATTAATGTACACTGTGAATCTTTTATGTTTAGTATTCCTTTGCATGTAGGAGTAACTTGCTTGTTCTATAGCCTGATTCATATTATCCATCTAGTACCTTGTTTTCTTCCCTCCTTTTTTAAATTCCTTAGGCTTTTGAGTCATAATCTAATATATGGAGTCATAATCTAATAATCTAATAATAGGGGGAAATAATTATAATAATAGCTAGCATTTATATAGTGCCTACTCATATATATATGTATATATATATATATGTATATATATATATATATGTAGTACAAGGTACTGTACTAAGTACTTTACAATTATTATCTCATCTGATCCTCGCAACAACCCCTGGAGGTAGGCGCTACTATTATTCCCATTTTATAGTTGAGGAAACTGAGGCAAACAGAGGTTGTGACTTAACCAGAGTGTCTGAGTGTTGGATTTGAACTCAGGTCTTTCTGATTCTATTCCAAGCACTCGATTCACTCTGTTACCTAGGTGCCTATTATATTATTTATTGTAATTCATTTGTCTGAATTAAAGTCACCTGTGGTGGGGAGCTTCATGAGGCAACAAGTGTGAGAAAAAGAAGTCCCCTCTCACCAGAGACCAGAATATTCAGGACTAAACACTGTCAGAACAACATACCTAGGTATTGGACAAGGAGGGAAGAATGCCCTAGGCCCTGTGAGTTCAGCCAAGTATTGCCTTAATCCTAGATACTCAGGTTCAGTTACTGTTTCTATACAATTGACTGCCAAATCTATAAATCTAGCCCTATCTTTAGAATTCTAGTCCTACATTACAAGTGCCACCAGGATGTGTTTTGCCATCTCAGACTCAGCATATCCAAAATAGATCTTGCTTATTCTCCTCATGCCCAAAGCTTCCCTTCTCTAAACTTCACTATTTTTGTTACTTCTCCCAGTAACCAGGTCTATAATCTTGAAACCTTCCTAGGTTCTTCCCTCTCTCTTTCCCTCCATACTATCAGTTGCCAAGACCTATCCCTTCTACTGTAACATCTTTTGCATTCCTTTTCTTCTCTCTACTCACACAATCAACAGCCTAATTAAGGCATTCATTGCTTCTCCACTGTTTTCATTGAGTCTCCTAACTGGTCTCCTAGCCTCCATTCTTTCTCCTTTCTAATGCATTCTTCATAGAACTGCAAAAATAATCTTCCTAAAGCATAGGTCTAACTACATTACTCCTCTACCAAAACAAACAAACAAACAAAAAAAAGAAAACCCAACTTTGAGGGACCTCTATTGCTTCTACAATTAAAAAAAAAAAGACCAACTAGCTATTAAAACTTTTCCATAATCTAACCACAACCTACATTTACAGATTTATTTCACATGACTTTTCTTCACACAATCTGTTTCAGAGAAACCAATCTATTAACCAAGTTGATATCCATACCTGGAATGTACTGAGTCTTTATTTCTGTATCTTCTTTTGAGATGAGCACAATTAACAGCTATTTTATCCTGATCTTCCCTGTTGTCTCTAAACTTGCTGTATTGTTCCAATATAAAGTTAATTTCCTTGAGGTATTCTTGTGTTTATTCTTTGTATCCCCAGTGTATTACACAGAGTTAACATTTGGTAAATATGTTGAATTGTATTGAAGTTAAGAAACAATATATCTACTAGAACTTTAAAGTATAATGCATAAAAATCTTCCAGGAGTGACTTTTCCTTTCTACTTTTTTTTGTTATATTTTTCTTTAAAAGTTCTTTTAATAGGCCTCAAGGTCTCACAATATTTTTTTTCTTATTTGGTACAAAAACCACTACTTCCTCTCTCTTGAATTTTTCAAAGCAAAAGACCTGTGTGCTTTCATTGATACAAGAAGTCTAAGGTAAGAAAATTCCTTCTACAATGCAAGTAAGCACTTTCTCTTCGATTTATGGTATGAAAGGGTTGCCTAGTTTTCTGAGAGGTTGAATGCCTTGCCCATAGACACACAATCAGTGTGTGTTAGAGGCAGCACTTAAACCCAAATTTTTCTGGCTCAGGGCCAGCTCTCTGTTCTTTCTAGAGTTTAATGCCATGCTGCCTTTCAAACTTTTCAAAGAGATATTAATTATCTCCTTTAATGATCATTCTCTTTGAAAGTATAATATGTAACATTTCTAGGAAGGAGGATATCTAATAGCTCTGCTTTATGAGAACTTAAGAGAAAAAAAAAAGTTGACTGATGCTATGCCACAATGGCCTTGTAGCACAAAGAATCACACAAGATTGAGAAGGATCAAACCCATAACTGAAATACGACTCTCAAGAGGCACACTTTATTCAAAAGCAGGTAAGGATGGAGTAACATGGAATAGTCAGAAAGCATCCTCATTAGAGTATGGAATGAAAGGGAGGGAAAACATAGTGGAAAGCTTTTAATGAAAATCACTGAAAGGAAAAACAAAAGCAGTTTTGTGATTGGAATACACTATAAACCACCTGGACAGAAAGAGGAACTAGATGAAGAACTGAGAAAACATCACAATCCTGGCACAGAGGCATGATATGAGTGATGAGAGGCATAGATTTTCCGGATATCATCTGGCATTCTCTCTCTGCCAAAAGCAGACTAGAGATACAGCATAAGCCACATATTTTTAGGCACAACCAATGTGTGGATTTCTTTTCCTTGACTATACTTATTTGCTACAAAAGAGGGCTTTACGGGTGGCTAGGTGGAGTAGTGAATAGAGTACCAGCCCTGGAGTCAAGAGGACCTGAGTTCAAATTCGGCCTCAGATACGTAACACAAAAAAACTAGCCATGTGACCTTGGGCAAGTCACTTAACCCCAATTGCTCTACCTTCAAAAAAATAAGAGAGCTTTATTTTTTTTTCAGGGAAGGGAAAATATAAGGGAGAGTAGTAGATAGTAATAAAAAAAAATAAGAAAGAAGACCATTGATGAAACATTTTTAAAAATACACAAATGAGAACAGAAGGAAGTTCATAAGGGGACAATCAATCAGAGCATTTTGTAACTGCCATGTAACATTTAATATATACAGGATGTCCCAAAAATCTTAGTGTAGAAAAATACACTAAAACTTTTAGGATACCTGTACTTTAAAAAGAAAAAGAGCTATGGACAATAGATTCACAGTGTCATATACAATCTTTTTCTCTTCTTCTTTGAATAAGAAAATGTTTATGTTTCTTTTGCTATAACCATGTGGCATGGTCCTCAGGAATACTAAAACCCCTAATGAAGTAAGAGAGATTGATCTTAGAGTTTAGGGACCAAGAGAATCAAGTGGGTTCAAAATTGATTTGGTATGAGTCTAAACCAAAGACCAATCAAAAGATTTATTTAAACAGTATTAGGGAAAAGAGGAGATATAGACAAGGAAATGGACCACTTCTTATGGTAAATATGATGATAACTAAAAACAGAAAGAAAGAAGAGCTTCTTACTTAACATTTTGTTTCTGTTTTCTCTGCCATGAAGAATGATTTTTTGCAGAGGAAAGAATAAAACAAAAGTATCTAATGAGGAGGTTTTTTTTTTCCCCAAGAAAAGTAAGAAGATAATATTAGAGCACATAGTTGCCTTGTATGAATTCAAATCACTTCACCAAGATGAACTACATGTCTGGTCACTGAAAGAACTGATGGATGTGGTTATTGAGACACTGTTAGTGACATTTGAAAGACTGTGAAAAATGAGAGAAGTACCACAGGTCTGGAGAAAGACACATGTTCTTTCAAATAAGAGAAGAGAGAGTGTTCTTTTAAGTCTGAGACTCCACTTAGAGACTGAGTTAGTATAGAGGAAAACGTGTCCCTGGTTCAGGTGAGTACTTTGTACTTCTGTTTTTGCAATAGTCTTTCAATATCTAATTCTATTTAACTATCTTTATCTTTTTAAAAGCCAGTTTACATTAATTATTTAAATGAAACTAGGGTGCTAATTGTTACATATGGTTATTTGAGAGACCAAACCAGAATGGGGGCCTAAGTTGATAGCATTAGAAAAGACATTCCCAGTCCCTCATGAGGTAATGCTAGAACCTCAAGAGAAAGATCCAGCTAACCTTGTTTTGCAGTGTACTGATACATCAGGTACAACTAGGAGTTATAATTCAGATTCTCAGAACTTATAAAGTCTATGGATGCTTTCTAGATTTTACCAGTAATCAAAGTCAAGCTCCCATGTTTTCCACCATACTACCGCAGTCCCTAAGTAGTGTCTCAAACTTCAAGTATTTGCTTCAAAGCATTTAACCACACCAAATTAACTTTCAAATGCTGTGTAGCTGATGGACAAAGTTGTTCCAGACTTGTTGGTCAAACCTCTGCTACAAATCCTTAAAGAGATAATTAGTGAGTTTCTGAAAAAGAAAGTAATGATAACAAAGAGCCAGCATGGCTGCATCAAGAACAGATCATGACAAACCAACTTTTCCTGTTTTTGGGATGGTTACTAAACTAGTAGATCAGGTGAAAGCTATAGCTACAGTTCAGCCCTGTTTTTAGCAAAGAAATGGACAAAGTATCTCATTTTATGCTTGTGAAAAAAGATGAAGGGACAAGAACTAGAAGATGATAGAATTAGATGACTTTGGAACCAGCTAAATATACTCAAAAAGTAGTTGTTTATTGGTTCAGTGTCAACATTGCACAAGGTCTCCCATGGAGGGCCTTAAAGATCTGTGTTTGACTCTGTGCTGTTTAACATTTTATCAGTGAATTGGATAAAAAGATGAATGGTATGCTCACAAAATTTAGAAATGACACAAAGTTAACTTACATACTGGCGAACAGTGAAGATCTGGAGAGATCTGTAAAGGATGCTGGGCTTAACTCAAAAGGGTGAAATTCAGTTGGAACATACATATGTCATACACTTAGGTTTAAATAATCAGCTGTGCATATATAGAATGGGAGTGGCCTGGTCAGATTGCAGTTTATCTGAAAAATATCTGGGAATATTAATGGACTGCAAATTTCCATATTAATCCAGAATGTGGTGGTCTGGACAAAAAAAAAAAAAGAACTAACACAATCTTGTTCTGCACTAAAAAGGCATCATTTCCAGGAAAAAGGAAGTGCTCATCCTGTTGTACTATACTCTAGTCAGATCATATCTCAAAAATAATGCTCAGTCTTCGTCATCACAGTTTAAGAATCTCAATAAGTTGGGAAGAATAGCCAAAGGAAAGCCACCAGAATGGTGAAAAGTTTTGAATAAATATCATATGAAATAAATTGAAGAAACTAGGAATGTTTATCTGGGAGAAAAGAAGCCATAGGTAAGATATGATAGCTCTTGAAGGGCTGTTATGTGGAAAAGGGATTAGGCTTGTTCTATTTGGCCACTGTGGGGAGAACCAGGAGCAATACTAAGAGCCAAATTTAGATTTGATGTCAGGAAAAACTTTCTAGCAACCAGAGCTCTCCAAAAATGGACTTGGCTGCTTCAGAAAGCAGTGGGTTCCCTGTCATTAGAGGTTTGAAGCAGAAGCTAGATGAGTTGTTAGACATTCATAGTAGAGATTCTTTAGGTGTATGAGTTTGGACTATTTGGCTTCTGAGGCCTCTTCCAAGTCTAAAAATCTGGTAATTCTGGAACAAAACCTTTACAAGAGATGGTATACAGTAGGGGATAGAGACCTGGCCCTGAACCATAAAGACCCAGATTTAAGGATTGCCTGTGACATATACTAGCTTTGTGACTGAACAAGTCACTTTACCTCCCATTGTCCTAGGCAACTCTAAGATTATAAACTACAAAGGACAAGCAGATCTGTATTGGTAGAGGGAGCTTCCTCTACCAATTAAATCATAGCTCCAGTCTATATCTTGATCCTAGAAAACATTAAACATGATGTGGAAGTGAGCACAGCTACCTTATTATTCTCTTAGATTCTGGAGACTGAAATTATGGACCCTTGGGAATACTTGAAAGATTATATGGGGGCTTTGCTTCTCTTCACCTCAGAAAATAGAAGATGAGGCAATTGAGATATTGTCATTTAGTTGTTTCAATTATATCTGACTCTTCATGACCCCATTTGGGGTTTTCTTGGCAAAGATACTGGAGTGGTTTGCTGTTTCCTTCTCCAGGTCATTTTACAGATGAAGGAAGTGAAGCAAACAGAGCTGAGAGACTTGCCCAGGGTCACACAGGTAGAAAATGTCCGAGGTCAAATTTGAACTCAAGAAGATGAGTTTTCCTGACTGCAGGTGCAATACTCTATACACTACATCACCCAGCTGCCCTACAACTAGTTAAAAATCCAACACAATTGCACAGGGTCATAGCCTGCTTGGTGGTGTGTTTGTCAAAATTTTCTCCCCATTCTAGTCAGTCCTCCACTCAGTTTCCAAAGTGATCTTTCTTAAGTACAAGTCTGATCATGTCACCCCTTCAAGCAGTAAACTCCAATAGTTCCCTATCATCTCCAGGATCAAATATAAAATCCTTTGGCACTCAATACTCTTCACATTCTCTTCTCATCCTGAATTTTCCAATCTTCTTGTACTTTATACACCCACCTAAATATCTGAGATCCAATCACAGCGGACTCCTTAATATTCTTCTGAACTCACTCCAGCTAGCTCTATCCACAAGGCACTCCCTGTCCCAACACCTTGTATTTTCACTGGAATGCTTGCCCCCTTCATCTCTGCCTCCTGGCTTCCCTTGCTTCCTTCAATTACCTGCTAAAATCCCACCTTCTACAGGAAGCCTTTCTGGATCTTTCTTAATTTTAGTGCCTTCCCTCCGTTGGTTATTTCCAATTTATGCCACGTATCGATTGCTTGCACAGTGATTAAAATACATGTTGTCTCCTCAATTACATTGTGAGCTCCTTGGGAGCAGGGGACTTTTATCTTTTTTTTCAGCATGTATCACAATACCTGAAACATAGTTGTTACTTCATAAATGTTTATGAACTGACTGATCTATTCCAACAGGAAGTTTTAAAACAGTGTATCTTTTTTCTTCATTACAGAAATTGAACTTCATGTAGGTACCATCAGTGATTCCATGAGCATCAGTTCCACAATTATAGATCCATATATGTCCAGTATGGTTTTTGGCACATTTATGAGGCCTACATTTCTTTTTACTTTTGGCCTTTGGATATGAACTTTAGGTATGAAAACAAAAAACTAAATAATCCAAAGGGGTAAAGATTATCCTCCCACTAGGTCATGCCCCATAATTTCTTTCAATTTATTTTCTGGATAAAGCCTCTGGCAGAGGCTTAGAACAACAGAATTTATTATAGCTATGATGACTCACCAAACTCCCTGTTGTCACTGCTGGTTCCTGGGGCCTCCCAGATGAGAGTAAGTTATTCAAGAAATGCTAGATTTGGCAAGTTTCAAAAAATCAGGAACTACACCTTCTATTCCCTAGGAGACCCACAGCCTGGGTGTTTGGATCATGCATTGATCAACCTGGTAGAAACAGGAAGATAAGAATAAAAATCTTAATGAAGTCAACATCTTTCGTATCTAGTTTTATACATATGTATAACTCCACAAGAAATAATGCCATAGTCTTGGTCATGCAAGTTAGAATTCATATTTACTACTGATTTACATGGTTAGGTAGGTAGCATAGTGAATAGAGCACTGAACCTGGAATCAGAAATTGAATTCACATCTGGCTTCCAACACATATTAGCTGTGTGACCACGGGCAAATCACTTAACCTTTGTCCACCTCAGTTTCCTCATTTCTAAAGTACAGATAATAATAGAATGACTCCTACCATTACAAGAAGGATATAATATCTGTAAAAAAAAAAAAACAAACAACTTTGAAAACCTTAAAGTGTTATTTAAATGCTAGCTAATATTATTGTTTTTCTTGTCATCAATCTACAGATGAAAACTCTGAAATTTTTCCTGTGCTCCATTTCTCAGGATGCTATGTTTATCTAGGCAATGATATCACCAAGTGAAGACTATAGCTAGTGGAGTTTTCTGAGAGGAGGATGGTTTAAAAAGTGAAGTAGTTAAAAACATGACAGTCAATGGAGGTAGAAAGGGCCCAGCTAGGCTGCTATTATCAATGAGGACCATTTAGGTAAGTCTATAAAAGAAGGATCCAAACTCAGAAATTCTAGCAGAAATCTAAAGGCCCTAGAGCCAATCAAGTGAATGTTTATACTTAAGAAGCTACCAAGACTGAGAGGAGACAAAAACATTTGGCTTTTCCCTGTGCCCCATTTGCCTTCACAGAAAAAGACAGCTTTTTTTGGCTCTATATGAATTTTCCTGAGGAGACACTATCCCTCTGTGTTTGAAGACTAAGAATTATTACCTTGTTTGATTTCCATTTGTTAATAAACTTACTATTGAGATTTAGTTAAGTATTTGAGAATTGAATTTAAATACCCTGCCTGGTCTGTAATAGAGTGTGAAGTAAAATGGGAACTTAAGACATACTTGCCATAACTATGATGACCCCAAACACCCTGCTGGAAACTTGGATGTAATAAAGGGCCATGCAAATGATGAGACTCGTGCCATAACAGTATCTGTTCTAAACTGATCTTTATTTGGATCTCTGTTATAATCAGACCATGATCTGACTACATAAAGACAATTAATCTTAAGTGACTGTTATGTTTGTAGCTATCTTTCTTTTCTGCTAAATTAGAGATTATTTCTTTTTTCTTATATAATTCTATGCCAATTTCATCCAGTATCTTCTGGGTCTTTTCTTTTAAAAAAAATTCATCACGTAGAAGAAGAAATCTTCTGAATAACCTAAAGAACTTTGGCCTTCATTTCTTGATTCCAAATTCTCGTTTACAGGATAGTATTTTGTCATCCCCCTTTTGGCCTCCACTTCAGTGGTGCACTGCAGCCACTAAATAAAGTATATGTGCTGTGGGCCATAACACTGAAGAAGATCAACTCTGGATTCATATGAACCAGGTTAAATCTGAGAGCATTCTCACTGGTTCTGTGGCTCATGCAGTTCTGCCTATGAGGTGCTAAGTGGCTCAGTGGAGTCAAAGAAGACCTGTGCTGAAATCTTACCTCCGGTACATATTAGCTTTGTCACACTGGGTAAGTCACTTAACCACTTAACCTCCGTTTGCCTCAGTTTCTTCAACTGTAAATAGGGATAACAACAGTACCTATCTTGCAAGGTTTTTGTGAGGATCAAATGAAATGATATTTGTGGAGTTCTTAGCACAGTACCTGATACAGAGATGGTGATGTCTAAAATGTTTATTTCCCCTCCCACCAACTTAGGAACTCATTTCACCCACTACAGGTGTTTACCTTCAACCATAGTTCTTTTTGGCTCATGTCCAGCTCTTCCCTAAAAAAAGTAAAATACCTTCAGTTCCTATGCACATAGGCTAACAAGATACAAAACAGGACTGCTTTTATTTCACCAGGAATAAAACACAAAAGATTCATACCTGAGCTCACAAATAGTCAAGATAACTCTTTATTTTTTCATTTTCCACACTAGACATCATATAGACTGCAATTAAATTCATCACGTTATAGTTGCTTGGACTCTGGAGCCTGGAGCATTTTGTCATTCCAAAAGGATCAATTTTCCCATGAAGTAAGGCATCTTGTTGCCCTTGTATGAGGCTAATCTGGCCAATTCTATTATTCACTCTTCTGATGAAAACCTGGGAACCAACTTTCCATTTTGCTAAAAATTCTTTGTACGTTCTATTTCTGGGGAAAATTTCATGTGAATATGGTTTAATTCCTCTAATAGTATGTTAATGGTTTGGTCACTAGACAAAGATTGCAACCAGAATATCAAGAGGTAGATTAATGTTTGTAGATATTCTGAGAAATGTTTGGTGCTAAGAAACCTCTACTTCCTTTTCCTGCACTTTGAAGACCTAAAAGTATTATTTAAATGCTAGCTAATATTATTGTTTTTCTTGTCACCAATCTACAGATGAAAAGTCTGAAATTTTTCCCATGCTCCATTTCTCAGGACGCTATGTTTATCTAGGCAATGATATCACCAAATGAAGACAATAGCTAGTGTAGTGACCACCATCATTGTGGAAAGAGAAAGAGACCACACAGGACAAAAGGTCAGTTTCACTTTTTTGTGCATTTCATAGATTTCTGTAACAATACTGGGATTTGAAGATCTTCCACGCCCCTTGAGCTTGCTGA
>CM053587.1:35813358-35839763 GCA_028646515.1 Pseudochirops corinnae
TATAAAATGCAAAAAGGATGATTTTGATTATATTAAATTGAAAAGCTTCCGTATAAACAAAGCCAATGTTACCAAGATTAAAAGGGAAGTGGAAAATTGGGAAAGAATTTTTACAACCTGTGTCTCTGATAAAGGCCTCATTTCTAAAATATACAAAGAACTGAGTCAAATCTATAAGAATACAAGCCACTTCCCAATTGATAAATGGTCAAAGGATATGAACAGGCAGTTTTCAGAAGATGAAATTAAATATATCTATAAGCATATGAAAAAATGTTCCAAATCACTAGTGATTAGAGAAATGCAAATCAAAACAACTCTGATGTACCACATCTCACCGGCCAGATTGGCTAAGATGACAAAACAGCAAAATGATAAATACTAGAGAGCATGTGGAAAAATTGGAACACTAATGCATTGCTGGTGGAGCTGCAAACTGATCCAGCCATTCTGGAGAGCAATCTGGAACTATACCCAAAGGGCTATAAATAAGTGCATACCCTTTGGCCCAGCAATACCACTTCTAGAGTTCTATCCCAAAGAGATCAGAGAAGTGGGAAGAGGACCTGTATGTACAAAAAATATTTATAGAGGTCCTTTTTGTGGTGGCAAAAAATTGGAAATCAAGGCGATGCCCATCAATTGGGGAATGGCTGAACCAGTTGTGGTATATGAATGTAATGGAATACTGCTGTGCTATAAGAAATGAGGAGCAGATGGACTTCATGATAACCTGGAGACACTTATATAAATTGATGCTGAGTGAGAAGAGCAGAACCAGGAGAAATTTGTACACAATCACAGACACAATGTATGTGTGACGACTAACTTCAATAGACTGGGCTCCTCTCAGCAATATAAGGTTATAAGACAACACCAAAAGACTCATGATTGAAAGAGATAGCCACATCTAGAGAAAGAGATGCAGAGTCTGGATGAAGATTGAAAGAAACTATTTTCTCTGTTTCTTTTTCTTGTTTTGTTTTGTTTCCTCTTTCCCACTGATCATTCCATCAGTTACAATCCTTCTTTACAACTTGACTAATGATTATCAGGAAGATATTTGTGGATCCTGTATCTGAGTACATGCCACCATGACGGGGGTGGGGGGGAGTGATAGAAGGAGGGAGAGAAAATCTGAAACTCAACGACTGTGGAACTGAATGTTGTAAACTAAAAGTAAATAAACCAATTTAATTAAAAAATAGAAAAGAACTCCATGAAAGCAACGAACCCCTGGTGCTTTGGAATTGGAAGGATCAACTGAGAAAGAAACTCAGCATAAGATTGAATGTGTTCTTACCACACTAAAAGGATGTGGAGTGAGTCAAAGGAACCGTCAGCCTCAACAATTGCTGACATTTCTGAGAGCACTCTTAGAAAACTGATCTCTCTAATGTGGAAGACCTCACATATTGTCTAAAGGAGCTTTTAGTCAGCAGCAATGTCACAGAGCCACATGGACCCTATGCCTCACCCATAGAGGTGGTACACAAAAGTAGGAAAATTTGGAGGCAGCAGTGGAGTGGCAGAGATGCTCTTGAACTCAGTGTTAAAGACCCAGCAGATGACTTTTGCCCCAAATCAAGATCCAGAACTAAGTGGGAGCAGGAGTCAAGAGACAAAACTTTTATATGGAAAAACACGTCTGGACCTTGTCCTTCACCGAGACTGAGGGACATTGAATACACAAGTCTAGGAGATGGAGTTTGCTTGATTCTCTAGGTATTTTAAACAACTTCCCATTTTGGGGTGGAGAGAACCCCTCTGGGGTATACTTTCAATGTAAGGGACTTGCAAGTCCCATCTCTCTATGAGGTAGAGTTTATTAGGATTAGTTGACTCTGCATTCTTTTGCCTTATGTATTTGTTAGGGATGGGGGAAGGGTCAAATCCATGGTAGTACTATAAATCTGAAGGACCATAGACATATCTGGGAAGGAGACTCACTATGAGGACATAAACATTTACTAAGTGACTACTCTGTATAAGGCACTATGCCAAGAATTTTGCAAGTATCATCTCATTTGATTATCCCCAAAACCTTGGGAGGTAGGTACTATTATTATCCTTATTTGACAGTTGAGGAAACTGAGGAAGACAGTGGTTAGGTGACTTGTCCAGGATCATCAAACTAGTAGGTTTCTGAGATGGGATTTCAACTATTTCTTCCTGACTCCAAGTCCAGTACTCTAAGCACTGTGCCTTCTAGCTGCCTCCTAGAGAAGGAAGATTTGTTTTGATTACCTATAAGTTCAATTATACCTTTTTTTCTTTGTTATGTTAAAATAAATCAGTCTATCCTGTTACCCATGGTACTTGTATGGGAGCCAAGTATCTTTTCTTTTTCTTTTTTGTAGAGAACTAGACATAAACCAAATATTTATATTTCCAAGTTAAACCCTGGAACAGAATTGGGAGGGGAGTAGAGGATGGGATGTAAAAGAAGCCAAATTCTGAAGTCCTTAGAGAAGATCCTGTGTGTGGCCCACAAGCCAGAAAAACAAAGATTATGTAAGTAGTGCCCCTGTCCTTCCAATCAAGTCTATTCCCTATACATCCAGGATATCAGTTCTGAGTCATGGTTACATATAAAATGTAACCCTTGTTCTCAAAGAGCTTTCCTAGTTGGGCAAATAAGACTTAAACTATGAAATATTAATAACTTATGCAGCAAAGTGCCAGCTGCATGCTACTGATGATAAAGACTATAAATATCAGAAGAAAGACATAGAACATCATTATCTATCTCCCTGTCTCTTTATCAAGCTCACATTGACCAGTTTCCAGAGTGTGACTCAATGCAATGAATGGAGGAATTTCATCTATAGCTGATTCATCCAAAAGACTAAGGTCAAAGACTGGTTCAAGGTTCAAACAGATCTCGACAATCAGCTGTGTCATTTCCACATATGAAAGGCTGCACCTAGGATACTGTCCTTTTATTATTCCCATTCCAATACGCCTTATTGAATTTTTACACAGTATTTCTGTTCCCTTCTTCCCTCTTGGCATAGATTTCCCATTCAGCATGAGGGCATTTGGAATTCCTATGTTTTCTGTGAAGATAAAAGGACCTTTCAGTCAAGAATAGTGAAGTAATTCACAAAGAAATTACATTTTCTTTTTATGGAAATGACTACTGAGATAATTGACTCAGATGCAGTAAACAGATTTATTCAGTGAATCAGCTAAGAAGACACAACTAAAAATCCTCAGATTTTCACTTTCTGCATGGAAACTTTTCCTTTTGATAGAAGAAATTCATGATACTGTCATAAGTTGCTTGTACTATTGATAGAATTCCTTGATATGGGAACCTCTTCCCCCAACACAGATCAGATCATAACCTTTATATGTCTTCTCATTAAGTGACATTCTCCTTTTTGTCTTTTCATAATGTTCTGTAGAAGATTTAAGTATATATATATACATATATATATATATGGAGAGAGACATGTACTCCCATACATATGCATATATATGTACACATATGTATAGGTATAGATATACTCATAAAATTAGTGCCTCTTTACCTGTCTTTACATCACAGTCATTACTGGGAGGGGAAAAATAACATTCTACATCCTTCAGACCAAGCAATTATTTCAGCAAAAACAATACAGTAAAGCAAAAACATTTGAGAAAATGACTACTTTTGTCATGAGGAAGAAGACATGTTTCACTATTTTTTTTAGGACAGTCATTGGTTTCCATTGTTCAGGATTGCTTTCAGTGATCTTTTAATTCACACTGATATCACACTATATGTATATATATATATTATATATATATATATATATATATATATATATATATATAGTTCTTTTGGTTCTTATTTTATTTTGTGTCAGTTCATGCAAAATTCCCCATGCTTCTCTGAAATCCTCATTATTTATCCTTTCCTATTGCACAATAATGTCTGATTTAAATTATATACAATTATTTCCCAGGTATTTCTCAATCAATAGCTACCCATTTTATTTCCAGCTCTTCACTACCACAAAAAAGTACTACTATGTGTATTTTGTTATATATTTTATAGAGAATTTAAATGGAGGGCAGAGACACATAGGACAGAGAGAAAGAAAACCAGAGTTGAAAAGTTAGAAGCTGTTGGGACACATCTATGGATTCATGTCCTGTGGAGGGAAGACTGACTACACATGATCCTTTCAGGTAACCAGGTACTTCAAGGAAGCACATGGATCAGGTAACTACCTATACCAAGTCTCCTTCCACTGTCGTCTCCATTCTATCACTTATTTTCTCCCTCCCTATCTGCTGACTCCTCTACTGCCTACAAACTTGCTGTATTGCCATCCTGAAAAACCCTCCTTTCATCCTTCCATCCTGCTGATCATCTTTTAGTTCTTTTGCCCTTTGTGGCTAAACTCATTGAAAAGGCTGTCTACAATAAATGCATCCACTTCATCTCCTCTCATTCTTTTCTTAACCACTTACAGTCCCTCTTCTGACCTATCATTCTACCTAACTGCTTTTTCCAAAGTTACCAGTGATCTAGTACTTGACAAAGTTTGCTTGATTCTTTAGGCATTTTGAACAATTTCCCCTTTGGGGGTAAAGGGAAGGAAATATCAGCTCCACGATCAAATATACAATGCTCTGTTTGGCATTCAAAGCCCTTCATATCTTAGCCTCCCAACCCCTACCTTTCTAATCTTCTCACACCTTACTCTGTCCCTTGTATTCTTTGATGCAGTGACACTGGTTTCCTGACTATTCCTCAAATGAAGACACTCCATCTCTCAGTTTCATGCATTTTCTTTGACTCATGCTCATCTTTACCTCCTGGCTTCCTGGACTTTGTTCAAGTGCCTTCTAAAATCCCACCTTCTACAGGAAGTCTTTTCCAATCTCTCTTAATTCTAGTGCCTTCCCTCTCTTAGTCATTTCCTGTTTAATCCTTTACATAACTTGATTGTATATGTTTATTTTCTCATTTTCTCCGCCATTAGATTGTGAGCATCTTGAGGGCAGGGATTGCTTTTTTGCTTTTCTTTGTATCCTCAATGCTTAGCACAGTGCATTGCATGTGTTGTTGTTCAGTCATTTCAGTCACGTCTGAATCTTTACATGCCCATTTGGGGTTTTCTTGGCAAAGATACTGAAATGGTTGGCCAGTTCCTTCTCCAGTTCATTTTGCAAATGAGGAACTGAGGCAAACAGGGTTAACTCTGTTGATTTGTCCAGAGTCACAAGGCCAGATGTGAATTCAGAAAGATGAGTTTTTCTGATATAGTTAGCTCTTAATAAATGTTTATGGGCTGACAATATGGTCCCAGAGACAGCAATGGACAAGAGCAGCTGCAAGAGAATTGAGGAGTTCTTAGACCAGGCTTCTCTGACCAAACAGAAGGATCCCTGGACTATAACAAGTTCCTGATCCAAGCAGAGGAATTCCTGGGACATTTGACAACTCAATAATAGGAGGTACTCTGAATGTTCATGCCTCATTCAAAAAACATTTGTAAATCACGGTACCATATGTAAGACTTACAGTATACAAAATTTGGAATGAGAAATTTGTTCAGCGACAACACATGGAACTTGATAAATATATCTTAACAATATAAATTTGATTGTAGGAGTTAACACATCTACCACATTATAAATATATACTACAGTGGAGTTTGTAATAGAGTAAGGTGAATATTTGCTTGATAGCAATGTCTACTTTCTACTCTATTTTAATAACAATGCCTCAAAAATTTCACTGGGCCCTGTTTCCCAACCACAGTAGATTTCCCAGTTGAGTAGGAGGTATTATCTTTAGATTGCACATAAGTTCATGGTAAATATCTAGTTCCCTTCATGTGTTGATCCCATTGATCTTTTTCTACCATAATTTCATTTCTTAAGAAAACAGTTCTAGGTATTAAGAACTAGAACCAAGCCATTCTCTTGTAAAGAGAGGAAGACTTGCAGTGGCAGGGGAGAGAGGCAGAAGGTGTGTAAGAGAAGGGTAGAGAGACTAACTACAGTAAGAAAAGGTCTATACTGATGACCCAGCTAGGGCGAAGACTTGATTTCTTCTAAGTAGGCAAGTGACAGAACTCAGTCTAGAGTTTAACAATTTTGTTGTCTTTGGCTAATGAATTACATAATGTATTAGGACTTAAAGGCAAGGCCATGTTTTCATACTTCAGTAAAATCCATGTTTCTTTATGTTACATGAAAGTTTACCAAATATAATTTTTAAAACATTCTTAATGATATAAATTTGCTGAAAATATTAGAATAAGGCTTTATCTGGGAAATCTCAATAGTTTTGTGCTGCTTATTCCAACAACATTACTTACCACTGAGTATAGTCTGGTGTGTTTACTGCCTATTATGAAACTCTGTAGGGACTCTTTTATGATTTTAGATTAAAATGAACCTATTTAACATTTGTTGGCTCCATAAATTCTTGGTACATGCTATTTTAAGCCTCAAATTTTAATTGGTTTTCATGAGGAGGACTCATTGAAACAAAATGAAAATAAGTATATATAAAATGTTGATCTGTATGTGGGAGAGGGGTGAATTGTCACATGAAAGGTAGCACACATGGTATAGTGGATAGAGGGTTGACCTTGGACCCAGGAAGACCTGAATTCCAGTTCTGCCTCTGACATATCCTAACTATATGATACTGGGCAAGTCTACTTACTTAACCTCTCAGTGTCCTAGGCAACTGTCTTAATTCTTTAAGTTGCGCAGAAAGTGCTGACCTGCATTGGCTGAGGAAGTTTCCTTATTTGAAAATTCCCTATACCAATGAAATCACAGCTCCAGTCATATGTATGTGTATGTGTGTGTGTGTGTGTGTGTGTATTTAGAGATACATCAAATTAATGCACAGTATATTTCCAATTCTATACATTTTGTTCATATAAACATATATTTATATACTGTATGTATGTATACATACATAGGTATACACACAAAAAATTTGGGAATATGGGAATATACGGGGTATTATTTATGTATTTATATACAAGCACACACTTCTCTTTATAGATAATATTATGTATAATGTTCAAATCTGGGAACATATGTTGTTTTATATAGATATATGTATATATACCTTTATATAGACAATGATATATATGTGTCTACCTTTTTCTATGTGTGTATATATGTGTGCATATACACATACAATGTGTGTGTATAAGTGTGTATGCATGCATGTATTTATTTATTCAATTTCTCTCATGTATATCTAGATATATACCCTTCTTTTCCCCCAGGAGAGGGACATTCCCTTCACCCTCAGTCATTGCCCAATCACTGGCACATTTCCCAAAGGAGGCAAAAATGTGAATTGTTTTATCGAGCACCATCAGTCTGTGATCAGCCTTCTGCTTCTTCTCCTACTTGGGATTCCTCTCCTGACTCTGTGCCTTTCTGGTAGATAGACTGGAATGTACTTATACTTTATTTCCAACTCTTAGAATCCTTAGTTTTCTTCAAGGTTCAGTTCAAGTGCTACCTCCCACAAGTGCTACTTTTCCGCACAGCTCCTTTCTCTCAAAAGTACCTGGTAAGCATTTTTAATGTATTTTATATATACATACAAATACGTATGGGCAGCTAGGTGACACAGTAGATAGAATGCTGGGCCGAGAGTCAGGAAGATCTGAATTTAAATCTAGCTTCAGACACTTATTAGCTGTGGGACCTTGGGCAAGTCACTTAACTCTGTTTGTCTCAGTTGCTTATCCGCAAAAATGAGTTGGAGGAGGAAATGGCAAACCACTCCAATATCTTTGCCAAAAAAGAAAACCAAACCATACTCAAATGGTGTCACCAAGAATTGGACATAATTGAAATGACTAAATAACAACAAATATATATGTGAATGTATACATATACATATGTATTCTCTCTCTCTCTCTCTCTCTCTCTCTCTCTCTCTATCTATCTCTCTCTCTATCTCTCTCTCTCTATCTCCTTTAGCTATACATTAAGCTTCTTGGGGCAGGGATTGCTCTGGCTTTTGTCTTTGTATTCTCAATACTAAGCACATAGTAGGTGCTTATATAAATTATTATTGATTGATTCTCCTCCTTTGAAGAGATTATATGATATTTCATATTTCAGTTATCATCTGTATCTGGATTCAGTTCAAATTCAACAGGCATTTATGTTAGGAAACTGTTGTGCCAGGGACCATGCTGAACACTGGGATTACAACAACAAAAATGGAAAAGGTTCCTGACCTCAAGAAGTTTAAATTCTACTGTAGGAAAATAGCATATGCTCAGATAAAGTAAATATGGTGAATATACAAAAGTTTTTTAAATACTAATTTGACATGAGGGGGCACTAACAATTGAGCAGAACAGGAAAGACCTTATGTGGGAAGTGGTGCTTGAGCTGAGCCATGGATAACTTCCAAATCAACATTTCTGCCTCTGCCTTCCTTCTTTCAGTCCAGAACAGTATCTTCTATTACCTGAATGGAATTTCTCATTCTGATCCAAAACTCAGTATCTTAAAGGGAGAACATGAAGTTCTTATACCTAAACCTTCCTTAATACTAAAAAAAATTCCCACAACCATGACAGTTCCATAGTCTTGACTAACATCTGACATACTTTGATCTGACATCCATTGTAGAAGGTGGAGGATGGGGAGAGGCAGAATTAGGTTCTCTTCCCTAGCTCACCTGATGTTTTCATGGGATGTAATAGCACATGATGAGTTATTAATGTGTTATTCTTTTTCCTGTTGTGCTTAACCACCTCTCTCCGGTGACCCTTAAAGTTTGAGTCAATCTAAAGAAGAGAGCACGCTAAAAGCTTTCTTATTCACTAGCACATCATAGTGCCCCTTCCTGCCATTACAGGGCAGGGAGGGACTAGAGGTGGGAGAAGGACCAAGGGACAATGTTTCTTTCATTCCATCCCATCACCAAATCCTTCATCTAAGCCACATTTAATTCAAACAAAAACAGACTACCGAAACTCCCCCTCAAAATGTCTTCTACTTCCATAAACTCCCCATCGTATTTTGTGACCAGATGAGTATGCTATGTAGACTAGTTTAACCATGCTTGTCACTTCTCAGTAACTCCACATTTCCAATGAATAAAACACAGCCTTTTAGCCAGTGACCTCAAAGCATTCCCTACCTTGCTTTCTTCCACCTCACTTGTCTCCCTACACATACTAAGTATTCTCAATTGAAAAGATCATCAACTACTAACAAAAAAAAGATCCTCACCAAATGTGGGGGAATAGAAACGGCCTGAGTGAATGTCCTGAAGTGGTTGAGTTTGCTGGATGATAGCTCAAAACCATCTGCTCTCTCAAACTAGGGAGAAAGTTTGTCCTGTAAGTCATGTTCATGCAAGATGTACACCTTCAACTCCCTCTGAGGTTGTATTTGGTAGCCACTGTTGGAAAACCAGAACATCTATCTTGGCAGGGGGAGTAGATGGTAAAAGGGAATAATAGATGAACAGAGTTCATTCCAAACTAGGTTTTAATCATGTTTTGAAACCAAAGTCCAGCGGAATTCAAAATGCAGAAAGCCAATAGGATTTTAGAACTGGAAAAAAATCAGTAATCAAGTTAAAATGCAATAGAAAAGCAAATTGAGTGGAAAAAATAAGCTAACGGCTTGCCTCTTTTCTGAAAAGAAATCAGCTTTTATTGACCTGAAAGGACTTTTTCTTTTTTAGGATACCAAGCACTACATGACTGCTGATGGTACATTTCCCAGCAACTTTTAAATACATACGTCAAAAGGGAAGTAACCGAGCTGAGCTTTGATGATATCCCACCCAAATTACACCTGATCAATTCTTTGTTAAAAGACGGCAGCTGCTGTACTCTTGGCCTGTCACTCTTCATGGACTGACCTCTTTGTCCTGTGAACAGCATAACGTTTTTGTTCCCACTGAGCCATTCTGTCACCAATTGTCACAGAGCAACTGGATCGAGCTGGAGGCGTCAGTTTCCAGCTATTGACAGTGGTGTCATAGGTCTTTTAAAAGCATTTCCTTTTCCTGCCTGGCACATAACTACCATCTTTCCATTGCATAGCATCTCTCTCATCTGTTCTCCTTCCCTAACCAGTCCAGTGGATCTGAATTACAAGGATCGTAACTCCCTAACATTTCCTTTACTCGTGGATGACAGAATCATAGGATCACAGAGTTCAGAGGGTCTGCAGGAGTCACCTTGTCTAGTCCATACCTGAACAATAGGTCATCCAGAAAACTTCGAGAGGAAAGAGCTAGTTTAGGCATATCCTCTGCAAGAGAATTGACTCAGTAGGGCAATAATCAGGACTGAAATAAATATTACTATTGGAGATAGTAACAGCCAGCATTTATATGGGCCGTTAGGTGGCGCCATAGTACACAGAGTGCTGGGCCTGGAGTCAGGAAGACTCATCTTTCTGAGATAAATCTGATCTCAGACACTTACTAGCTGTGTGACCCTGGGCAAGTCACTTGACTCTGTTTGTCTCAGTTTCCTCATCTATAAAAATGATCTGGAGAAGGAAGTGGCAAATCACTCCAGTATCTTTGCCAAGAAAACTGCAAATAGGGTCACAAAGAATCAGACACAACTAAAAACAAATGAACAACAGCAACAGCATTTATATAGTGTTCCAGGCATTCTGCTAAGCATTTTATGAATATTATCTCATTTGATCTTCACGAGAGTCCTAGGCAATATGTACTTTTATAATAAACATTTTACACTTGAGGAAACTGAGGCAAATTGAGGTTTAAGTGACTTGCCCAGGATAACACAGTTAGTAAGTCTGGATACGGACTCATGTCTTCCTGATTCTACTCCTACCACTCTATCCACCGCACCACCTAGCTTCCTCCTTTAAAGGGATTGAAATATGTCCAAATCATTTACCACGGAAGTATAAACCAGAAATCCACATGGGGAGCCAAGATTTCTCGGGAGACACTTAATATCTAATTATGGAATTATGGAGAAGTGGGAAAGCCAAGGGCTGGTTTGGGGTATCTTGTCGTCAGAAGCGTTGCTGAAATTACTCTTTGTCTTGGGTAACATCACTCCCCAAAGCTGAAGCCCTCTCCTGCTCTGAATCATAAGCTGCCACAGGCTAGTTCTCTCATGGCTTCTCATTCAGAATCACTGGCAAGCCTGTAGGCTCTGGATCTGCTTTGGGCTTTACTTTCGCAGATGACTTACTTCTGTCTCTATCTCAGCTCCGGCCCTTACTAAAGCACCTGGTCAGCCTAACATGACCCATACATCTGACTGAGGAGCCTTCTGCGTTCTGGGAACAGATTCCAAAATCCTAGAGGTTCTAAGGCAGTTAGATGCTTCAGTGGATTGTTCAGCTAGATCCTAGGGTCAGAAACACAAGTTCAAACCCAGACTCAAATACTCAGTGTAACTTTAGACAAGTAATTCAACTGCTGTATGCCTCAGTTTCCTCAGCTGTAAAATGGGGGTAAAACTAGCTTCTACTTCACAGGGTTCTTGCAAGGATCAAATGAGACAATACAGGCATCCCTCATTTTACTGTGCTTCACAGATATTGTGTTTTTTGTTTTGTTTTGTTTTTTACAAAATGAAGTTTTGTGGCAACCCTGACTTGAATAGGTTTATTGGTGTCATTTTTCCAACAGCATGTGCTCACATCATGTCTCAGGTCATATTTTGGTAATTCACAATTATTTTAAACTTTTTTTCATTATTATTATATCTGTGACGGTCATCTGTAATCAGTGATCTTTGATGTTACTACTGTAATTGTTTTGCTCCCATATGAGACAGCAAACTTAATAGATAAATGTTGTATGTGTTCTGACTGCTCCATAACCTGCTTTTCCTCCACCTTTCTTCCTCCCTCAGGCCTCCCTATTCCCTGAGACACAACCATATTGAAATTAGGCAAATTACCAACCTTACAATGGCCTCTAAATGTTCAAGTGAAAGGAAGATCCATCTATTTATCAGACTTCACTGTTTTGTTATTTTAAGAAATTGCCATAGCCACCTCAATCTTCAACAACAACCACCCTAATTGTCAGCAGCCATCAACATCCAGACAAGACCCTCCACCAATAAAAAGATTACAACTCTTTGGAGGCTCAGATGATGCTTAGCATTTTTCAGCAATAAAGTATTTTAATTAAAGTATGTACATTAATTTTTTTAGACATGATACTATTGTACATTTAATAGAGTATAGTATAGTGTAAATATACCTTTTATATGCACTAGGAAACCAAAAAATTTGTATGACTCATTTTAGTACAATATTCATTTAATTGTGGTGATTTAGAACAAAACCTGTAATATCTCACTGGTATGCTTGTATCTGTTTAAAAAAAAAGGCTTAGCACATTGTTTATCACATAATTGGCACATAATAAATGAAGGTTTATTCCATTCCTTCTTGCACATAGTCAAATTAATTTAGGAAATATTTCCTTGGGTCACATCAAACCTAAATTTTATAGCAAGGAAATATACATTGGAGAGCATTTTTCTTGACTTTAAACCTTTTCAACAAAGAAATAGAATCTAAGTAACATTATCTAGATGAGTAAATTTTTTACTGCATGCACATAAACAATTTTAGACAATTCACTCTTTACAAATGATTACACTGGAGATAGTAGCTTATAGACATTTTTTCTCCTACATTTTTAATGAGTGACAGGGTCACAGATTAACCTGATTCTGTTACGGGGGATTAGAAGGTATAGAAATTCACAAAGAACGTAATCTCAAATTAAATCAGCGTAGAGGTTGATAGTTATTTCAATGCAAATGTATGAGGGAAAATAGTGAAAATGTATTGGAAAATGTTTCCAAAGATACATGCATGATAGTAAAGCCTCACCATCATATATAGTGAATCCATTTTCTTTTCCAAAAAGAGTCAAAAGGCACCAGACTGGAAAAACATTACAAAAAGATAATAGTAGTCTGAGAACTTACTAGGAAACTGGGATTTGTAGTTCAGAGGGATGAGTATTTTCCCTTTCCGCTCTGAGAGTGATTTGGGACTATCTTTGAACTGTAACCCAGGAGTTTTTTTAAAGGGATCTAATGCCAGCGCTCAGTAGCAGCAGCAACATTCCCTCAGCAGGAATGAATGAATGCAAAGAGAAAGAATCAGCAACCCAGGGGCAGCAACTGAAAGCAGCAAATGAAAATGAAAAATCCAAAGGAGAAAAGGAAAAAGAAAGTCTGAGTTGCAGCAAAGAAGGCATCTCAGACCACCAAGCACAGACAGAAGCTACCCATTGGTTGTGCTCACACTTTCAAGGTGACTTCTCCCCCCCAAATCTCTTCTTTCCCCATCTTCCCGTCTCAATTTCTTTCCACTAACAGACACTATCATACCCTCTACTTAATTCTTTTATCTAAATATTCCTCTATCTTTATTTTGCCTCAAACATTAAGAGATCTGGAGCTAGCTAGAGATACACAAAATGAAGCAGAGAAGCAATCCTCTATCTATTTGAATATTGCGGGGACTCTGAGTTACTGTTATTGTAATAAGCATTTTTTTATCTATTATAAATTCCATAAAACAGTAGGAGAAGGGGCTATGCACACAGATATATTGCTCCTAGGCTAAAAGTAAGCTAGCATGGGGTGTGGCTAATTAAATATCAAGCCTCTGCTTTGAGAAATAATAGGGGCTTGGGCATGATCATGTTACAGATACTTTGTATGACATCTCTTAAGTTCCAAAGTTTTTAGTATCGGTGTGCTAAGTCCATCTGGTGTCTGCAGGAAATCTGCCATTAATGTCTTGGAAGTGGGAAGTGGAGAAGTGGGGGAGAACCAGATTACCTTAGATGGCCAAATGGCCCAGTTTGGAAATAGAGCAGGTTAAAGCTCCTATGCCAATCACAATGGGATTAGGTCTGTTAGTGGCCCCTGAATTTCCTACCTAGATAGAAAAGGGAGACCCATTTTTTAAAAAAAAAAAAAGAAGGAAAAGGGGCTGAGTGGAAACAGGTGAAGTCTAGGAGAATTAGCTTCACATATTCCAGAAGTAGTGGAGGGAAAAAGCAAGTTTACAGAAAGGTTGACCCATTGAAATAGTCATCCTTGAGACACTTAAGGACGAAACTGGGTAAAGAAAAAGAGAGAGAAAACAATGGAAAAGATCTGTAAGTATTTCTACAATAATCTCTTTTCTTCATCTATGACAATGAAACTACCACTGATGTGTTACATGAGGACATAGAAATGGCACTAAAAAAATTAATGGGAAGAATAGTGAGACTAGATCAAGTATAACTATGGATTACATGGAGCATTAGCAGAGCTTCCCTGCCTGAGCCCTGCCATCCATGGTGACTCAGTGCTTGAGCACTTTGGGGATAACTATGCCCCTGGTTGATTTTAGCCAGTATGGGATGGACCAGTGCAGAGAGAACTTGGCGCTTTGGTGTGAAGCAGGAAATCCTGTGACAGCCTTAGGGGATTTGGGTGGGTGAGGTGCTCTGTCAGTTAAAAAGAAGAGACAGCCTCCAGCTTTCTCTCTCCTGGTGACAAATATCTTTTTTCACCAAAATACCTCTGAGGGAAGGGCAGATCATTGTCTCCCTACCCTGGGCATCACAGTGGCTGGTCTCACATGGTAAGTGAAACAAGGTAACTCACAGGAAATAGTTAAAAGAGGGAAGGCACTGGAATTAAGAGGGATTAAGGAAGGTTTCCTGTAGAAGATGGAATTTTAATTGGAACTTAAAGGAAATCAGGGAAGACTGGTAGTCAAAGAGGAGGAGAGAGAAGATCCCAGGCCTAGGAGATAGCTTGGGAAAATTCCCAGAGCTGAAAGATGGAATGTCTTGTTTGTGAAACAGCCAGGAAACCAGTGTCACCAGATCAAAGAGTATGTATTAGAGAATAGGGTGTAAGAAGACTGGGAAAGTAGGGAGTCACTGGAGTTTATTGGGGGGGGGGGCAGATAACATGATCAAAATTTCATTTTAGGTAAATCACTTTAGTGACTGAATAAAGAATGGATTGGAGTGAGGAGAAACTTGAGGCAGGCAGACCACCAGTGGGCCTTTGCAGTAGTCCAGTGTGAGGCCTGCCCTGGAGGAGCAGCAGTGTTAGAGGAGAGGAGAGGATTCAGAAGGAGAGAAGCAGTCCATTTTCCTGTTGGACAGATCTAAGATGAGAGATATTACAAAGACAGGCCTCGGCAGCAACTTGGATGGGGAGCAGAGAGTGTGAAGGATCATAAGGAATCCAAGATGACTCTTAGGGTACAAACCTGAGGAACAGGCAGGATGATGTTGCTCTCTACAGTAGTAGGGAAAGTAGGATGGCGGAAGGATAACAAATTCTGTTTGAGATACCCAGAGGTTCTAGCTCCATTGGGGGGACCTGACCAGCAATAATCTGAGGATTTTTTTTCATGCAAGAAAATGACTACCTATGGGGCAGCTAGGTGGCACAGCGAATAGAGCACCAGCCCTGGAGTCAGGAGGACCTGAGTTCAAATGTGGCCTCAGACACTTAACACTTACTAGCCATGTGACCTTGGGCAAGTCATTAACCCCAATTGCCCTGCCCTCCCCCCTCCAAAAAAAGCAAAAAAAAAAAAAGAAAATGACCACCTAAACCCTGGTGAAGCCCATGAAAATATAGACTAAGCGTCGTTTGAACGATGAAGAACTTAAGTAAAATGTGGCATAGCCTAGTCAGCTGTCCTACAAACAGCTTCATGTTCCAGTGTTTTTCACTCAAGCTCCCAAAAGATTGTAATAGTGGTTCCAAGTCATAAATGACTGATTGCTCAAGTCTAACCAATGTGCACTGTATACACATAGGTCTTTTAGCTTTTCTTTTGTGTTTGGAAATAAATATCTATTTATTTATATTCCTGATTCATTTTATTCACTGAGTACCTTTGCACTCCCCTTCTTTTGGGGAGATGCTAGACATGAGTCCAAACTTAAGATTCAAGTAAATTGTCCCAGGTACTGGACAGAGGTTGAGCCAAAGAGTATGAGAAAAGAGAGCCTAATTTTTCTCTTTAAAGGTCAGGTTACCCTAGTATAGAATCTGGTCTGGACTGCTTATGTTGATCCAAAACACTAGAGTCCCTTAATGGAAAAGAGGATGGACATAATGCTACAGTTCCTTGGTCCCAGCAGCATTCCCTTTGTTAGGCCAAGTATCACCAAAGAGTTCATTTAGGAAGTTAAGCAATTTTGAGGGTATCGAAGACTCAATGCCTCTGAAAAAGGAAGGAGGATACCAAATACTTGGGCGGAGGGGTGGGGCATAGGGAAACACCTCATACCTATTATTACCAAAAAAAAGTTGATTGATAAAATATAGAACAAAAAAAAAATATTATTGATCCCTATCTTCCCATCTCTTTAAAATCTTTATGAGAATTAGCTCTTACCATAGCATCACATATTGATATATGCCGATTGCAGGACATTAGAGTGCTAACAGGTTTGCCTGAGGGCAATAAGATGTTGAATTATTTGCCCAGCGTCACATAGTCAACATATGTCACAGTTGGGACTTGAATCCAGGTCTTTCTGGCTCCAAGGCTAACTAGCCACCATATCATGTTGTCTTTTAAGATATCTCTAAGACAGTGGTTCTCAACCTGTGGGTCGCAACCCTTTGGGGGTCGAACAACCCTTTCACAGGGGTCACAGGGGTCACCTAAACCCATCAGAAAACACATATTTCTGATGGTCTTAGGAACCGAGACACCGCTCCTCTATCCATCTCCAGGTGGATCCGCCCACATACAAGTATTAAAGGGTCACGGCATTAGGAAGGTGGAGAACCACTATTCTAAGATATCTACACACATGCGTACATGTCAGGCACTGTGCTAAATGCTGGGCACACAAAGACAGGCATGAAGAAAGATAATTCCTGAGGTCAAAGACTTTATCTTCTAATGAGGAAAGAAAACATATGAAAGGAAGCTAAAAATCTGAAAGAGTGAGGTGAAGGATGGCTTCACAGTCTGAAATGTCAGGAGTGAAAGGAGTGAATATTGGCCAGTCTGGACCTCTCAAAAAAATGGAGGTTGTAACAACAACAACATTTATATGGCATTTAATATGTGCTGAGCACTGTACTAAGCATTTTATAATTTCTACTCATTCGATCCTCACAGCAACCTCAATATATGTAAGTGGTATTATTATTCACATTTTTACAGATGGGGAAATTGAGACAAACCGAGGGTAAGTTACTTGCCCAGGGTAACACAACTAATAAATGTCTCAGGCCAGATTTAAGCTCATTTTTTTTCCTTTTTTTCCCCTTAACTCCAGGTCTATTATTTTTCTTACTGTACCACCTAGCTGCCTATACCTACATATGCATATCTACATATCTATGTGTATGTTATATATGCATATATATACATATAAGTATGTATATCTTTTATTACACAGATATACATATATACCTACACACATGTATAAGGACTATATATATATATTTTTTTTTCTTTTTTTTTTAACTTCAAGTAATACTTTGAGTTAAAACTGAATTGGGTAAATGGGTTCCTGAGCCTAGGAACATTTACACTATCAAATATCATTAAATCTTTTATGAAGAGGCAGCATGGTCTAGTGCAAATCTTGCCTCTAATGTTTACTACCTGTATGTCTTTAGGCAAGTCACTAAACCTCCCTGTGTTTCAGTTTCTTTTTCTGTAAAATTATCTTTGTCTGTTGTTAGATTAGATGGTCTTTGAAGTCCCTTCAGGCTCTAAAGTTGTGATCTTATGAAATCCACATGCTTAGTGTCAGTTGATAAACATTTATGAAGCACCTATTATATGCCAAGTTTTAAGTTACATGCAAGGATTACACAGAAGGACAAAGGACAGTCTCTGCCATCTAAGAGCCTTATAACTGAGTGGAGTAACCTGCTCATTAATATTTTGGTCTTATCAAAGAAAATGGAGCATTGTATAAGTATCCAGAATGATTTCACTTATCCAATCTAAAAAAAAAAAAGAGTCTAATATGAATTAGTGAAAATTCTTAACTAAAAAGACATTTTAGAGAAATAGGATTTATTACTTTCTACTAGTAGTAATAATAATTCATGTTTATATAGCTCTTTTTGGTTTACAAAATTATTTCTTCACAATAACCCCAACTAATATGGAATTATAAAGTCTGATCATATGAAAGGATCTCAGAGCCATTTAGTGCAATCATTCACCCAATAGAGGAATCCCTGCGAACATCAGTCACTCAGCACACATTTATTAAGTACCTATTATATTACAGGCCCTTGGATCTCTCAATTGGTGGAGAGATCACTACTTAGAAGGGTAGCCCATTTTCATGTTGGTCAGATTAATATTTAGAGCTATAACTAAATTTAGAGCATAAAATTCATGGTTAAATTATATCTTGGGGGGATTTTTTTTATGCAGTTCAATTTTCTACACTGCCTATGCATGTAAATATTGCCTTTCCAGCAAGACTCTCAACCCCTCTGGAGTAGAGACAGGACCCTATGCTTATTTTTGGTTTTTGAAGCATCTAGCACAGTGCTGGTAGGTGCTCAATAAATTCTTGTTGACTTGACTTCATAAATACAACCTGAGAGTCTAGAGTTGTCTGGAGCAACTGTAGACGCTGACGTGTACATGTCATGTACGTGTTGTGGCAGTAGGGGGTGGTAGAGATTCCTTAATGATCTCATTGTTACACAGCTGGCAGGCTTGTCTTTGCAACCTGCATGGGAGGTAGGGTCTGAGGAAAGGTTTTAAATCAGAATAAGGACTAGCTTGGGAAAAGTAGACGATAGCTTATTTATCTGTGCAGGGGTTACCCTCGCCCCACTCCAAAGCAGCATAAAATCAGCATCTGTTAAAACATCTGATATGTCTAAAAAATGCTGCCCGCTTGACTAGAAACAACAAAAACTCTTCAATATTATGTATTGGTTGCTTTCTATTGTGTCCTAGCACTGATTTTGTCATCTAATTAGAAAGAGTCAACTGAAGTAAGGAAATAATGTGGCAATTATTATTACCGCTCCCCATCACTTTTGTAATATGTGTAAAGGAAATGTTTGGCCCAATCAGTCTAGAAACATATTCCTCACATTATGATAAGCAAATTATTTTCACTTTGAATGAGAGATTTCTTCATTAAGTCCCCCTTTTAAAAAAAAAGCTGATTAGAAAGAAGGATAATTTTACTCATTCGACAGACTTGCTGTTCATCTGTGCTGCTTGAATATTCCTTGTCAGTGTAAACACACAGGAGGTGTGAGATAGAATACCACAACACTCTTCTTGAGAAGTCTTCCTCTGCTGCCATATGGGGCTGAATCTGCTTCATTTCCTTGGGATTAGAATCTCCTACACCTAGTGTTAAAATTACCAAGGGAAATAGGCTTTTAACTCTCTGGACAGCTACACCTTCTGCATGGTAACTTTTGCTGGATTCATTTTTTAAATAGGAGCAAAAAGTAGAATAAATTACAGCTAGAGTCAGCTTTCTACCAAGATGATTAACAATTCAGGGCAAAGATTTATACCCTTTTTTTGTACCATGTACCCCTTTGGTAGTATGGGGGCACCTATGAATCGCTCCTCAGAATATTTTTAAATGCACAAAATAAATTATATAGGCTTACAAAGGATACCAATCATATTAGTATGTTTTTTTTTTAAATTTAGGGAGCCTTTGAAATCTACATGGACCTCAAGTTAGGAACCTCTGATCTAGAGGCAATACCCCCAATAAAATGCCTATTGCAGTCAGGATATTGCTAACTATGATTCTAGATTAGTTACATTGATCTGGTGAGAACTGGGAGGACTTTATTCACTACTAGAAATAATAATCTGGACATAGTAAGACCAGGGCAGAGTATTGGGAGACAGTAACAACCCTCAACTAGATGTTATATTTCCATTTGTGTAAACTAAGATAACACTGACATCACACACAGCTGACACATGACACAGGTGACTACTCTTGAGCTTGCAGTCCACTAGGACCATTAGGTCTTTTTCGCTTATGTACTCAATAGTTGAGATTTTGAACCTAATAATAATATCTTACATGTGCATAGTGCTTTAAGGTCTACAAAATCCAAGTTCAGGACATCAGATTTATCCCAATTAACTTTCACCTTCATAGTTAAAGCCTTTACATAGCTTCTCGGTTCCCAATTCTATTATTCAATATATTAGCTATCTCTCTTAGCTTTAAATCATTTGTATATTAAAATGAACAAGGTCTACAAGGAGGCACAGTGGAGAAAGTGCTGAATCTGAAGTTAGGAAAACCTGAGTTCAAATTTGACTTTAGATGTTTCCTAGCTATGGGACCACTGGCAAATCATTTAACCTCTATCTGCCTCCGTTTCTTCAATTGTTAAATGAGATAGTGATAATAACAGCACCACCCTACAGGATTTTTGTGAGGGTCAAATGAAATATTGCAAAACACTTAGCATGGTGGCAGCCACATAACAGGTGCTAATAAATACTTGTTCCCTTTCCCTGAATTAGACATTTAAGTCTCTGAGTTACTTTGCCTTCTGTCTTCATTCTTGTCATTGACAAAAACAAAAATAGAAAAAAAAAAAACCCTTGAATCACACACAGCCAAGGACTGTGCTACTTAAACCTCCACTAGAGACCTCCTTCCAGGTTGAAAACACTCTATTAATAGTCTTTGCTCTTTGGATCACTTTAAACAATCGTTCTATCCGTTTTAACATCCAGGATGAAAAAAAGAATATTACTCAAGTGCTAGTTCCCCCTCCCCTAAAAGTTTTGCCTATTTAATTATCTAAAGGAAATAACAATGTCTTAAATTGATAAGCTAGTTGCATGACCAAGTCAGGAAAATACCTCGAGTTTACGTTCTTTGTTATCGTGGTTGTCTGTCCTTCTTTCTCAAAGAGGACCAATGGCATCATTGACTTCCCAGTGAATTAGATTTGACTGAGGCAGAGCTGTGCCTCATCAGTCTTGCTCTTTCTTCCAGAGACATTGGAGTCCAGTGGCAAGATAAAGGTCAAGATGACAGGATGGCCCAGGAAGCAGTGGGTGACCTTGGCCTTTCTAAATTAAGGTCTTTCCTAGGTCTCAATTAGTCTGTGTTCTATGAGGACTGATGGAAAGAACTAAGGATGTTTGGCTTGCAGAAAAGAAATCTCTGGGAAAACTTGGTAGTTGAGTTAAATCTTATAAGGATTGTTAAATGAAAGAAGAATTAGATGCATTTTGACCAGAGGGCAGAACCAGGAGCCTTAAGTGGTAATTAGAATTAAGACTGTTTTAGGCTGGGTCTTTGTTGTTCAGTTGTTTTCAGTCAAGTCTGATTCTTTCTGCCTCCATTTGGACTTTTCTTGGCAAAGTTACTGGAATGGTTTGCCATTTCCTTCTCTAGCTCATTTCATAGATGAGAAAATTGAGGCAGAGTTAAGTGACTTGCCCAGCGTCACACAGCTAGTAAGTGTCTGAGGCCAGATTTTAAATCAGAAAGATAAATCTTCCTGACTCCAGTTTCAGCTGTCCACTGTACCATCCAGCTGCCCCTGTTAGAAGGAAAAACTATTAATTAGAACAATCTAAAACTAGAATGGACTGCCTTGGAAGACAGTATAGTGCATCCCACTAAAGGTCATCAAGTAAAGTCAGGATGACCCCTTGACAGATACGTTGTAAAGTACAGGATAATAGAGAGAGCCCTCACCTTGAGCTCAAATTTTATCTCAGATACTTACCTGTTGTCAAGTGACCCTTAGGGGGGGTCACTTATACTCTCTGAGCCTATTTCCTCATCTATAACATGGGAATAATGTTGCCAGTACAATGATACATTTTTAGATTATGTGCTAGGCACTGCAAATATAAAGATAGACATGAACGTTCCTGTCCTTTACATTCTGTTGGGGGACACAATATATTCACAAGTTGGCAAATATAAAGTTGCTAGGTCATTTCAAGAGGAACTGAGAAGATCAAGAAAGGGAGTAGGAGTGTAGGAGGAGGTACCCAAACCATGTTTCAAAGGAATCTAGGGATTCTATAGGGTGGTGGTAAAAAGAGAACGCATCCCAGTCATGGGAGAACATTTGTGGGCAATCAGGAAGGCATGAAATACAATTAAATTATTCAGGGTTTATGTTAAGTGGCCACTAATGCTAATAAATGTGTCATCCGTCCTCTTTCAAACTCTAAGGTTACCTTCAGGTCAGACATAAAAGCAGGGTAAGCCAGAATCTATGGGTTGGTGTTTCTAGGCTTCCTCACTACAATGCAATTCCAGACTTGCAGCAGCCTAGAAAAAGCCAGGTGAGACTTTTCTGTGTGGCAAAGCAGTGTGTATTCAGAAGTCTGTCGTTATTGATGACTTTTCTTCCCTGCTTATCTTTGCCTTGTCCTTTCCTTTTCCTTGCCTATGTTCCTGGGGAAGCTATGTGTGCTAGACCACGCTGTCAGTTGCCTGAGTTTTAGGAGCACAGAAGGCATCAAATGATTTTAGGGATTATTACAGTATCACAAGATCTGTGGCAGTGAAATCGTGGAAAACACCTTCTGAGATCTTTGTTATTCTCTTGAGGGTGCCTAGCTCAGAGATGGACAGACTCTAAATCTTTTTGTTCATTGACAAGAGGTTAAAATAGTCTACAGCTACCACTTCTGTTCTTCACTAACTGCTCTCTATTTATATGCCAGTGAATGCAAAAATTCAACCAAATGCTACCTAGGAACCTCTATCAGCAAGTACCTAGCATTCCAGCAGATGGGGATATCTATACGTTAAAGAGAGGTCTCTAATCAGTAATGTGAGATGGGAGGCTTCCCCACGCCACAAGTCAGGTTCTTTCCTCTTTTGAAAAATGAGATACTATGAGGACTATAAAATGCCCATCCTCCCAAGATTCAGGTGAGAATTACAACACTTTAAAAAAAATTCTGGTAAAACATTTTTTTTCTATATTTGTAATCTTTAACATTAGACTTTCTCAAAGAAATATAGTGTTAGTAATTAAGGAAGGTCTTTGTCCCTTAGGGATATGGGGGTGGGGATGGAGAGGAAGGTTCAGATTCCTGCCTATAGGCAGAAATGGATTATGTTTCCACCTCAATAAATAACCATTTATATTTTGATAAATAGTCCTTTTTTGATGGAGGAAAGGAAAAAGGTTTGAGATTTTATTTGTTGCCTTGAGATGAGAATGATATGAGAGATTACAGCAGTTTGCTTCAATTTGTATCCACACCTTCCTTTTTTAATTTTTTAAAACACCCTTCCTTAGAAGGAGAATTAAATAAGTATATACATTTGAAGCTAATAGCTTCAAATTTGTATCAGTATATAACTGTCATCAGCATTTTAAAAGGGTAGGCAAGTATTTCTATTGTTGGAAAAGTTTGTGTTTTTAGGCTTTAGGTAAGCAAGTTTGGAAGTTTGGGGTACAAATAAGTATGACCAGATTCTTAGGGCTCTGTTACACAAACCAATTCCCAACACTGTTTGGTAGGAAAGGAAAACAAGGAGTTAAGTCAGCTGATATAATTCATGTAAACAACACTAGGGGAATATGTACTATGTAGGGTATGGATAGAGTGCTGGGTCTGGATTCAGAAAGATCTGAATTCGAATTTGCTCTCAGTCACTTACCAGCTATGTGACCCTAGGCAAGTCACTTAACACTGTTTGCCTCAGTTTCCTCATCTGTAAAATGAATTGGAGAAGTAAATGGCAAACCAAAAAAATCTCAAATTGGGGTCACAAGAGTTAAACATAACTGAACAACAACAACAGGCTAGCTCAGATTAGAATTCTTATTTTCACTTTTTCTCAACTCTGAGTATGGGAAAAATGGGAGCATGGTGGAGACAGCTTGAACCAGTGAGAGCTGATTGTTAAATTTTGAGTGTGAGTACACCTTGGAAATCAATGAAAGCTACAAATTAGGGCTTGATTATTGTTTTATAGATTGTCTAAACTTAAGAAAAGATGAAGAAAATGTTAATAATACAGTTTAAACTTAAGAGTGCATTGTGGGTACATTTTTTTCCCCCGGAGAGTCAGTTGTTGAATGTTTATCAGCACACCCCTGGTACATAACAAAGTCTTAAATCAGTACCAGGACAAACATCCATGAAGCTCACACACATACTAAAATGAGAACAGAGCCAAACACAATGGCACTGTTACCCACACCATATCCCAGGTTCATCTGGTCTTTCCCCAGCATGGACTCCACTGGTTCTCACCACATTCTCTTTCACTTAAGTCTGCATTCCACTAACTTTAATATACTAGCCAGTTCCCTTTTTATTTTCTAACATCCTTAAATCCACCAACAGAAATGTTTCTCTCTTCCACTGCTCTGCAACAGTGGAAGCAACTGAAAGAAACTTTCCTATGCATAGAATCATTAGTACTCTCTTCCTCTTTCCTGGAGGGTAACAGCTGAATCTCTCTCATATGTAGATAGGTTTCCTACTACTGAACCTTACTCACAAATCAAAGGGATTAGAGATCTAGAAGTGGAAGGAAGCCCAGAGGAAATCTAGTTTCACCTCCTTATTTTATAGTTGAGGAAATTGAAGACTATTAGATGACTTGGTTAAGGTCACACAGGTAATAAACATTAGAGAAAGGAGAGGAACTCAAATCTACTAACTCTAGAGACTGTAATCTTTCCACTGTCCTTAACCTTAGGTACAGCCTGGAGATGGATTTTCCTGTATATGTAAAAATCCATCTATAGGTAGGACAGGGGCTGGATTCTTTTCAACTTGTTTTCCTCAAGGTTGTTTTGAACAAGTGTCAAAACACATGGACACTAATTTCATTCAAAAATAGGTTCTTAGGCATAACAATTTGACATGTCTCTAAACACTCTATTGAAAATGTGCCTTTAAAGATCACTAGGGACCTTCTTGTTCCAAAATCAATAACCTTCTCTATTCTCATTTCTTGGACCTGTCCATTTCATTAGGCACTGCTAACTCTTTTTTTTTTAATTGATATATTCTTTAAATTGCTAACTTATTCAACTTTACAGAAAAGGACCTAATCAAAATGAGAAATGTTGACCCCCATGTGAAAATGTACAGAGAGGAGACAGAGAAGATCTTATGCCCTATGTGGTCAAAAAGTTGCTGTAAGGATTGTTGTTATAGGTGTAAATAGTTTAGGAAGTTACCCTAACAGCATCCCAACCCCTCCCCTTAATCTTGAGTCAGATTCCATTAGTGTTGGTCTAGGGTTTTTCAATGTAAAGTAATTTGCACATAACATTTCATAAATTCATCACAGTTTAGCTCAATTATTTTTATCTCATCCTGGAATTTATGCCAGAAAAATATCCAAATATACCTGTGTATAGCACTTGTCTCATTTTTTTTCATTAAGATACGTCTCTTTTCCCACTTCCTATGACCCTTAAGCAAAATCAATCACATTGTAGTCTAGGATATTTTTGCTGCAAGTGTAACCCATGACCTCAACCCTTACCCCCAGGACTCTGAACTCATACTGACCTGGTCTAAATTCAGTTGCCCCCTCCGAAAGGACGATTATCTCCTTTTGTCCTATTGTTCCCTTCCTGGAGTTATTCCAGGACAGACAGATTGATAGATAAGATAGGAAGGGAGCCAAGACAGATATTCCACACATATAGATAAAGAAGAAAGAAACATTTATTAAGTGTCTACTGTATGCTAGCCACTGTGCTAAGTGTTTTACAAATATTTTAGAAATATTACAGATAAGTGTCATACAACAGCTCTGTGAGATAGGTGCTATTCTCCATTTTACAGCTGGGAAAACTGAAGCAGACAGTGTGTAAGTAACTTGCCCAGAGTCACACAGCTAATAAGTGTCTAAGACTAGATTTGGACTGAGGTGTTCCCGACTCCAAGTCCACCATTCTATCCGCTGCACCACCTAGATGCTATCTAGTTAGTGTTGTTGAGTCATTTCAGTAATATCCAACTCTTAGTGATCCCATTTGGAGTTTTCTTTGCAAAGATATTGGAGCTGTTTGCTATTTCTTTTTTCCAGCTCAATTTACAGATGAGGAAACTGAGGCAAACAGAGTTAAGTGACTTGCCCAGGGTCACACAGCTGGTAAATATCTGAGGACAAATTTGAACTCAGGTCTTCCTGACTCCAGACGTGGTGCTCTATCCACTATGCCAGATAGATAGATAGATAGATAGAGCATTCGTTGATTACTTATTATGTGCCAGGCACCATGCTAAAAAACACTGGAGATAGAAATACAAGTAAAGGAGACAGTCTCTGTCCTTCAACAGCTTACATTATAATGGAGGGAAAATGGAAAGTGGGAATGGTGGAAGGAGACTACACATATGGGGACATGATAAGAAGATAGCCAGAAAGTGGCATACAGGCCTTCATA
>CM053587.1:35840263-35855785 GCA_028646515.1 Pseudochirops corinnae
CCAAAAAAATCACAATGAACAATAATACATTAACAAGATTAATAGTATTTAATACTTTTGCTTATAACTACGATTTCATTCCCATAGGAGACTAATATTTATACACTTCATCAGAATATGAAGTTTTTATGTTTTATAAGAGCAGTTTTGCAAGACTGCTGATTAGGCATTTTACATTTCTCCCCAACTTAGTTGTTTAAAATCAAACAAATAAACTCATCTTCTTGCTGGTGGCTGTCCTCTGATGCAGAATTTTCCCTTACTATCAGCGTGGTCCTGCTGCTGGAAATGACCACTTCTCTCATTGGTCTCAGGAACTTTGGAACTTTCTTAGTCACATGGTGGGGGCAGTTAGGTGGCACAGTAGGTAGAGGGGTAAGCCTAGAATAAGGAAGTCTCATCTTCCTGAGTTCAAATCTGACCTTAGACAGTTACTAGCTGTGTGACTCTGGGCAAATCACTTAACCTTGTTTGCCTCAGTTCCTGATCTGTAAAATGAACTGGAGAAGGAAATGGCAAACCACTTCAGTATCTCTGCCAAGAAAACCCCAAATAGGGTCATGAAGAGTCAGACACAACTGAAATGACTGAACACCAACAACAAAGTTGAACCGTCACTGCTAGTGCTGGACACATTGACTACAGGATACTTGTTCATCAAAACTCAGAAAAAAAAATAAGGATGCTAGGTAATGTAGTGGATAGAGGGTTGGAAAGATCTGAGTTCAAGTCTTGCCACAGATACTTAGCGTCTGGGCCAATCACAACCTCTCCTTGCCCATTTCCTCATCTATAAAATGGAGATAACAACTGCATCTACCTCCAAGTATCTAACATGAGAGACTGTGGATCAAACGAGATGAATATGTAAACTTCTTTGCATACTTAAGTGCTACATTTATAATCATATCATACATCACATATCACCATTTATGTAGTGCTTATTGCCGTAACTATTAAAGAAACAAAAACAAAGACAAAAGAGGCAAAGGCAGTACAGAACTGACAGAAGAGCTTGTCTAGGTAGGTCATATGCTTGTGAACACAAAGAGGTCAGGTGGGACATGGGGATAATTGACTCTTGGGATGCTTTTCAGAACAGTCCAAATACTACACAGCCAGAAAGGAAGTGCTGCTGGCATTTCTATAGTGAATCTGTTCTCATTGTCAATAATAGTGCAACCACCACATTGATGAACCTGACAAAGTACCTGGTAGCTGTCAATCAATCAACAAGCATTTTTTGTGTGAGGAATCAGCAATGGTACTTAAGGAAATGGAAACAAGAAGAATCACTGGCCTTAACAAAATGCATGTAGAAGGCAACACAATTATAAAGGCACCCTGGGATAGATTTTTAAGATATCTTAAAAAGACAAAGATCCTAAAAGAATGGAAAAGATCATGGATGGAAAAATAAAACAAAATCAGAAGAAATCAGCAGCTTCCAAGTCATATACCTAGTTCAAGTGAATTTGTGAAGGCCTAAGTTTAGGTGGTGGCTATGTGAGCTGAAAGAAATATTGTGAAGGTAGAAATGAAAAGGTTTGGGAACAAATTAGATGTATGATGTTGGGGGGGGAGGGTGATAAGGAATGGCACTGAGGTTGATGGTGGTATTCCTGAAAGTAATGGAAAAGTGGGAAAGAATCAAGAATTTGGAGAGAAAGATAATGAGTTTTACTTTGGATATGTTGAGTTTGAGAAGCCTGTGAGATAGCCAATTTAAGATGCCCAAAAAGCAACTGATGATATGGACTGGAACTTGGGAGAGAGACTAGGATTGGATATAGAGATCTTAGAATAATCTTGACACATCTATTATTTATTGAGTTTTTTTACAAAAGCATTTTACTTGGTAGAACAAAATACCACTTCAAAAATTTCCCTCAAACAAGGGGTCTCCAACAAACTTGTATTTTATACATTATAAGATATGATATAATGATATAATATTCTGTGATAGATGTAACTGTAACTATCAGTTATTCAAATAATGGCCTAAACTCACCAATAAGGTATTATTCTCCATTTATGGACCATATGTGTCCATATCTATAACAATATCAAAGCAATATCAGTAACAAAAAAAAATACTAGTATCCAAGTTCTTGATAAAATAAATGTTAATCAGCACAGATCACAGAACCAAGCACAGATCTCCAGGTTACACCACTGAAGATCTCCTGCCATATTGACATAGTTAAATATTAACTCTTTGAGTCTAGTAACTCAATTATCCCTGCTGGTGATAACATCTATTTAATTGGTCTAGCCTATATCTCATCAGCTTTGCCATAGGAATGACATGAGATACTGGGTCTAAATCCTGCCTCTTATCTTTAATCCTTGATAAACCATATAATGGTTCTGCATTTCAGTTTCCTTATCTATAAAATGGGGATAATAACACCAGTACTTATTTCTTCTAGGAGGGTTGTAAGAATCATACTAAAGTACATAAATGTTAACTATTTTTAAGTAATGGAGGTGGCTAGGTGGCTCAGTGAGTAGACTACTGGGTCTGATGTCAGGAAGACCTAAGTTCAAAATTGGCCTTAGATACTTAACAGTTGGTGACCTGTCAAATTGTTTAATCTCTGTTTGCCTGAATCCCCTAGATAAAGAAATAACAACCAACTCCATTGTCTTTGCCAAGAAAACCCCATGGATAGCACTGGCATGCTATGGTCTGGGAGTTACAAAGAGTCAGACATTACTGAAAACCAACAACCTCTGAGCCTACCAACTTCTCTCTGCTTTTCCATTTCACAGAATTGTTGAGGGCAGAGCACGTTATCGACCTAAAACACTATGTATATGAATATGAGTTATTATCAAGCAGGATTTTCATTTTATATAAAACTTCCCTCTAAACACTGTTCTGATAAATATTTGCTGTTCTTGTTCAGTCATTTCAGTTGGGTCTGACTCTTCATGACCCCGTTTGGGATTTTCTTGGCAAAGATACTGAAGTGGTTTGTCATTTCCTTCTCCAGCTCATTTTACTGATGAGGAAACTGAGGCAAAGTTTATATAAGTCCAATTTGCTATCAATTGAAACATTTTCCATTAAAAACCTTTCAAGTTTCCTCGTAATTCTATAAATTTTACTTTTAATTTGAAACTTCTTTCATTTTTAGTTTAACAACTCCTATTTATTAATAATAGTCCTACTTGTGTCATCTTTTTCTGAGATGAGGATTTTCCTAATTAAGCCTCACAAATTTTTTTACTTAAAGTTTTCCCCCCTCAGGCTGACAGATTTCTTTCAAACAAAGGGGAGATATGTCTATACACAGTTATAAAGTTAAAAAAAATTACTTGAGTTGTGCTAAAAATTGTAGTCTAGTTTCTTTTCTTTCAAATAGTCCAGTTATGAATAACAAGTGGGGATCCAGCCTTCCAGCCCCCATACTTCTTTGACTAAGGATGTTCACAAGGGTTTTCACTCTTTAACTAGAGTTCACATTCCCCCCTCCCATCCCAACCAGTAAGTTTCTAAATTGAATCTGAGGTTTTGTTCCTGTTCCATCTTTCATCTTTAATGGAGTGAGGAGGGGCAGGGGAGGATAGAGAAAAGAAGAAGATGCATAAGGAAGGGCAGTCATTTTCAAAGCAGAGTGGATGATTACACTGCTCTTTCTTTAGCCAAGTCAAAATTGGGCACCTAGAGTCTACCCTATCCCAGTTCCCAGCATCCAGGAGCAGGTGTGCCTGGCAGCTGTGGTCAAATATAGAAGTGGAAGCATTGCAGGTTTTAAGATCAAAGGATTTCCAGAGAAGACTCATAATAGTTTCCTGCTCTCCACACAGTTGCCTTTTCCTCCCTTCTTTTGTAAGGTAGGACCTCAGAGGTCACAAACATTCCTTTGCCTTCTTCCCATATGGCATCAGCTATATAGTGAGAACTCAATGGTACCATAAAAAAGAGAGCTCTAGTGTTTCATACTACCCCAATTTCTCCGCCTCCCCATTTAGGCTTCAAATTTCAGTTGATGCTTAATAAATGTTGATTGACTGCTTGACTGATAAATGAGAATCACTGGAATTGTTCAATAGTTCTATTGACAAATTCACAGTTCAGAGTAGATTAGTTTCTCCACACAGCTTTATCAATATGGTGAGTTCAGGGAGTAGATGCTTTGATGAGGATGTCAGGGAGGAATATGAGGTAATTTTGTAGAAAGGGAAACTTTGGGGAGGACTATCTCCTTCCTACCATTGACCCTAGTTCTTTCAGCCAGAGTCTCAATCTACACTTTGCCTCAGTCTACAAGTTTAGTAGATTCTTATCCATCATTTCAAGGCCCTGGTCATAAGCCTCTCCTCTGAGGCCTTCAAAAGCCTTCATGGTAGAGAGATATCAGACTAATTTCATCTGATCTTCCTGGACCTTTAATTCATCATGTTAGTTTTCTTTATTCTCACACCTGAGCTAGTGCCAGGACTTCTCTCTGTGGATCTGTCTCTTGGCTTTCTTGACTGGGACACCTATTCCACTCCTATATTTAATGGACTTGCTTCTTAAACTGAAAGATTCTGGCACCATGGGCTGGTAGAATTCCTGTCTCTTAAAGCCTAACTCAATGGCTAATTTTTCCATGAAGCATTCCTTCACCCTTATTTGATTTAAGTCCCTCTTCTGTTCTCACTTTTATACACTAAGCTATTATTTTGTATTAGTATCAGTGAATTTGTTGTATCTTCCTATTGTTCCATAAACTCCATGAGGGCAGGAACTATGTCTTATCTAAACCTTGTATCTCTCTCATCACATACCACAGTGCCTTGTATGTGGTAGGTCCTTGATGAAGATTTGTAGAATTGAATAATCTAGTAACCCTTAGTGCAGCTAGGTGGCGCAGTGGATAGAGTACTGGGCTTGGAATCAGGAAGACTCAATAGTACATGCATGAGTAATAAGTATATGAGTAAGGAATAGGATGAACTATAGATGCTAATGTGAGTAGGTAAATTTGCCCCCACACATCTTACTGAGACTTAGTGGGAAGAGACTGGTTACTGAAATAGCTATGAAAGATTGTACCTTATTTAAAAGGTACAAAATAAAGAAAACAAGAAGTGAAATAGTAGCACTGCATATATATTCAGACTGCCTACTGCAAGGTCAGCCAGATTTGTGAGTGCTGCCCAAATCAGATTAATGTGTAATGGGAAACATTTAACAAAATAAAAATATAAAACATAGATAATGTTAATTTTTGGTTTCTTAAGTCAGTGTGATGCCCAGGAATTTATTTCTATTTGAGTTTGACACCACTGGTATAGTGAATTTGTGTGAGGATCAATAGAGTTTGAAGTTGAAATGATACTAATAGAGGGCTATACTACAGAATACCTAGATCAGAGATTCTTAACCTGGGGTTCATGCACTTATTTTTTAAATCTCAGGATAATTAATTTCTTTTGTAGTCTTATGTATTTCAAAATAATTATTGTTTTTCAAAAGTATTTGAATGGATTTCAAATGTAATAATATATTTAAAAATATTATTTTGAGAAGGGATCCATAAGCTTCACCAGACTGACAAAGGTTCTGGACATAAAAAAAAAAAACCTAAAGAATCCTTGACTAGACAGAAAGAGGAATTTGATGAGAAATTTGGGAAATATATCACAAAAAAACTGGCATGAAAGCATGATACAGTTATGTATGATACAGCTATGGGACTTATTTTCTGAATATCTGCTAAACTTATTTCTGCCAAATGCAGGGCAGCTGAGAAATTTTTGAATGGCGGAGTCATCCTTTAAAGGTGGAAGAAGCAGCAGGGAGAACTGCTCTTCTGACCTGTATTCTGACCCACAAATACTGGTTGTTGAAGCAGAAATGATAGGAATATTTGGGGGCAAGTGATAACTACATCATGGAGTTTTTAAGGGAAACCGACATAGTCTAAGATTCCTCTAGAGTTGGGAAGAGCACCTGTTAACACATTCAGAGAAGGACAAGGTAGGCTAGTTTTTCAAGGAAAATTGATCCAAGAGGCTTGGGAAACTCTTGAGAATAAAATTCCAAAGAAACAAGTAGTGATTATTCTGATAAGCATGAAAAGGGGTGGGTGGGGGATGGACCTGCTTTAAAAGAACAACGTGGGTGCATAAAAACTTATCAACAAATTCAGGCAAAAATATGTCCATAGACGATAAAAGCAAAGGTAAATTACAATATGATACAAAAGAGCAGGGTCCTATAAAAAGTATATCATCAGTTCTAAAACCCACCATGAACGGAGGCTGGTGATGAATAGAAGACAACAACAAATAAATTTTATATTTATGTTGGGGGGAAAAAGAGGATCGGAGAAGGAACTGGACAACTACCAAGAATATATGGTTTGATGAAAAAGAAAAGAAGCCTAAACTACTCAAATCTCTGTTTCTGTTTTCTCTGCCAGAGAAAATAATTTTTGGGACTTGGAAGGATAGAATAAAAGATGGCGACCAGAGTAGAAACATGAAAATTGAAGAGATGGTCAGACAATATTCAGCTTCCCTCAAAGAATTCAATTCTGCTGGCCCAGATGAATTACACCCTAAAGTACTAAAAGAAGTGGCAAATGTATTTGCTGAGCTGCTGCCAGGGATCTTTGAAAGCTCTTTCCTGGAGAAGGGAAAATGTCCTAAATTGTTTTTAGGAGGTAGTTCTATGAATGAGACTTCTCTTTTTGACAAAATCAGATCACTTGGAAAGGGAAGTATTGATCACTAAAAGCCAACAGGGCTTCATCAAGACTAGGTCATTCCAGACTGACCTCATTTCCTTTTCTGGCAGAGTATTTAGATGGGTAAAATGGAGGTTGTTAAAGATACAGTAAATTAGATTTTAGCAAGGTATTTGCAGAGTCTTTTATGTTTTGTTTGTTCATGAGATAAAGACATAGGCTATATTACAGTATAATTAGGTGAATCAGACCAGTTTGAATGACCAGATGCAAAGCAGTTATTAAGGAGGTGTGATGGGATCAATATCTATCAGTTTCCACCTATACTCCAATCAAAATGGAATAGTTTTCTCTTTAAAGGGTACAAAGTTGTCCTTAGGATCTGATTGGCTTCTGCCTCCCTTTACATAGGTTCCTGGTGATGTAAGGGCATAAAAGTCTCACCAATATGAGTTGGGGCTCCTCTGGTGTGTGGATGTCTGAAGACCTTCACACTCAGATGTGTTTTCCTGTTGGAGATAAAAGAGGATGTGTATATTACTCTAAATAGAACAGGGAGTGGGCTCCTACTCAAGTGGAATAATTAATCAGCTTAGTGGGTGCTGGAAGAAGTTACTTGGGAAGGTAAAGGGAGCACCAAGACTAGCATTTCTTGGTTGTTTTTGACCATGTTATAGAGGCTGGATTGCCCAAATAATCAAACTCAAAGTGTACTGGATCTTAGCTTGGGAAAGCTAATAGAGCTGGTGAATGCACAAGCATCATGCTCTTAGCTGATAAAGGTGCAGGTTGACAGGCTGCAGATAGGAACCTACTGTGTTGTCTCTTCTTTTATTCTGTAAGCCAATAAGACTGGAGCTGTGAGACAGGAGAATGAGAGTGGAAGAGAAATGATGTGAGAACACCCACAGTTGGTTAAAAATCACAAAACCAAAACCCCCAGATCAATTACTTACTGCTCCTGGGAGGTTCATTTTTGATTTTTTTTTTTTTGGTATTATTCTTTCCACTTATGGCATTATAATTATTGTGTATATTGTGTTCTTGGCTCTGCTTATTTTTCATGAAGATTTTTCCATGCTTCTCTGTCTGCATTACATACATTATTTCTTCCAACACCATAATATTCCATTAAATTCATATTTGATCTAGGGTTTATTTAAAGATCTCTCTCTCATTTAAAGCATTTGTATAAAGTTTGCTTAAAATTAGCTGCTTTAATAGCAATTTTTTATGTAAAAAGGAAGTAAATTCAGATTAAGGTAATAAAATTGTTAGGTAAACTCAGGCAAGGACCCATTATCCAGACTCTCAAGGAAAGTCAATAATTTCTGTATAGCTTAGTCTGCATAGCAGGGGGTGGTTCTGAGGGGGTAAGTATAAACTCCTCAAGACTGAAACTACAAAAGTAGTATTTTCTCATGTTTTAATGGGTTTTTAAGTTCGTGATATGCTATTAAGTTGATTAGAGAAGGAAATGACGAACTGCTCCAGTGTTTTTGCCAAGAAATTCCCATTACAGGGTCATGAAGAATCAGACACAACTGACTGACTGAACAACAATTAGGTTAATAGCAAAAATATACTACACCTGGCACATTCCACAACTCAGTGGGCCTCCGTGAAAATGACTTAATGGTGAAAAAGCAGGGACCACAAACAACAAAAACAAAAAAACCAAATAAACCTTAAAAGCAGGAATTATGTCAATGGAAATTGTGATGTGACATTTGCAGAGGTAACTCAAGAATTAGCCTGTATTCTTACATAAAGAGCCCTTTATTAGATTCACAGTTTAAGAGCCCAATCCACACAGGCTCTAAGGATCTTGGTTTTTGGTGATTAGAGTGTTAGACTAACACAACACCTCAAGGGCTTTGAACTTGGAAACCATTCTTCGGTTTGAACATCTTTAAATGTAAGAGTAAAAGAGAATTTTTAAAATCACTTTGGAAAAAACAGGGTAAGAGAGATGTGATGAGAGTCTGGGTAAATAGCGAGATTTTTTTTACATAGTTAATGAGGGAATTTGGTTTTCTTGACAATAAGTTTTTCTTAAAAGGGTTTGTTTTTATTTTTTTTTAAGGGGGAGGAATGAGGGGGTGAGAAAATAGATTTTTGTTAACTGAAAAAATAAAATAAATGATGAGAAAACAGGGTAAGTGCTAGGAACACACACTTCAGGGTTTGGAAAGTAACATTTGAATTTTAGGATTGAATGAGTAAAAGGATAATTCACAAATAAAATACAAATATTAACAGCAAAACTAATAAAATTTATTTTTTCCAACAGAAATTCTACTAAGAGAAGGCAAAATGGGTATAGTGGAAAGAAGATTGGGCTTTGGTTTAAGAGAAGTTTGGTCTGAGTCTTGATTATGAAATGCTGTGAGCAAGTCAAAAATCACTCAAAGCCTGAGTTTTGGTGTCTCCATGATATCTGACATATATTTCATAGGCCTGTTTTGGGGTTCAAACAAGATAAGTGATATGTAAAACACTTTATAAGTGAAAAGATACTGAATTAAGTATAAATTATCATTATTAAATCCCTGTTATTATCGAAGCTGAACACAGAGTAACTAAAAACTAGTGCTGGACCTGGAGTCAGGATGACTTGAGTTCAAATAGACTTCAGATACTAGCTATGTGACCCAGGGCAAGTCATTTAAACCTGTTTGCTTCAGTTCTCTGATCTGTGAAATGATCTGGAGAAGGAAATGGCGAACCACTCCAGTATCTTTATCAAGAAAATCCCAAATGTGATCCCAAAGAGTCAGACGGGACTGAGATGACTGAACAACAACAAAACTGAAGGCTGTGTAATTGTACTGACCAAACTGGGTTCTAGAAAAGAGATGAGAACACTTACCTCCCTTCTTTGCAGACATGGGGAACTATGAGTGTGCAAGATTGCATGTATCACTGGGTTGATAGATGCATTAGTTTTGGTAAACTGCTTTCTTTTCTATTATTTTTGGTGAAAAAGGACAGCTCCCTGATATCTTTGGAACTGAAGGTGATATGCACACAAATGTGAATAAAAATGTCAAAAAGGAAACTGAGGTATTTACTAGTTAAGCAAAGTTAATCTTTGCTTGTCAGCGTTCCTATGACACTGTTAATAAATAAGATCTTAAATTGGAATCCCAAAGCTGAAAGAGTTTCACTTGTTTTCTTCTGAGCTCTTTGGTGAAAGCTGTTTTATAAATCCAAAGTGTTATTCTCCATTTGACTCCAACTTAAAAGTTTGGCCAGAATTCCTCCAGGGAATAAAAGGCAAATTAATTTCATGGTAAAGCACTTAGAAAAAGGAACTCTGTAATGGGAAAAGCTAAAGCAAGAGATATTCAAATTTGGTATGATGCCTACTTGAAAAAAATTAAGATTGATCACATTGAAAAAAAATTGATTGTGGGAAGGGAGGAGAAAGAGGGAAAGACAACTTACAGATAGGTATGTAATATTACTGAACATTTGTTAAATTACATAAAAACATGAAAGGCATAAGTGATCATTAATAATTTCAAATGTAAGTTCATTTTAATTTAATATTTATCGAGATGCAGTATGGTACAATAAATAGAGAGCTGACCTCTAAGTCAGAAAGACCTAGGATGAAATTGAGTCTTTGACAAATACTAGCTATTTGACCCCCTCATTCTCAACACCAAAAGTCAATTAATCTCTGAGTACCCCAAGAAATCCCATAAGACTACAAATTGTAAAGCAGATGGCAATTTGCATTGGCTAGGGTAGTTTCTAACCAAGAATTCCCTATACTAATGAAATCAAAGGTCCATGGGAGAAAATAATATGGGGGGGGGGGAGGGAGGGTGGTTATTAAATGTCTACCAAGTGCTAGCCGCTGTACTTGGGGCTAAAGATATAAAGAGAAAGATAAAATAATCCCTGCCCTCAAGCAGCTTGAATCATACCAGAATAATAAACCCATGAAAGAAGAAAGCTCGAGATCAACTAATTGATTGATTAATTTCTTAAGCACTTCCAGGTCCTAGGGACACAAGACACAAAATGAACTATTCCCTCCATATTAGACTGTAAACTCCTCAAGGTCAGGGGCTGTTGTTTGTTTGTTTTTGCCTTCCTTGTATCCCCAGAGTTTAGCTCAGTGCTTAGCACAAAATACTTTCTGCTTGCCTGCCTGCCCTAAAGCAGTTTACATTTTTAAGGGGAAACAATACCATCCCAAATATTTTCTACTTGTGTGACCTTAGGTGTTTCACAAATAACACACAGGAGGCACTGGAGTTCTCCTTCTCCAGCCTCTAACAGATTCACTCTTGATCTGGTCAGAGGGGATAAAAATCAGCTTTATTCTAGTCTAGTCTTCTCAGATGGTTGCTGGGAGAACCAGCTCCTGCAGCATTCTCTAATCACTCACTTCCCAGGGGCCAGTGAGAAGGGGGGGGCAGCTACCCCTACATCTCAATAGGGTTAATCAAGACAGGCACACTTGTGCACTCCGCTAGATCCCCTCAAGCCTCAGTGGGGGCTGAGAGAGGCACACACAGATTCTCCTTTGTGTTCCCTGTGGGTTTTCTCTGAGTTCCCCCATGGCTTCCCCCCCACCTCACTGACCAGTTGCCCTCTTGCTTTATAGGGTAACAGACAAAGAAGGCATCTTGCCAACATTAAGCTCACAGGTTATCTTTAGCAATATTGTCATTCTGCACAAGCTTAGTAAATATTACATCATGTCACCCTTTATCTCATGGTGTAGTTTCAGTAGGGCTCTCTGTCACTACGATCCTGGGAACTACTATCTAGAATCCTTGGGACCATTCTGGGAGTTATTATCAAAATCTGGAAACTAGGCATTCCCATGGTCATGGATCCTGAGAAATAACTCTAAGAAGGATGAAAAAAAATCCTCCTTACATACAGTAAGTCACTTAATTTCCTTGGGTCTCCGTTTTTCCATAAAAAAGAGCTGTATTAGATTTCCGAGGTCCATCCCAGCACTAGATCTATGATCTTTCATATATGCACATAAGTATATACGAAATAAATAAAAAGTAATGGGTGGTGGTGTGTGGCACTGGCAGTATGTGGATCAAGAAAGGTCTCAAATAAATCATGTCACTTGAGGTGTCATCAATAAGAAAGTTCAGAAGAAGAGTGAATTTGTAAAGAGCAATTTCTGTTTGAGATGTGCTGAGTTTCAAAAATGCCTGCGGACATCCAGACATTTGGTAACAGTTCAGGAGAAAGAACAGAGCTGGATAGACAGAGGTAGAAGTCATCTGTATAGAGAGACATTTAAATCTATGGGAGCTGAAGAAATCAGAGAGAGAATAGACAAGGGGTCAGGACAGAGCCTTGTGGATAAACCCAGATAGTGCCAGATATGGAGGATAATCCAGTAAAAAGAGGACTGAGGAGTAGTTAGAGGGATAAAAACCACAGAGAACAGCGTCATAAAAACCCAGAGAGTACTCAAGAGGAGACAGAGGTCAAAAGTGTCAAATGTTGCAGAAAGGTTAAAGAGAGAGAGAGAGAGAGAGAGAGAGAGAGAGAGAGAGAGGTGAGGACTGAGAAAAGGCCACTATGTTTGGCAATTAAGAGATCACTGGAAACTATTTTTGTAATTTAAATTTTGTTTCTTATTTCACAAATCAATTTTCTCTCCTTCCTATCCCTTGCTTCTATGAAAAAAAGAAAACAAAATCATTTTTTAACAAATATGTATCCAAACAAAACAAATTTCCTCACTGATCATTTTCAAAAAATACATGTCTCATTTTTCACCTGAAATGTATTACTTCTCTATGTAGATATAGATAGCAAGCTTCATTATGAGTCCTCTAAATTATGGAAGCCATTACATTGATTGAAGCTTTTAGAGCTTTCAAAAATCTTTGTTTGTATAGTGTTGCTATTGTACAAATTGTTCTCCAGGTTTGCCTCATTTAATTCTTCATCAGATTATACAAGTGTTCAAAATTATCCATTTTTATAAAACCGATGTCAGTGTATCAATTTTTCTTCTGGTCTTGGTCACTTCACTCTACCTCAGTTTATACAAATATTGCCACGATTCTTTGAATTTGTTTATTTTCTCATTTCTTACAGCACAATAGTATATCATTAAATTTATTATGCCACAATTTGTTGAGTTATTCTTCAATTGAGGGGCATCCCCTTAGGTCTATTTTTTTTGCCACCGTAAAAAGAGCACATAAACATTTTTGTATATTTATGTCCTTTTCCTCTTTTTTTTTTTATGTCTTTTGGGTAAAGACCTAGCAGAGATATGGTTGGGTCAAAGGGTATGCTCTTTTCCCTGCTTCTACCAATATATTTTTTATTTATTTCATTAAATATTTTTTAATTGCATGTAGAAAAATAACATTCATTTTAAAAATTTTTGAGTTTTAAATTCTCTCCCTCCCCTCCCATCACCCATGTTTGTGAAGGCAAGCAATCTGATATAAATTATACATGTGAAGTCATGTAAAACATATTTCCATATTATCCATGTTGCAAAAGAAAACAGACCAAAAAAAAAAACCCAAAAGAAAAAAAGTTTTTACAAAGTATGCTTTGATCTGCATTCAGATTCCATCTGTTCTTTTTCTGGAGATGGATAGCATTTTTCATTACAAGTCCTTCAAATTGTATTGGATCACTGTATTGATCAAAATAGGTAGGTCATTCACAGTTGATCTCTGTATGATATTGCTGATACTGTATACAATGATCTCCTAGTTCTGCTCACTTCATTTTGCATCAGTTCATATAAGTTTTCCCAGGTTTTTCTGAAATCATCCTGCTCATCATTTCTTATACCACAACAGGGTTCTATCACAATCATATACCATAACCTGTTCAGCCACACTGGAAAGATAGGAAGGGACCAGGTTATGAAGAACTTTCAAAGCAAAATAGAGGATTTTATATTTGATCATGGGGAGTCACTAAATTTGACAGAATAGAGGGGTGGCACAGTCAGACCTGTGCTTAAGGAAGATCATTTTGATAGCTGAGTGAAGGATGGACTGGAGTGGAGAAAGACATGGAGGCAGGGAGACCAACTAGAAGACTTCTAAAGTACTCTAGGCTTGAGGTGATGGGAAGTGAGACCAAAGTGGTGGCATCATCAGAAGAGGGAAGGGATATATCTGCTAGAAATGTTACAAAGGTAGAAAAAAGAGAACTTAATAGCTTATTGGAGAGGAGAGTGAGAGACAACGAAGAATTGAGGATGAGACCTGGTTTTTGAGCCTGAGTAGTGGGAAAGAAAGTGGTACTCTCCATAGTAATAGGAAAGTTAGGAGGAAAGGAGAGTTTTAAGGAAAGATAATGAATTTGGACTTTTGGATATGCTGAATTTGGGAAGTCTGTGAGACATCCAGGTGAAGATGTCTAATGGTTGGACATGAAAGACTAGAAGTCAGGAGAGAAGTGAGGACTGGACAAATATAATGATCTATGTAAAGATGGTAATTTAATCTATAGGAGTTGAGGAAATCACCAAGTGAAATAGTACAGAAGAAGGGAAGAGAGTTCAGAACAGCACTGGTGGACACCCATAGTTAGCAGGTATTGCTTAGCACAAAGAAAACTGGAGTGGTCAGACAAGTAGGAGAACCAGGAGAGAGTAATGTTGGGGAAAAAATAAAGAGAAGAGAGCATTTAGAAGAATGACTGACATTGTAAAAGGCTGGAGAGAGGTTAAGAAGAATGAGAATTGAGAAAAAGAAATATTCGGCAACTAAGAGAGTACTAGTAACTTTAGAGGAAACAGTTTCAATTGAATGATGAAGGTAGAAGCCAGAATGTAGATGGTGAAAAAGACATGGGGGGGGAGGGGTGGAGCCAAGTTGGCAGAGCAGAAGCAAGAAATTCCATGACCTCCCCCTACAACCACCTCAAATACCCATAAAATATGACTCTAAACAAATTTCAGAGCTACAGAACCCACAAAGTGACAGAAATAAATCTCCCACTGAAGGAAACCTGGAAGGCCAACAGGAAGGGTTCAAGGGTGCAAGGGCACTGGGAGCCAAGCGCAGTCCCATGTGAGCTGTGCAGTTTTGAGGGAGGCAGCAGCAGTGGGAGCAGACTTCAGGAGAGTGAATCTCCAGTAGCTATGGCAGTTTCCAGACTTTGCAACCCATAAATGACAAGGAGCAAGTAAAAGGTCAGTCTGGAACTCTGTTGGAAAGGAAGGGCATGGTCTGGTACCTGTCCCCAGAGCAAGAGGTGGTGAAGGCACAGCAGCTGCAGAGTCTGTCATGTGGCTGCCTCAGGAGCTCCTGGTCTGCAGATTTTAGGGGGACCAAGGAACCATTCAGAGGGTAATTGCTCTTGCTTTAACCTGTTTAGATCAGGGTCACTTTCTTGGGCAGTGGTCCTGGGGTGAGAAACTCCAGTTTGCCAGTGTGGTGTCTGTAGAGCGGACACCCTCCTCAGACCTCTGACAACATCTACAAGAACCCTAGTGATTTGGGACAAAGCTCTACTCTTTGGAAGCAGAGTTCTACCATGGCAAAGAGCTCAAAAGTTAAGTAATTGACTGGCAACATGAGCAAACAGAGGAAGCACAAACAGACCATTGAATCCTTTTTTGGCACAAAAAGGCTCAAAAGCATGGAATAGGAAGAAGACAACACGGTCAGAACTCCTGCACCAAAAGCTTCCAAGAAAAATATGAACTATTCATAGACCATGGAGGAGCTCAAGAAGGATTTTGAAAATCAAGTAAGAGAAGTGGAGGAAAAACTCAGAAGAGAAATGAGAATGATGCAAGAAAATCATGAAAAGAGAGTCAACAACCTGACTGAAGAAAATAACACCTTAAAAAATA
>CM053587.1:35856285-35940714 GCA_028646515.1 Pseudochirops corinnae
TGATATTCCGGAGATCAAGGGAGCTAGGATTGAAACCAAGAATCATCTACCCAGCAAAACTGAGTATAATTTTTCAGGGGAAAACATGGTAATTCAAAGAGGTGGAGGACTTTCAAGCATTCTTGAGGAAAAAACCAGAACTGAATAGAAAATTTGACATTCAAATACAAGAAGCATGAGAAGGTAAACATTGAAAAGAAAAAAATAAGGAATTTATCAAAGTTGAACTATTTACATGCCAACATGGAAAAACAATAATTGTAACTTATGAAACTTTTCTCAGTATGAGGATAGTTGAAGGGAATATAAATGTATATATATGTATACATACACATATGTCTATATAGGATGGTATATATATATATATGCGTATGAATACATATCTGAGTGTGTGTCTATATGTGTACATAGACAGAGGTCACAGGATCAATAGAATAGTAAGGGATGATATTTTAAAAAGTGAAATTGAGAGGTAGGAGAGGAATAGAATGAGAGGAGACAGGGAGAGACAAAATAGGGTTAAACATCTCATATAGAAGAGGCAGGGGATAACTGTTATAATGGAGGGGAAGAGCAGGAAGTCAAAAGGAAATGGATCAACCTTACTCTCATTGAATTTGGCTTAGGGAAGGAATGACATACACTCTAAATTGGGTATCATGCCCTACAGGAGAGTAGGGGAGATGGGGATGAGAGGAGGGATGATGGAAAGGAGGGCAGGGTGTGGGGGACGGTTGTTAGAAGCACACACTTCTGTAAAGGAACAGGGACAAAGTAGAGAATAGAATGGGGAGGGCAGGACAGGAAGGAGGAAAATATAGTCAATCTTTCACAATATGTCCATTGAGGAGATGTTTTGCATAACTACACATGTACAGCCTGTATTGAATTGCTTTGTCTTTCCAGTGGGGGTGGGTGAGAAAGGAGGAAGGGAAAGAATCTAGAATTTAAAGTTCTATAATCAAATGTTAAAAATATATATGTATATATTATTATTATTATTATTATTATTAATTACATGCAACTGGGAATTAAGATATACAGGCACTGGGGTAGGGAGATCCATCTTGCCCTGCTAGAAAGTCAAAAGGGTGATGGGGGAGGACCTAGGCGAGAACAGGTTGGGGGAGGGGGTATACATTGGGATGGCTATTTTGAGGTGGTAGGTAGGGGAAATATGGGGAGCAAATTTGTAACTCAAAATCTCATGGAAATGAATGATGTAAACTAAAAATAAACAAAAGTTAATTTTAAAAAATTTTCAAGGAAAATTGCCCTGATATTTTAGAACCAGAGGGCAAAATAGAAACAGAAAGAATTCACCAATTGCCTCTTGAAAAAGATTCCCAAAAGAAAACTCTTAGGAATGTTATAGCCAGGTTCCAGAGTTCCCAGACCAAGGAGAAAATATCACAAGCAACCAAGAAGAAACAATTTGAATACTATGGAAACACAATCAGGATAACACAGGATCTGGCAGCTTCTACACTGAGGGATCAAAGGGCTTAGAATAGAATATTCCAGAGGTCAAAGGAGCTGGGATTAAAACCAAGAATCAGCTACCCAGCAAAACTGAGTATAATGCTTCAGGGGAAAATATGGTCATTCAGTGAAATAGAGGACTTTCAAGCATTCTTGATGAAAAAACAGAGTTGAACAGAAAATTTGACTTTCTAATACAAGAAGCAAGAGAAGCATGAGAAGGTAAACAGAAAAGAAAACATAAGAAACTTATTAAAATTGAACTATTTACATTTCTACAAGGTAAAACAATCATTGTAACTCATGAGACTTTTCTCAGTATGAGGATAGCTGAAGGGAATATAAATGTATATATATATATGTATACACACATATATGTATGTTTATATAGGAGGGTATATATGCATATAAATAGAGTGTGTGTATTTTTGTGTACGTGTATACATAGACAGAGGGCACAGGATCAGTTGAACAGGAAGGGATGATACCTAAAAATTAAAATTAAGAGGTGAGAGAGGAATATAATGAGAGGATACAGGGAGATATAGAATAGGATAAATTATCTCATATAAAAGAGGCAAGAGAAAACTATTACAATGGAGGGGAAGAACAGGAAGGCAAAAGGGAATCTCATTGAATTTGGCTTAAGGAGGGAATAACATACACACTAAATTGGGCATCTTACCCTACAGGAAAGTAGGGGCAAAAGGGATAAGAGGGGGGATGATAGAAAGGAGGGCAAATTGGAGAAGGGAGAGTAGTTAGAAGTACACACTTTTGAAAAGGGACAGAGTCAAAGTAGAAAATAGGATGAGGGGGCAGGATAGGATGGAGTCATATAGTCATTCTTTCACAATATATCCACTATGGAAATGTTTTGTGTAACTACACATGTATAACCTATATTGAATTGCTTTTCCTCCCAGTAAGGGTGGGTGACAAGGGAAGAAGGAGAAGAATCTGGAAATCAAAGTTTTAAAATCAAATGTTAAAAAATATATATACTATTATTTTTTTTACATGCAACTGGGAAATAAGATATACAGGCGCTGGGGCATAGAAATCCATCTTGCCCTACTAGGAAGTCAGAGGGGGATTGGGGAGGATATAAGAGAGAGCAAATTGGGGGAAGGGGTATTCAGTAGGATCACTATTTTGGGGTGGGGGTAGGGAAAAGACGGGGATAAAATTTCTAACTCAAAATCTTGTGGAAATGAATGTTGAAAACTAAATATTTAAATTTTTTAAAAAAGAAGATAGTGAGAGAAGAGGAATTGGAAGCATTCACTGCTTGCTGGTGGCCTTCTCAAGGGGCATGCAAAAAAGGAAAGATAAAGGACAGCAGCTAGATGGATGGAGCAAATGAAGATTGGTTTTGGGATTTTTTGAGGATGAAAGAGACATGGGTATCTTTCTAAGCAGTAGGAAAGCAACTGGTAGGCAAGGAGACAATTAAATTGAGTAAAGAATGAAGATGATAGAGGGGGAAATCTGGATAAGACAAAATGGAATGGGACCATTTGTACATGTGAATTGGTTATTTGAGACAAAGGTAAAGGTATCTGAATAATTTGAGATGAGGAGGGGAGAAAAGGGAGCTCTTGGCAAATTGCCTCAATTTTTAAAAAATAAAATATAAGTTAAGGTTCTCAGTTCTGAGGATGGAGGAAGGAAATGTAATAGTAATCAGTTTAGTAGATACTTAGCACTTAATACCTTGGGGCTAAGTGTGGAAGGTGCAAACTCTGTCCCACTATTGAGAAGGCATGAACTCCCCTGTTGATGTGGAAGAAGGGAATTGGCTGAGGTGTGTATATAAGCAAGAATTCCAGAGAGAGAGAGAGACAGACAGAGAGACAGAGAGAGGGAGAGAGAGAAAGTTTCTTACCCAGCATCTGAGAAACAGAATCGGAATTTTGCTCCTCATGAAAGAAGAATCGTGGAGACTGAAGCCATCTGAGAGAGAAAGAGAGAGAGACAGAGAGACAGAGAGACAGACAGAGAGAGAGAGAGAGAGAGAGAGAGAGAGAGAGAATGAGAGAGAGAATGAGAGAAAGAGAGAATTTCTCTCTCAGCATCTGGAAGCTGAGAACTGACTGAGAACTGAGATGGAGTTTTCCTGAGACCAGAATCTGGTGAGGGCCGCCTGGAAGGCTGAGAGGGCATGCCTGGAAGGCTGAGAGGGCCTACCTGGAAGGCTGAGGAGGGCTTGCCTGGAAGGCTGAGGAGGGCTTGCCTGGAAGGCTGAGAGGGCTTGCCTGGAAGGTGCCTGGAAGGCTGATATTCCTTCTGGGTCCTAGGGCCAGCTGAAGTGCTGGAGGACTGAGGAAACATGACCAGGATAAGACTTTGTTTGTTCGTGGCCTGGCTGATCCTTGAGTTCCAGGCAAGAGAAGTGGTGAAGAGTTTGAGATGTGCTAGACCCTGTGAACTTCAGTGTGTGCCAGGGACTGCCCTGAGGACTGGACAAAGACCTGGGAGCTGTCTACCTCCGAGGACTGGAGAAGGACCTTGGAGCTGTCTGCTTCTGAATCTAGGTGACTGTTTAGTGGATTCAGGAGGGAGCTGGGATCATGGAAGGGGATCCAGGGAATCAGAGAGACCATCCAGAGTCAAGATGAAGAAAAGGCCTCCTCTTGGATGAAATTGAGGTTTTCTGGACACTGAGGGGTGGAGGGTTTGTGTGGTTTTCTAATGACTGTATTTGTGATTAATGATATTTAGTAATTGTGAATCTAGATTAGTGACTGATTAAGTTAATGGTTGCCCCATGAGTGGAAGTTTGATTATTCTATTGTGAATTGATTGAATGATTAAGTATTGAGTTGCCCCATGAGTGGAAGTTTGATTCTATTGTTCCTTGTTCTGAATATTGTGGCCACTGTAGTGAAAACTGTGTGGCCATTTTCCGTGATAAGATGTAATGTTTTGAATGTTTGCCTTGATTTGTAATGGAATAAACAGAGTGTTCACTATATTGTGTAATCCGAACTCTAAAGGCTGTACCCAGTAGCATTCTTTTGGGAATTTGTTGGTGCATGGCATTACAGGAAGCTACTAACAAGTTCAAGAAGGGATGAAAAGATTTATTAAACACTATTTCCTGGGTTTGTTTGCTTTTGCATATTTTGTACCTAATTTGTTCCAAAGTTTGATCTAACTTTTTTTAAAACCAGTATTGAAGTGTGTATTGTTAATGTGTTTTTGCTATGTAAGGAACATGAAAGATATTGGGGCTGAATGTAATGGTAATGGGAATTTGAAAATATTCCCTGCCCCTTAATAAGCCTAAGGCCATTTGAAGACCTTCTCTGCTTTGAAAATATACTCTTCCCCCTAAAAGGCTGAATGTAGTTACATGGTGCCTGTGGTGGGAGGAGTTTGCTGAAGGGTGGAGTACAGCCCACAGGAAGCTGGGAGTCAGAGCTAGCTAAACTGGGAGGAGAGGATGCATCCCAGGAAGTCAGTCAGGCTTGTGAGTAAAAATACTGGTTTCTGGGAAGACTAAAGGATGTTGTGGCTCTCTGTGCTGTTGTGGCTTATTAACTTCTTTGCTACTATAATGTAATCGGCTTACTGCTTTTTGGATTCGGTTTTCTGGTGTCTGAATAAATGTTTTGCTTATGTCATCTTTGTGGAGAGTCTGTTTAATTTTGCAATTGAGTACCATGCAGGTATAGTTATAGTGATTGTGAGTGCTATAAATATTGCATTGGTGCTACATTTGGTGGTGAGGATGGGATCACAAGGTATCAGATCTCAACTGGGAGGCAGGAGGGACTTAGAAGAAGTAATGGCTATCCCAGGATGGGAGGATTTACCTTATTTCTCCCTAGCAAGGGAGTGGTCTAAAAGTGCAGGGCTCTGTGAAAACTAGGAACTGAGGTTACAGAAGGGAGAACCTAGAGATTTAGAAACATATTTGCAAAGAATAACAATAAAACCTGGGAGAGAGCTGGAGGCAGTGTATAGAAGGGATTGGGTTTTACTAACAGGTTACCATATTATATGTAAGCACAGGGACAAACTGCTACAAGAAAAAACTCAGATGGAGAAAAAATTAGTTGTTTTAAATGAGAAGCTGGCTTTGTTCCAGTATTCGAGTTCTCCTTTAGAAGAGGTGGTAGAAGAGAGGGCTGTTGTGAATTTGGCTTGGAAAAAGGAGAAAAGTAATATGAGGAAAATTCAGACAGTTTTGGTAGAGGTTGAGCCTAGTTGCCATGACAGTGGCTACCAGGAGAGTGCATTGGGAGCAAATGATACAATGTTAAGTGATGCAAATTACTGATATATTAAGCAGATTCACTCAAAGGATGAGAGAAGCCTTAGTATCTTGGATGGTGCTAATTTCTGATGAAGGAGCTGGAGGAATATTGGTAGATATTATGTACTACTTGAAATTTATAAGCATTTGTCAAAATCTTTTTGTTCAGCAAACTTTTAGAGATTTTCATATGGCAGGAGGTAACAATACAACTAATCTGTTATCTTTAGCAGCTGATGGATGCAATAAAATGTATCCCACTGATACTATGTGGCCTAGTGGAGACAGACCCTGGTACTTGCTTAGAAACTGTATGAAAAAGTTGAAATAAGTAGTAATAAAAACTGCTATCATGGTTGGAAATACAGATATGTATCATGATATCCCCTTAGCAGTGCCTCACAGAAATATTGTGGTAAAGACGGCTCTTCCAGCTTTTAAGCACCTACTTCTGACTCTAATTGATGAAATAGGGCATTGTCTTTCAGAGGTGCTAGATAAGATTTCACAGCTAAGTGACATGGGAGAATAGGAAAAAGATAAATTTTCTCAAGAGAGAAAAGTAAATGGTCAACAGATTTAAAGTCTGAATATATTGACAAGTACTATTTACTGCTCTATTGAGAGCAGGAGTTGATTTTGGAAAAATTGATGGTCTTCCAACTAATGAACTATATAAAATGTACCAAGATAAGGGGCTTGATGTCATAAAGTATAGGCAAGTCAGAACTGCCCCTATAGATGCTCCTCAACCATTGTATCCAAGTTTGTCACACCTTCAAGGACTACAGAAAATTTACCAACTCCCAGCTCAGATTAAGAAATACAGACTCCCATATCAGTCTGACTATATATTGGAAAAATGGATCAAATACTGTAACCAGGGCATTGATAGATACTAGGGCAGAGGTCTCCCTCATTTATGGGAATCCTGCCAAATTAAAGCATGGAACCCCTATTACCAACAGACAACTGAGAGGGGCTGAAATAGCCAGACAATGATGATGAAACTAATTATGAAAATTGGGCAATTACCTAAGAAAGAATATACTGTGGTTATTGTACCCATTCCTGAACACATCATTAAAATAGATACATTGAGAGGTATGACCCTGAATTTACCTGAAGGAAGATACCAATTTGCAGTAAGAAAGATAGGAATTAATACAGTTTTAGTGAGAAAAATAAAAATGAGCCCAACCATTTTACCTGAACCTTCTGAAATAATTACTTTAAAGCAGTATCATGTGCCAGGTGGGCAAGATGAAATTACCAATAAAGGAATATGTTGAAGCAGGAGTATTAGTCCCTATAACCACACAATGGGATAATCCTGTCAAGCCAGTATGAAAATCAGATGGGATGTGGAGAATGACAGTGGATTATAGACAACTGAATATGATGATTCCTCCCTTGTATGCTGCTGTTCCAGATATTGCCACCTTAATAGAAAGGATCCAGAAATATGATGGGACTTGGTACATAGTTACTCATTTAGCCAATGCTTTCTTCACCATCCCAATAGACTCTAAACAATGGGACCAATTTGCATTCACTTAGAAGGGCAGACAACATACTTTCACCTGCTTGCCACAAGGATATTTGCATAGCCCCACTATTTGTCATAGGATCGTGGCTGAACATTTGGATGAATTAAAGCTACCTGGTGTACAGTTTACCCATTACATTGATGATATTATGATACAGGGAAAAAATGTAAAAGAAGTGGAGAAGAGTCTGACACTTTTAATTGAACATATGAAAAGCAAAGGGTAGGAAATTAACCCTGCAAAGATTTAAGCACCAGCTCAAAATGTAAATTTTGGGGGTCTACAATGGAATAAAGGGCTGTGAGAGATTCTTCTAAAAACCTGCAAAAGATTCAGGATTTTCCTATACCTACCAATAAGAAATAGGCCCAAAAGTTTATAGGATTATTTGGATATTGGTGACATCACATAACACATCTGGGACAGATTCTGAAACCCTTATATAAAGTTACTCAGAAGAAATATAATTTGAATTTGATTGGGAACTTGAGCAGAGTAAAGCTTTTGAAGAAGCCAAGGATGCTATACAATCAGCCTTAGATTTATTGCCTATGAAAAATGGCCTGGTGGAATTACAAGTGATTGTACAGGATGATTATGCAAACTGGAGTTTATGACAGAAACAACAAAGTCAGAATGTACCTTTAGGATTTTGGTCCAGGAAACTTCCTTCATCTGGAGCTCAATATATACCTTTTGAAAAGCAGTTGGTTGCATATTGGGCTTTAGTAGAGATTGAACAACTGACTCTGGGCCATGAAGTGACATTAAGGTCTGGAACCCTGATTATGACCTGGGTAATGAGTTCCCCAGCTTCTCACAGAATTGGACATGTATAGGAGGCCAGCATAATTAAACAGAAATGGTATATTCAAAATAGAACTAAAATAGAAAAAAGTGGAGTATCTGCTTTATGTGAATCCATAGCAAACATCAATATTGAGGGAAATGATACATCCTCTGAGCCAAAGGAACAGTTGGTACAGTTCTTGGTAAAAGAGAAGGACAGACATGATGGACTAACTGAAGAAGAGAAAATGCATGGTTTACTGATGTCACAGCAAAATATTTGGGTCATAAAAGACACTAGAAAGCAGTAACCTATAACCTATGTATTAGGCAGACTTTGGAAAGTACTAGGATTGGTAAAAGTAGTCAATATACTGAACTTATGGCATTGCATCAAACCATCGAAGCAGAACAAGGAGGATAGTGTTATATATGATGCTGATCAACTAGCAAAGATTCCTACTGAACATATTGTCCCTACTTTGACACCAACTGATGATCCAGTTCTAGAAAAAATGGGTCCATCAAATGGCCAGGCATTTAGGGGTCCAGGCCACACACTGGTGGGTACAAGATTGAGGTATTAGTATCTTATTCATTGTTAAAACAGATAGCAGAGGAATGTCATATATGTCAATTGGAAAAGGAACGAACTGTTCCTCAGGTAGTAACTGGAGAGATAGTAAGGGGAAGTTTCAGCCCAAATTCGGCAGATAGATTATATTGATTCCTTACTACAAGATAAAGGACACAGATTTTTATATACTTGTGTTGACACCTATTCAGGTGTACTAGTGCTTGTCCTTGTAAGAATGCAACCCAGAAAAACACCTGTAAAACTCTAGATCTCAGGGGCAGCTAGGTGGCACAGTGAACAGAGCACCAGCCCTGGAGTCAGGAGGACCCGAGTTCAAAGCTGGCCTCAGATACTTAACACTTACTAGCCGTGTGACCTTGGGCAAGTCACCAATTGACTAACCCCAACTGCCTTGTCTTACCCCCTTCAAAAAAGCAAAAAAAAAAAAAATCAAAAGTCTAGATCTCATAAGTCTATATTATGGAAGCCCAATGAAGATTCAAAGTGACAATAGGTCACATTTCAAAGGCAATGAAATGAAGAGATATTGTATATTAAACAAAATAGAATGGATATATCATATTCCATATTATCCACAAGCATCTAGGTTAATTGAAAGAATGAATGGACTATTGAAAAAACAATTAAGGAAGTTAAGTTCTAATAATTTGTATCAATTGTATCAACTGGAAAGATAATTTGTTCACTACTTTACATAATTTGAATAACAGGCCATTGGAATAAAGTACACCTCTAGCCAGAATGATGACTCCAAATCTGCAAATTAGAAAACAGCAGACACATAAGATACCCAATATTGAGCATTGGACTGAGGCAAGATGTTCCAGTTCTATATCCAGGAACACCTGGTTCGGAAGGATATGATTTACATTGTTTAGAAGACCTTTGGTTGGATAGAAAAGAAATAAGAAACATCTCTACTGGAATATATGTGAGAATCCCTAAAAATCATTTTGGGTGGGTATTACCTAAATCAGGTTTAGAGCTTGAGGAATACATGTATTGACTGGAGTAATAGATTCTAATTATCAAGGAGAAATTATTGTGACATTGCAAAATTTGGGTGGAGAATGCATACAATTTTGTAAAAATGATAGTTCAATTGAGCATTATTCCTTGTGAAACAATGACTCTTATAAAAACTGACCCTCTTTCTGAAATAACTATCAAAGGAACTGAAGGGTTTGGTTCTACTAATGGAATAAAACTGGAAGGTAAAGTATGGATAAAGTCTAAGACAGATGATGTTCCAAAGGCTGTGGAGATTATAGCACATGGGAAAGACAATACCATGGTTACTGTTTGTTCAGGAGAAGGCGATTACCAAATTGTAACCTTAACTCGTATTCTACCATGAATGAGGCTATGATACTGAGTTCATGGATTCCAGAAGCATGGATGACCCTATATTTATCTTTTTGGCTTTTTGTCTGTTAAACTTGTTTGTGAGATTTGTTTCCTACAGGCTTAAGTACCCTCCACCTGCAGATTCCTGATCGCTTAAGCCAGATGTCACCCCCTGTCCATGACTGTGATGTGCCACTCTTGGACTTGGCATTGACTGAGCTCCAGATGCCAGCTAAAGAACTGACCTTTCAAATAGGACATCCTAGACCTGGTGTCAACCAAGCTTCGGACACCAGCTAAAGAACTGACCTTTTGAATGGGGCCTCTTGGGGTAGGGAAAGCTCTATATCCAATTTCATCTGGAAATAACTATGGAGAAGAGATCTTCACCCCTTACCCCAAGATTTTGAGCCCCATTCATTTGAGGGGGGAAAGATGGGGTGCTTGTGCCCAAGCCCCTAACCCAAGATACTGTTTTATGTGCTTATTTTCTATTATCCCTGTTATATTGTTGCAAAGTTCTGTTAACACCAGTTGTCCCATCAGTTACCCCTAAACATTCATTAATCTATGTAATGAAATGTATTGTTAATGTATTTTTGCTATGTAACGGACATGAAAAATCTTGGGGTCTAATGTAATGGTAATTTGAATATCTTCCTTGCCCTTTAATAAGCCTAAGGGAATTTGCATATCTTCCCTGCTTTGAAAATATTCTCTGCCCTCTAAAAGACTGAACATAATCACATAGAGTCTGTGATAGAGGAGTTTGCTGTAGGGTAGAGCAGATCCCACAGGAAGTTGAGAGTCAGAGTTAGCTAGACTGGGAGGAGGAGAGGACTCATCCCAGGAAGTCAGTCCTGCTCATGAGGAAATACTGGTTTGTGGAATGCTAAAGGATGGTGTGGCTCTCTGTGCTGTTGCAGCTTTATTAACATCTTTGCCACTATGATAGAACTGACTTGCTGGTTTTTGGATTTTGTTTTCTGGTGTCAGAATAAATGTTTTGCTTCTGTCTTCTTTATGGAGAGTCTTTTAAATTTTGCAATTGATCACTATGCAGGAATATTGATAGTCATGGTTGGTGCTATAAATATTGCATTTGTGCTACAAAGTGTTTTGCAAATCACTCCTTTGTAGAATAGTTTGATAACTGGTATGCAAATACAAGAAAAAAAAACAGGAAGAAAAAATGTTTTATTTGCTCTATGAAGACCAAGGCACAGGTACAGTTAGTCAGTAAACATTTATTAAGTGCCCACTATATGCCAGGAGTTGTTAACACAATTAACTCTAATCTCTAAGCACTCGTTATAAAAGAAAGGCAAAAATCAGTGCCTCTTCTTGAGGAGCTCACAAAGTGAAGTTGCAACATCAAACTTTGCAAAACCAGTGTCTTCAGAAATAATCAGAACTCAGAGTGCCTGGGACTGCAGCCTTTGTATTCAGTTTTAGGAACATTCAGCTATTCTGTCTGGACTGTTATTCAAACTTATGGAAATTTACTCAGGAAAATTTCTTAGAAGATTCTTTAAAATATTATTCAGGAAAAATAGAGTTTTATATATATGCTCCCTAGAGAAAATTATCAAAACCTTTGAAGCTGAAGATAGAAGAAAATTTCATTGATGATATGCTTAATATAAAAATGGAATTATGATCTTCCTCAACTTTGGATAGTCTTCAAATTTCTCCAGGTACCACCTTAAAAAAGAGAAAAAAAAAGTTAAATTTTTTAAAGGAAAATAAAGAATTCTTTCTAAAAATCTTTCATCAGGTGTAATGGTAATGGGAATTTGAAGATCTTCCCTGCCCCTTACTAGGACAAATATAATCACATGGAGCCTGTGGTGGGACCAGTTTGGTGAAGGGTGGAGCAAAGCTGAGAGGAAGCTGGGAGTCACAGCAGCTAGTATGGTGGGGGAGAGAGGATGCAGGGAAGGAGACAGCTAGGACTGGATTGTGAGTGTTTGTGGGAAGGCTTTGTGATGGTGTTGCTTCCTACAGTGATAAGATGTATTAACTTCTTTGTTGCTATGACGGATTTGGCTTTGTGGTTTCTGAATAAATGTTTTGCTTCTGTCTTCTATATGAAGAGTCTGTTATATTTTTCAATTTAAAAATATGCCAGCATATTTGTAGTTGCTGTTGGTGCTATGAATATCACTTTGGTGCTACCTTTAGTGATGAAGATGGGATTCCAAGGTATCAGATCTCTTTGGAATCAGAAGGACTTTAGGGGAAGAAATGGATATCCCAGGATGGGAGGATTTACCTTATTCCTCCCTTGCAAGGCAATGAGATAAAAGCACCAGACGGTGTAAGAACTGGGAATCAAGGCTAAAGAAGGGAGAACCTAGAGATTTAGAAAAAAAAAAAACCATTTGCAAGGAATATCAATAAAACCAGGGAAAGAACTGGCAGGAGTGTGTAGAAGAGGCTGGGTTTTACTAACAGGTTATCATATTATATGTAAAAGCAGAGACAAAGTGCTGCAGGAGAAAGCTTAGATGGAAAGGAAGTTAGCTGATTTGTATGAGAAACTTTCTGTTACAGCATGTGGGCTCTCCTTCAGAAGAGCAAGCTAGAGAGTTTCAGGTAGCACTGAAGAGAGGGCTGCTGTGGGTTTAGCTCAGAAAAAGTAGAAAAAAAACTAACAAAAGGAATGTGCATGCAACTCTGGGGCAGGATGAGTCTAGTTGCCATGATGATGACTACCAGGAGAATGTGTGGGAGGAAAATGAAACAAAGTTAGATGAGACTTTTACGAGGGCAGACTTTTACCCCATACTAAGAAGAAAGCAAGAGAACCATGGAGTAAATACAATCTTCAGGGAGATAATAGAGGATTTCACTCAGCAGGAAGTCATTAACATGGTAAGGCAATTCACTCAGTGGATGGGAGAGTTGTTAGCATCTTGGATGGTGAGAATCAGTGATGAAGGGGCTGGACAAGTATTGGTAGATAGCATGCATTGCTTGAAGTTTATAGGTATTAGTTAGAATCCTTTTGCACAGCAAGCTTTTAGAAATTTTCATATTCAAGGAGGTAACAATATGACCAATCTGTTAGCTTTAGCTGGTGATGAATGCAATAAAATGTATCCCACTGATTCTATGTGGCCTATTGGAGAGAGACACTGGTACTTGCTCAAGGACTGTATCAGAAAGTTAAAGGAGGATGTAATAAAAACTGCTGTCATGGTCAGAGACACAAATGCATATATCATGATATTCCTTTAGCAGTTTCTGATAAAATACCACAGTGAAGATGGCTCTTCCTGCTTATAAGCACCTAATTCTGACTCTACTAATTGAGGAGATAGGGTACCCTCTTTTGGAGGTGCTAGGTAAGATTTCCAGTTTGGTGACTTAGGGGAATGGGAAAAAGATAAATTTCCTAGAGAGAGAAGAGCAAATAGCAGATTCAAAGTCAGAATAGATTGACAAGAAAAAAATTGTTTACTGCTCTACTGAGAGTAGGGGTAGATTTTGGAAGAATAGATGGCATTCCAACTAATGAACTATACAAAATGTACCTAGAAAAGGAGCTTAATATTAGACTGCACAGGAAAGTAAGAAATGCCCTTATAGATCCTTCTGAAACATTGTATCTAAGTTTGTCACACCTGCAAGGAGAATAGGAAATTGGCCGGGCCCCAGCTCAGATGACCTCTAGCCAGAAGGATGACCCCAAAACTGAAAATTAGAAAACAGTAAAGAACAATGAATGAGGTTATGGTAGTGGGTTCATGGACTCCAGAAGCATGGTTGACCCTACATCTATCCTGCGTCTGGTTATTGTCTCCTTGTTTCTTTTTGACTTTTTGTCTGTTAAACTTGTTTGCTAGATTTGTTTTCTCCAGGCTTAATACCCTTCACCTGCATATGCTTGATCCTTTAAGTAAGATGTCAGCCCTTGTCCATGACTGTGATGTGTCACTACTGGACCTGTGTGACAACAAGCAAACAAGTACTTAGCACCTTGTTTCAGTTGAGCCTTGCCTGTGATTATATCAAGTCTTTGTTAAGAAACAGAACTTGTAAAACCCACAGTGGGAGGGACTTGACAAAGGCAGGAACATGAAGGAAGTAAGAGGTGGGCAGAAGAGGGAGGAGCTAATCACCATATATAAGGAGAAACACAAGCTGGGAAAGAGCAGAACTGAGAAGGGAACAATTGTGGTGGCAGAGCTGAGAAGGGAAAAACTTCTGATGTCCTGGCACTCTGTTTGTCTGTTCTGTCTGTGTTGATTTGTGTTTGTAATACTTTGTACAGAAGCTCTGGAACCTTACTGGAAACCCTGAAAAAGGATTTTCTTATTGTCTGTTTACAGAAGTCTTGGAGGAGGGTTTCAGAAGTCCTGGGACTATACTGATAATTTGTGTTGAGTTCTCAGACTTACTATGTGGGTCTGTGTTGATTTCACAGACAGAAAGTGAACTGATGATGGTGCTGGAAATGTGTATGGGTATTATTTTGGCTTTGTTAAGCTTTGTCTTCCCAGAAACAAAAATTGTAAAGGACTTGAGGTGGACTGGTCACTGTGAACTTCAGTGTGGAATGGGAACTGGATGAGGAATTGGACGAATAGCTGAGAGCTGCCTACCTTTGAATTCAGGTGACAGTTGGATAGATTCAGGCAAAAGCTGGGACCGTGGAAGAGGAACCATGGAATCTGAGAGCCAGCCTCCAGTCAAGATGAAAAGACCTCTCCTTGGGTACTTAATGCTGACTGAGAAGATCATGATTTACTGTGGCCTAGGGGTGGAAGAACTTTGTACTCTGTACCTTGTACCTCTTAAGGATGATTGAATTAAGGATGATTGGAAATTAATCTCCAATCAAGAAGAAAGAAGACTTTTTGACTGAGAGATTAAGACAATGTGACCTAGGAGTGGGTAATAGAAAAGGGAATTTTAATATCTTCCCTGCCCCTTAATAGATGGGGGGTGGGGGGTGGAGGGGGGAGTTTGAAGACCTCTTCTGCTGTGAAGATAAACTCTGCCCCATGATAGGCTGAATGCAGTAACATGCAGCCTGTTGTGGGAGGAGTTTCATAAGGAGAAGCAGAGCCCACAAGAAGCTGGTTGAGAGCTAGCCAGATGTTGAGCGAGAAAGAGGACACTCATTAAGGAGATAGGTTTGTGAGTAAAGATTGATCTAGAATTGGTTTGTGGGAAGGCTAAAGAATGGCATGGCTCTCAGCATTATTATGGTCTCTGAATATCTTTGGTACTATGATGGAATTGTCTTATTGGTTTGGGGATTCAGTTTTCTGGTGTCTAAATAAATCTTTCATCTTTATCCTCTATCTGGAGAGTTTGGCATATTTTGCAATCGAACGTCATGTGATATTTATAGTCACGGTCTTTTATCATGATCGTGGGTGCTGTAAATATTGCATTGGCACTACAGGGTGGAAAACTTTGGCCTTTGCATTTTGTGTCCCTTAAGGAGGCTTGCTCCTTAAGGATGACTGAGTTAAAGACTTACTGAATGATATCTTTTGTTTAAAACTATGCGGCCACTTTGGTGAAAACTATGTGGCTACTTTAGTGATAAGATGTTATGTTTTAACATTGTGAATGCTGTACTTTGGTTTCTGTGAATGTTTTACCCTAGTTTACTGCCAAATAACTAGAGAGTTCACTATACTATGTGATCAGGACCTTTAAGTTGTTCACATCAGCAGTCCTCTGGAAAGCTGCTTGTGCTTGGCTTTACACCTGGTGTCGACCAAGCTCCAGATGCCAGCTAAAGAACTGACCTCTCAAATGGGACCTCTTGGGGCAGGGACGGCTCTATATCCAATTTCAGCAGGAAGCAGCTATTGGAAGAAGAGATCTTCACCCTTTACCCTAAGATTTTGAGCCCCATTCATTCAAGGGGGGAATGACCCTAAGATATTGTTTTACGTGCTTATTTTGTGTTATCCTTGTTATATTGTTGTAAAGTTCTATTGACACCAGTTACCCCTAAACTCCCATTAACCTATGTAATGAAATGTATTGTTAATATATTTTTGCTATGTAAGGGACATAAAAGATCTTGGGGCCAAATGTAATGGTAATGGGAATTTGAAGATATTCCCTGCCCCTTAATAAGCCTAAGGGAATTTGAAGATCTTCCCTGCCCCTTAATAGGCCTAAAGGAATTTGAAGATCTTCCCTGCCCCTTACTAGGCCAAATGTAATTACATGGAGCCTGTGGTGGGACCAGTTTGCTGAAGGGTGGAGTAAAGCTGAGAAGAAGCTGGGAGACAGAGTAGCTAGTATGGTGGGGAAGAGAGGATGCAGGCAAGGAGACAGCTAGGACTGGATTGTGAGTGTTTGTGGGAAGGCTTTGTGATGGTGTTGCTTCCTACAGTGATAAGATGTATTAACTTCTTTGTTGCTATGATGGATTTGGACAACTTTGTGGTGTTGGGATTCAGCTTTCTGGTGTCTGAATAAATGTTTTGCTTCTGTTTCCTATATGGAGAGTCTGTTTTATTTTGCAATTGAGAACTATGCCAGCATATTCATAGTCACCATTGATGCTGTGAATAACATGTTGGCACTAGACCAGGTACTTCAAAAATAAATGTAATGGGGATATTTTTTGTTCTCATGACAGCAGAATAAAAAAAATGGCTGAAATAGATCTTTCTACTAAGCTAGTACCTAGGATGGCAGCAGAATGACTAGAATAATTTTGTTTATGAAATGTGCTATCAAATATCTGTTGCTATTCAAAAGAGATAAAACAATTTAATTTATTTTAATTTCAGCAAGGTTGTTGATCATGTCTCATATCTCTATTTTCATTGCTGGCACTTATCAGAGTGTCTGGCAGGCACATAATAACGTTAGTAAATATCTGTTGATTGATTCTTATTGATCAACACAGTGAGAAGATAGGACCTACACCAGAGAGCTAAAGAAAAAAAGTTGCCCAGCTGCTGGAAAACTGGGCTAGAGTACAAAAATCTCCCCAAACAACTGGCAAGGTGATAATTTTTTGTTTGTTTGTTTCCGTGTTTTGGTCCAGATCTGTGATTTCATTAGTGAAGGGCAATGGTCTCAAACTCAAACAGAAATGGACTCCTGTAGTACATATTTCAACCAAATAAATATTATTTATGTTTTGTTGTATTTTTATTTATTTTGTTAAGTATTTCCCAAGAATACTTTAATTTGGCTTGAGTCCACTGAAGAATTTTGCAGGCTGCCTAAGGGCTATGAGTTTGACACCTCTAGTGTAGAATGTTCCCTTTGAAGAAACTTCCTACCCAAAACAAACAAACAGCCAATATTCTTCAAGTGAAAGTATTTGAGAGTTGCTTGGGGTATTGAGAAGTTAAGTGACTAGTCTGAGGATTTTATTGTCCTAAGCAACTCTAAGGTTATAAGAAGAGATACAGACTAGTTCTACAATTTCATTGCTATGGGGAGGGGAGGAGACTCCATCCCCAAATGCATATCCACAATAACAAAATTGACAGCCTTAGAGAGTTGCCTAGAGTAGTGGTGTCAAATAGAAATCGGGCCTCTAATAATATATAAGGATCCTGCCAGCCACACACATTGACTTAGTTTTAAAATGTAATATTTCTATTTCATTATTTTTTATCTATTTTGTTAGGCATTTCTCAATTACATTTTGATCTGGTTTGGGTGGCACTCATGAGAGTGAGGGCCTCATGGGGCCCTCTTGTTTGACCCATGTATCCTAGAACCCTGAGAAGCTAAATAACATTCCTAGGCTCACACAACCAGTAAGTGTCAAAGGAGGACTTGAACCCAGGTCCTCTCACCTCTGAGCCCTATTTCTAGTCCACTGTAGTGCCAAAGCAATATTTACAATGCCCACGATCACAATAAAGACCGTGACTATAAGAATAGCATGGCATTCAATTGCAAAATATGTCAGACTTTCCAGATAGAGGATGAAGTTGAAGGATTTATTTAAACACCAGAAAACTGAACCCCCAAACCAACAAGCCAAAGTACCAATGATATTCAGAAGCTGTAATAATGATGAGAACCACAGCATCCTTTAGTCTTCCCACAAACCAATACAAGATCAATATTTACTCATAAAACCCTCTATCTCTATGCCTGGGCTCCTCCTTCCCCAACTTCTTGAACTGTCAGACTCCAATTGTCAGACTAGCTCTGACCCAGCTTCCTGTGTCCTCTAGGGGGTAGAGTTTATATGCATAGCAGGGCAGATCTTCAAACTCCCCCTAGGTCTATTAAGGGGCAGGAAAGATCTTCAAATTCCCATTCCCATTACATCTACTATACCGGGACACCTGAGTGAGACAGGTGAAAGCATTCTCATAAAATGAAAGAGACAGTCACCAAACTTGAGATAGGTCCCAGACCTCTATAGGCCTAAGTTTCATGTTCAAGTTTCAGGGAAATCAGGTGGTGTGCTCCTTATCCCCCTCCCTTTTTCCTGTAAGGGGCTTTTTGTAATGGCCCCCTTCTGTAAATATGGATAATCATAGTTTTATGTCTTTGTATTGGGTAAGAGGGATTTTCCGGGTTCTTGCATAGACTGTGAGGCCACACGACCTCACCAATGGGTTGATGGTGCAGCTCTAGGGGAGGGGTAATGGGAGGACACCTGGGGATTTTGGGAATTTTTCTTAGAATTGTTTGTGTAAGGGTATATAACTGTTTGCTGGACTCTTGTTGTGTGCCTCCCTATACTAGCCTGTCTGGAATAGGTGATGCCCAGCTCTTGTGAGACTTGTCTCTAGAATAAAGAGCTTCTGTTTCTACCTGGAGAAACCCCTGAGTTTATTTGGGTAAGGGTCATGGCGGGGGGGGGGGGGGGGGAGGGCTTTATCCCACATAGTTTTGGCGCCCAACGTGGGTCCTCTCCTTGATTGAGAAGGAGTCTTTCTTTCTAAAGGTCGGGACCAAGTGTGTGCCAGGGATTGCCTGGCAGCCTCGGGCTTTGGGGAGAGATCACCATCTGGTCATAGAGAAGGACCTAGACAGAGGGACTTGGAGAAAACAGAAAGCTCATTAGGGCTCCAACAGTAGGAAAGGAAAAGAAATCCCAAGGGTCAGACCAACTGGTGAGTGTGAGCGGTCCAAAGATTGTATGTGTACAGCAGTGGTTCTCAATCTGTGGGCCGCAACCCCTTTGGGGATCAAACAACCCTTTCACAGGGGTCACAGGGGTTGCCTAAGACCATCAGAAAACACATATTTATGATGGTCTTAGGAACCGAGACACCGCTCCTCTATCTGTCTCCAGGTGGGTCTGTCCACATGCAGATAAGCTCACATATGAGTATTAAAGGGTTGCGCCATTAGGAATTTTGAGAACCACTGGTGTACAGCCTGGCAGAAAGCATTCAGGGGTCTGGAAGTGATTGGCATAAGGGTGGACTCTTAAGGAAGTTCACGGGCTGATACGCCAACAGAAGGACGCTGCTGAGCAGAGCTTCACAGGTGACCAGGAAGAAGGGGTTACCCTTCCTGGATAATTCGGCTAAGTCTCTTTGACTTGGGGAGTTCAGTGACGCCTCCCATAAATTTATTAAGGATGGGAAAGGAACAATCTAAATGTTCACAGTTGGAGTGCATATGTCAGGTGCCAGTAGATAGTAGTTTAAATCTTTGTGATCTTTGTGTCTATGTCTCTGTGGTTTTTTGTCTGTGTTTTTTTTTTTTTTTTTGAGATAAGCCTCTGTGAGGCTGTGGTTAAAATTGAACTTTCTCTTTCTTTCCCCCTTTTCGGGAGGGGGAGTGAGGGAAAGAAAATAAAAGATAGAAAAATGTTTTACTGTTTAAAATTAATAACATAGAAAAATCCTCTTCCCTCATTCTGTGTCGTAGGTCCTGGCCAGGCTCAGGGTTTGGAAAAGAGAAAAGTATAAAGAATCAAGAATGGGCTGAGACAAACACTTCCTGCCTCGCCCAAAAGTGAAACCAGGAGTGTAGCTAGATGGATTAGGCAGTTTATAATCACTACTAGAGGAGAAAATGAGGGGGTCTGAGATCAAGGATCCCTCAGAGTACCTGAGCAGATTTTGCTGAAAAACCATTGATGAAGAGGGAGGTAAGGAAAAACCTCTAAATCAAGAGAATCTGAGATATATTGAGGGTTGGTTTCTAATAGGAAAAATGGGAACAAAAGTGAAAATCTGAAAGAGGTGCTTGAAAGGGAGCACCCCCCCCCCCCATCCCACTCCAGGGTAATTGGGAATGTAAAAAAAAAAGGGGGGAGGAATAAGGTTTGGGATGGTACATAAATTCTGTAGTTTGATACTTTTTGTAAGCCTCTCAGGAAAGGAGGGACAGAGAGGGGAGAGAGAGATGTGGCTCCCTCTTGGGAAAAATTGTTAGGCATTAATTCCCTTTAGTTCTAAGGTGCGTAAAAGCAGCATGAAGTTTTGGGGGCATGATTATTAGGAATGTAAAGGGATGTAGGTAGTCTGAGTAATGGATTTGAAAGTTTGGGAAAGAGAAATAAGGGGTTGGGTGAAAATGTGAAACCTAGGAAAGTCCTTGTGTTAGCATCAGATGGTTTAAGAATGTTGAGAGGGTTCAAGGAAGTTTTGTTTTTGTTTTTTTAAATAAAGAGGCTGAAATTGGGTGATTATTGTTATTGAATTTGAGAATAGCACAAATTATGGTAGAAAATATAGATTAATGTAATTTGTTAGAATTAAAAGAAAGCAGGTAGAATTTTAGCCCAGTATATTTTAAATTGACCAGATTATAGTAAGGGAAAGCAAATTTCTTGTAAACTTCCTTAGGAATATATGAATGGGAACGGGAAATTAAAATAATAAGAATATATATATTTGTGGCATTTGAAGGGCTAAGAGTATTAGGATCTAGAAATGTATGGAAATATGATTCAAAAAGGGGTCTATGGTGTCATTTGGTATTAGGGAATTGATTAATTGCATGAACCCCCTCCCCCTTCTAGAATGATTTTGTAAGGACTGTGGTGGAATCTACATCCTAGGAATTTGTTTAGGATTAATCTAATTGTAAAAGTGTTTTTGGCTTTAGCTTGTACAGGGTTCATACTGACCAAAATTATTAAACCAGGTGCATGTCTGGGTGAGAACTAGGAGGCTAAAAGCATTATGTTGGTAATTTTATGTGAAATTTCCTTTTGAGTATGATGGTTATGAGATGAATGATTTTTTTTCTTGTGTAAGAGCAATATGGCAATAATTAAATTAAGATTATCAAATTGGCAGCTATTTGATTTTGGGTTTTAAAGTTTAAATTTGGGTACTGAATATGTGCTTATAATATTTCTAGGAGTTCTTGTGTAATCTGGTGAATAGTTGTATTAACCTGTGTTATGGGAGAAGCAGTTTCTCTTATATTATAGATGCTGCTATAATCTAAATGCTGCTGGATTAAGGATTATATTACCAAAGGAACAAGAAAATGATGAACAGGGCATTCTGATTATGTGTATTGTAATTTGAGAAATTATGAATTTTAAGTTTGTCTTTGTTTCAAAAAAAGCGTTTTAATTGAGATGGTTCTATGAAATTGCTAATCAAGTTATTTGGAGGCTATTGTATAAATCAAATGTTTATAAAAATATGCTTGTGAAAAGTAATTATTGGTAACTATGTGGAGAAAAGACCCTGTGAATCTTCTTGTAACTTTTGTAAAATTTGAAATTGTTTATGTGTATGAAAAAGGGGCAAGGTCATCAAACCCCAGGGAAGGGGACGTGTTTCATTATGAAGCTCCTAAACAACAAATCTGATTTGATGAGAAGCAGCAGGTCTGTGTACAAAAAAGACTTAAAAAGGATTTCTAACAACTGGTTTCTATACCAGGACAAGGTTAAAATATGTGAAAGGGAAGATGTTAAAAGGGGAATTCCCTTAGATATGCGAGTCCTGGCAAAATCTTCCGAGGTATAATATAATTTAATAAGATTAAATTGATGTTGAGGTAAAAAGGTTTTGGGACCATACTCCACGTGAATGCTTTGTCCAATCAGTTCTCTACTGATGACAAAAAGAAGTTCATGGATGGAGAATATTTCACCTTCCATGTCCAGGGTTGCCATTGCTATGAGCTGCTCTGGGAACTAAAATGAAGCCTTAGAGTTGAAAGAGGCTCACAGTGAGAAAGAACCTGAGGGGACCTGTCCCCATCACAGCCAGTTGAAATCTAAGAAAGGAGATTCTATCCTCTGTCATGGCAAAAGACTTCTAGTGCAAAAGACTTCTGGTGAAAAGCAAAATTAAGGGAAATGTTTGAAATGTTGCTATCTTAAGGATATTCTTTATGAAAGTTATGAGAATAACTAGTTATATAATTAATCAGTTTGTAAGATTAGACCATGGACCTTTGCAAAGTTATCAAGAATAAGCATTGTTCCAAAAGTGAGATATTAAAAAAAACCACACTCCACCCTCTTTGCAGAGTCTAGTATAAAATATAATATTGATGTTAATAGAATGGGGAAGATAGATAAAAAGAGATTTGAAAAGAAAGGAGAGAATCCTCCAGACCCTTCTGTCTTTAGATAGTAGCTTGGAACACCATTAAGTGTGAGGAAGTATTTTAAGAAGATAGATATTAATTAATAAGTCAAATAAAGATAAGGAAATATAATGATGGAACATTATCCCCTAAATTAAGGCTGGGATTCTAAAGTGACAGTAGTAAGGTGTATTTGTGTATTTGTGTGGAATAGAGTCACTGGGCATTTCAAGGTGATGAAATAGCAATTGGGTATTAACTGACTGAATTAATTGATGGGATTAAATCAGAGATATTTTTAGTTTAGAGGAAAGAAATTTTAGTGTGAGCTTAAATTAAACATAGTCATAAGAACATACATAAATTTGGGAAGTAGATACAAATCTGTGAGAACAATCAGTTATAATCCTGATGGAAGATTTGATTTCTTTATGAATAAGAATTAAAGATGTTCCTCAACCAATGTGAGATTGGAAGCCTATTTTAAGTTGATTGTTGGAGATTGTTACTTAAGATTTGATGGGCCTATTAATTGGCTGTTTCTTTGAGTCTAACTCCAGGTATAAATATTAAGTAAAGCTACCTGAACCACTGATCCATGGTGCCAGACCCTGTAAGATACAGGTATGGAGTGCAAAGGAAGGTCGGGGGAATGAACTGAGGTAGGATTCTTCTGACTCGATTTACTCACAAGCACCTGGCAAATCTCAAAGGTTTGGCTCAGTGCAAATTGCAGCTTGGTATACATCTTGCCTGGAACTGACATTCTAAAGTTAGGGAAATATGGTTCCCTTATTATAGTTTTGTCCCTATTCTTGGTAACAAGCTTCAATAATCAAGTTTTGAAAATATAGCAACAAATCTATTAAATACTTGATTCTGGAACATCTGGATGAAAATTATTAGGCTTAGGATTCAGTAGAGGTGCCCCTGTATAAGTAAGGGCCTAGTTTTCCTCTAGTTTATGGGAATATTAGTTTGTTATACTAGCTTCAGTTTTGTCCTAATTAGCTAATATTCACAGTAGAATAATTTATGCCAGTGCATGAACAGAAGGAAAGTCTCTCAGAAATTATGTGAATTCTTTTGTAAAACATCTCAATGTCTTGCAGCTAAAAAGGTTGGTTGTGAAGTTCCATTGGTATTTCCAGTATCTATCAGCTCCTCTTCACCAACACCTTGGAACCACATGAAAACTATAGCTGCATTCTCCAGATGGGTACCTGTACACTAGAGATCCCATCAGACAGAGTGCTGACAATCTATGGTAGTGTATCTGGAGTGAACCTGGTGTATCTGCCCAGGCAGAACATCAAGCTCGATTCTCCCTCCAACCTGCAGAGCAATGTCAATTCTAAAGACTGCGTCATTTCCTGGAATCCTCTGATTCAAGAGCTGTCTAGGTCCCTCAGATATGAACGGCAGAAGAGGCTTACCAAGATTGGTGTGAGAAGCTTTCATCCCCAAATAAGAGAGCGGGGACTGAGTGAGATAGGTGAAAGCATTCTCATAAAATGAAAGAGACAGTCATCAAACTTGAGGTAGGTCCCAGACCTCTATAGGCCTAAGTTTCATGTTCCTGTAAATCACCCGATTTCCCTGATGTGCCCCTACTCCCCCTCCCTTTTTCCTGTAAGGGGCTTTTTGTAACAACCCCCTTCTGCTTAATATGGATAATCATAGTTATATGTCTTTGTATTGGGTAAGAGGGATTTTCCAGGTTCTTGCATAGACTGTGAGGCCATACGACCCCACCAATGGGTTGATAGTGCAGCTCTAGGGGAGGGGTGATGGGAGGACACCTGGGGATTTTGGGGGTTTTTCTTAGAATTGTTTGTGTAAGGATATATAACCGTTTGCTTGACTCTTGTTGTATGCCTCCCTATACTAGCCTGTCTGGAATAGGTGATGCCCAACTCTTGCGAGACTTGTCTCTAGAATAAAGAGCTTCTGTTTCTACCTGGAGAAACCTCTGAGTTTATCTGGGTAAGGGTCTTTGGGGTGTTTATCCTACACACACCTCTCAAGGCCATAAGTATAGCAGAAAAAAAATTAGTAATGACTATGTGCCAAAACATGTTGCTGCTTTTAGGTTAGGAAGGTTAGGAAACATCTGAAATGTTTCAAAACAGGATATAAGTTTAGCCTCAGTGAAATAAAGTCAATGACATTTAGATATTATATTAATAGCCCTTCTTAAATAGAGCAGACTCTCAGCTTTGACTTCTTAACTTCATAAGCACATTTAGGACCACTTATTTACATTTCTGAGCAGAGTTTTAACTTGGATACTGAAAGGTGACCAGTACTTACTATTGAAAGACCCAAGAGATATGACTGTTACTGTCCTATAGCTAATGAGAGAAAAGAGGGTTGCTTTACCATCTCTTAAACAAGTAGGATGTAGTATATTGTGGAAGGTATATCCAACTTGATTATAGAAAGGTAGGGATGACACAAAAACAAAGGACAACAACAAAACAGAATGATACAGAATCACAGAATTTCACAGTTGAAGAGACCTCAGAGGCAATCTAGTTCAATTCAGATTTGAACAAGAATGCCCTCAAAAAAAGGGGTCATCCAGCCTCTGCCTGTAGATGTCCAATGAGGAAAAAACTACTCACTCCCAAATACGCCCATTCCCTTTTGGGAAAGCACTAATTGTTAGGAAGTTTTTCTTTAGATCAAGCCTGTTATCTTTCTACAATATCCAGTAAAAAATATATGTTCTTTAAGTGGAAAGAAGAGATCTATACACACCAGATCTGAAACCTTCTATAAAGCTTAAAATGATAGTTCTGGTTAAAAAATAGAAAAGTTGATCAGTGGAACATATTAGATAAAAAACATTTGGATGTAAATGAACATAGCTTCATAGTATTAGATAAACCCAAAGACCTCAACTACTAGGGAAAGAGTTCATAATTTGACATAAACTTTTGGGAACTTGGGAAGCAGTTTGGCAGAAATTAGGTACAGGCCAAAATCTCACACTGTATGCCATAATCACTGTATGCCAAATGGATATAACTTAGACAGAAAATGTCACATAATGACTAAAGTAGAGAAGCAAGGAAGAAAACAGCTTTCACAGCAATGGGTAAGATGAAAGTTTATTGACCAAACAAGGAAAGGAAAGAGGCACAGACCAACCACAATTCCTATATGCCATCCAACTTCTGATAGAGAGGTCATAGACTCCAGGTGCAGAATAAGACATGTATCTTCAGACTTATGGGCAATGTAAGAATTTCTTGACTATACATATTTACTACAAAGGTTCCCCCTTCCACCCCCTTTTTTTTCAATGGGAGTGAGGATGTAAAAGAGGAAGCCAGTGATAGGTTTGGAAAAAAAAAAGAGGTCATCAAAGAAATTTTTAAAAATTAAGTTTTAAAAATTTCAAGTCTGTATTATTTGCTTCTCAGCTCCTCTCTTCCCCTCCCCAACTGAAAAAGCAAGAAAATCAAAATCCCTGTTATAAGCATTGTACAGTCAAGAAAAGAAATTCCTTCATTGGCCATGTCCAAATATATCTCTGCTCTAGGTCTATCATCTCTCTTAGAAGGTAGGTAATATGTTCCATCTTGATTTCTCTGAAATTGGGGATGACCATTATAACTGTTTGTAATATACAGAAATGTTGATAATTTACATGGGTTTATTTTATATCCTGAAACTTTGCTGAAGTTAATTGTTTCAATTAACCTTTTTTTAAGTTGACTCTAGAGTTTTCTAAGTTTTCTAAAAACCATCAAATCATCTGCAAAAGTCATAATTTTGTTTCTTCTTTGTCTATGTATACTTCCTTAATTTCTTCTTCTTCTCTTACTACTATAGAAAGAGTTTCTAGCACTGTTCTGAATAATAATGGTGATAAAGGCCATCCTAGTCTCATCTCTGATTTTATTGGAAGTCACTAGCTTATCCCTATTGCAGATAATGTTGGCTTAGTTTTTGATAGATACTACTTATATTAAGGAAGGATCTATATATTCCTATGCTTTCTAGAGTTTTTTAAAACAGGATTAATTTTGTATCTTGTAAAAAGCTGTTTCAGAATCTATTGATAAAATCACATTTTTGTTGTTCTTGTTATTAATATGGCCAATTATGTTTACAGTTTAACTAATACTGAACTAGCACTACATTCTTGATATAAACTTGGTCAGGTAATAGTAAATAATCTTTGAGATGTACTGCTGTGGTCTCCTGGCTTAAATATTTTATTTAAAAATATTGCATCAATATTCATTAGAGATACTGGTCTATGCTTTTTTTTTCTCTCTTTTAACTCTCCTTGGTTTGGTATTAAGACTACATTTGTATCATAGAAAGAATTTGGTAGGAGCCTCCCTTTTCTTATTTTTTCAAGTACTTTTTACATATTGGAATTAATCATTCTTTAAATGTTTGATAAAATTCACATGTAAAGCCATCAAGTTGTTGAGTTTCTTTGAGTTTATTTATTTGAGTTCAATTTCCTTTTCTAAGATTGGGCTATTAAATACTCTATTTCTTGTCTTGTTACACTAAGCTGGGCAATTTATATTTCTATATTTATTATACTTACATTAATTCACTTCATTTAGATTCTCAGCTTTATGGTTATATAACTAAGCAAAACAACACCTAATAATTTCTTCTATTTCTTCATTGGTCACAAGTCCAACTTTCAAATTTTTTTGCCAATTTCTTTTTCTGATACTGGGATATTTAAATAATCTATTTTTTATTTCTGGTAAGCTGGTATATTATATTTTTGTTGGTATTCATTCATTTCATCTACACCATCAGTTATGTTAGCATATGATTGCGCAAAATAGTTTCTGACAGTCATCCTTTTTCCATCCATTGCGGATCCTCCTTTTTCATTTTTGATAAGAACAGTTTGCTCTTCTAGTTCTTTTTAAGCCAAATTAACTGTTCATCTATTTTATTAGTTTTTAAACCTAGCACCTAGTTTTATTTATCAATTAAAAGGTGGGGGGGGTTTGCTTTCAATTTTGTTACTTGCTTCTTTGCTTTTTCAGTATTTTTATTTGTTGTTTAATCAAGGGATTTGATTTGTTGTTTTTCTAGTTTTTGTAGCCACATGTGCAGTTAATTAATCTTTCTTTTATTGGTGAAAATATTTAGAGATATCTATTTCCCCTAAGGATTGCTTTAGCTGCATCCTATAAATTTTGCTATGTTTTTGATGGGTACCATCTTCTTTGATGAAATTTTCTACTGTTTCTATGCTTTGTTCATTGACTCATCAATTTTTTAGGATTGAGCTATTTAGTCTCCAATTAATTTTTTTCTTTCTGCAAAGTCCCTTTAATATAATTTTTATTTTATCGTTTTCACTTAAGGAAGCATTTAGTATCTGTATTTCTGCATTCATTTATGAGGTTTTTGTACCTCTATGCAAGGTCAATTTTGTAAAACTGACATGCATAGCTGAAAGATATGTAAATATCTTGTTGTTTCCATTCAGTAATCATCAAACATCTCTCATCTCAATATGTTTTAAAGTTCTAGTCAGGGTATCCTTGTCTGTCTTTTTGTTAGATTTGTCTGGGTACGAAAGAGACACATAAAGTTTCCTTACTATTATAGATTAACTGTCTATTTCTTCCTGGATTAACTTTTTCTTTAAATATTTAGATACTATATTGTTTGGTGCATATATGTTAAGTTCTGACATTGAGATATAAACTATGGTAACTTTAAGCATAATTCAGGTTCTCTGCTTATTTCTTCACGTTAAGTTTATTTTTACTGTAGCCTTGCCTAAAAAATCATGACTGCTATCCTAGCTTTTGCAAGTAAGAGAAAATAAGCATATAGAGTTATTAAGATTAAAAAAAATTACCTGTGATGTTCTTTTGCTCTGCAACTTAAAACATTGGTTGTAAATAGTGCAAATGCAAAGCCTTCAAAGGACCAGCTTGCAAGTGCATATCCACACCATTCTATCACCTCTCCAGAGTAATTGGCTGCAGTAACATATTCAAATAAACCTCCTAAAGTTAAGGAAAACAAAACAAGAGTAAATATACAGTGAAAATCCCCCCTCACAAAAAAGTGAAGTGATATCCATTCATAAACATTATTTTCAAGTGGTTTGTTTCATTGACTGTCACAGAATATGAATTTAAATATAAGAAATCTCTTCCTTTCAGAATATATGTGATGACTGGTGAGATTAAATAATTTACTTTATCTTTCCAATTTCTATTTTTACACACTTCATAATTAAGCAGGACACTGAATGTATTTAGCAACTTGGTTCAGATTTGCTTAAAGTTAAAGATATGGATCTAACTCAGGTTAGCTGCAGTTAAATTGTTCTGCTTTATCAATAGTGCTGAGCTGACACCAGATCAATTTTAAAATAAAATAGGACAATATAAGCCCCAAAGCCATTACCAGTAGATATGCAGTCAAAGATAATAACAAACAGTTCTCAAAAGAATTGCAAGCTATAGCAATAACTGGTCAATAGAATCCTGTCTAATGAGCCTACCAAAAAACCCTAATCTTTTAAACCTCTCCCCAAATCTGCTAACCCCCTCATAGGTTCCTAACAAACTCAATCACTTAAATGGAAAAATTGGTTCAGGGCTCCCTTAAATATGGAGAGTTGTTCTTTGTCATTTTCTCCTACCTGCCTAATAGTTGAGTCTCTAATAAAATGCCAAAGGCAGCTCCCATTTGTGGAACATTTTCAGTGTATCTCGAACAGTTTCCAATTTAGGCAGCGAGAAAGAAAATGCCTTGCCAGTATGTTGCAGTGGGAAGAATATTGAATTTCACTTTTTTTTCCCTTTATAAATCATATCTAACTTCTAAGGGCCACTAGGAAAAAGGTCATCCAAAAATGGCTTATTGAAGTGTGGAGTGGAGCTGGTTGGGGACTCCCTGCTGGGTAGTGGTGAGGCCAACACTGTTGAACTGACACAAATAACAGAAAGGTTTGCTCTTTTCTTAGGGAATATCTTTGTTACACGGTAGAGATCCTTCTGAGACTTGTCAAAGGTGGCATCACTTGGTGGTAGCAAAATAATGAAAAACACTGGAAACAAAATGGATGGTCCATTGTCTAGGTAATAGCTGAGCAAACTGTAGTACAGAAAATGGAACAGTACTGGACTATGAAGAAATGATGAATATGAAATAATCACAGAAACATGGTAAAGATCTATGAGTTAATGAAGAACAAAATACACAGAGCCAAGAAAATATCCAAAATGATTTCATCAATGTAAATGGAAACAACAACCAAAAATCCTAAACACGATTTAATTATAATGACCAAGCGAGAGAAAGTTTACTTCCCTTCCTCTCTGCAGAGGTGGCGGTCCAGGTTGTGGAGTATTATACAGATATGGTTCATATATTGGTTAGTTTTGTTGAACTGTTTCTTCTTCTTTATTAATATTTGTTATGAAGGATAGAAAGTAGAGTAGGGAAGGGAGGAGCAAGCTATTTAAAAATGAACACAATATAAAAATAGCATCAAAGAAAATGAGAATTTTTTAAAAACAAGAAATATGACCAACTCAGAGAAACATAAAAGAATGTGTATAAACTGATGCAGAGTAAAAAAAAAAAGCAGAACCAAGATAACAGTATTTATGATATGCACTCCTCCCTGGCAGCTGCCTGGATTAGAAGATGAACTAATTCTCACTTCATCTCCCCATATCTTGCCAGCCCCAGATTCCCCATATCATGCTTTATCTTATCTAGCCATCCATCACGAGACTTGGGCATAGCCAGTGGGGGCATATTACCCATTAGACTGCCACTCTCTCACTGCCTTTCCCTATACTTTTCACCTCTTCCACAAGGAGAAATAATCAAGTCAATAGGACCACTGCAAAGGCTCTATCAGAAATCCCTGTCACTGATAAGGACTGCCAAATAGCTGAGTATGGAGTAAAATGCCAAAGGCAGCCCCCTTTTGTGGGGCATTTTCACTGTACAGAACAAAGCTCCTCTTGTTGGACACCACTTACTCCTCAACGTGTGCTGTATCCCCAAAGTGGAAGCTCCTTAAGGAAGCTCCCCTCAAAAGCTCCTTAAGGCAGTGTTTTCATTTTTGTCTTTCAACCTCCATTGATTAGCACAATGTCTGGCACGCAGTAAACACTTAATGAATGCTCGCTGACTAACTAACTGATTGAATGAATACAATATTGTAGACAACACCAAAAATCAGGTGAACTTAAATTATGGAAGTCTTGGTCTCAAAAGAAAGATGATAAAACAAGCTTTTTTCTCTTGGTAAAGAAGTAAGGACGATGTGTTCAATATGTTGCATATGCTGTCAGGTTTAGGCATTGTGTTGAGTGGTTTTACTTAGGTTTTAAAAAAAGATTTGTTATAAGAGTCTGCTCAGGCAGTCTGGGATTGTTAACTGTCCCTATCCCCTCCGTTACTGCAGTTAATCAGCAGCGAGCCCTTTCTGATTTCCCACCTCTGTGGGCCCCTCCTCCCGGCCAGTGGGAGTCAGGGACAGCCTGAGCTCATTCCTTCTCCCTTGTTTTGGGACCCTTCTCCCTTTCCCTTGCTGTCAATCAGCATCCTTGTTCTATTTCCCAGCCACTGGGAGATAGTGGTGGGCTTCCCTGCGACTTGCCATTGGGGAAGATTTTGGCACCGAGACTTGAGTCCACCTCTCAGCCAATGGGAGAGGGGATGGTCGGGAAAGGGGGCTTGACTATGTTATGGTTTAAAACCCTGCTCCCTCCATATTGCCTCACCTCTTCCTCATGATCAGTCTTGGGGAAGACTGCCCTCTTCTCCCAGGGAAGAGAATAAACTCCTGTTCTTATCCTAAGAGATCTCCGCATTTTTAATTAAATTTTTGGATGAAGTTTTTCATCCCAAACATAAGAAAGTGTACTAATTTGGGATATCAGGAAATAACTTTGACATAAAAATAGAAGATAAGGGTAGAGTCAGGACAGCAGAGTTGAGGCAGCAACCCAGTGACCTCTCTCAAAATTCTCCTACAAACAACTTTAAAATAATGTGTCAAACAGAATTCTGGAGCAGTCAACAAAAGGTGAGGCATTTTTCTAGCCCAAGACAAATTAGGAGACTGAGAGGTCTGTGACCATAGGGAAGGGACTGGCCTGAAGTACATGCAACAGTGATTGTGAAAGCAGCAGTGGCAGCCTTGGGAGCTTTAAGCCCAGAGACATTCCAGAATAGAGGAGCATTAGTGCTCTCTGCTACATGGGAACAGGTGCCCTTGTGTTGTTAAGACAGAGCATATATTGATGAGAACAGTGATTACAAATCTCCTCAGATCACACTACCTTGGAAACACTGAAAACTTACAAACCCACAGAATTGCCCTGAAAACAGCAGCATAAAAAAACCTGATACTTGCAACAGTGCCTCCTCACCCACAGGTGAGTAGGGCTCAACTTTAACATAAAATTTAAAGTTAATAAATATACTGGAAAAATAAGCAAACAATGAAAAAATAACCTACCCATAAAAAGCTACTGTGGAAATAGGGAAGATCAAGACACAAACTTTAGTTTAAGAAAAAAGGGCTTATAAGTGAGTGAAGTAAGTGAAAGCATTCTCATAAAATGGAGACAGTGCTCTAAACGCAAGCTGGGCTTTTGCTGCAGATAGGCCTAAGTTTCGATTTCCTATAGACCACCTGATTTTTGGGAAATCGAAAATGAAACTTACCTGCCTCCTCCATTACCCACTGCTAAATAAGGTATTAAATGCTTTCATCGATTTTCATTGGTTGAAAATTGTTTTCTTGTTCCTTGTATCATTGAGGCAGATTCCCAAGCTAGATTGTGAGGCTGAGCTCTCAACTGAGGAGGACAAGGTCAGCGGGAGGGGTTGTTTGAATTAGGGTATATAACCACATTTTGCTTTCTGTAACTTACCTCTTTCCTCTAGTCTGTCCTAGTGGATGTGATGTCCCTTTCTTGTGAAAATTGAATAAATGCTTTCTGTTCCTACCTTAAGAAGCCTGAGTTTTTGATTAAATTTTGGATAGGGGTTTTCCCCACACATAAGTTTCTTTATAAAGATGAATTGTTCTGGACTTTAGGTGTGAGACTAGTATAAAATACTGTTTTCTTTTTTCAATTTATAGTCTAATAGCAAGTGCTTTTATAAAATGTTGGACTGCTGGTTGAGAAAGGAAAATAGTTAAAATGTGAACAAAATGTGAACTTGAACAAAAATTTTGAGAAAAAAAATTTTTTTTTGCAAAATAAGCCAATATTTCCAGTATGTTTGTCTATAAATACAATATTTCAAAGTCCTGGTTCCTTCTCTAAAAGAGAAGGAGGTATACTTTCTCAATCCCTTTCAATTACAGGGTTTAGTTTACTGTTTTGATTCTGTACATCCACATCATGATGGTCATCACATATGCCATTTTCCTGATCCTGCTAACTTCACTAAAGCAGAGATTTTTGAGGAAGCAATGTGGAGGATGCATTGGAGAAAGGTGAGGCCAGCAGCCAGTTTAATTAATAGATTGATGGAATAGTCCAAGTTAGAGGTAATAAGACTTGGGGTAGAATTGAAGAGTGGAGAAGGACATGGCTGTAAGAGAAGTTATGGAATTGTAACTGATTAAATCTGAGGGGTAAGGGAGAAAGAAGAGTCAAGGATGATTCAATTTTCAAATCTAGGTGAGGGGAATGATGCTGGTTCCCTTGACAGAAAAAGAAAGTTTTTGGTGTATGGCTATAGGTTTAGGGAAGAAGAAAATGAGTTCTACACTTAAAAGGATCAGCTAATCCAATATGATAAGGTTACTTCTGGTTTAGGATGATCTGTACCCAAGGGACAGATACCTTTGGAGAAGTTTTCATTCCCTTGGGCTCTACTGCTGCCTAGAGAAATTGTAAAATGCTTTGTGAAGTACTTTACATGGGATAACTGAGTAGCAAAGAAGAATACCATTCCTATTTATGGCCTCATTTCACTTCATTGGCAAAGTATAAGGCAAAGCTCTCACCCTTGCCTTTTCACCTAGACTACTAAATGGGAGGCAAGAATTGAATTGGTGTAACACAAATGCATAATGAATAACGATGATAATATCTCACATGGACATAGAGATTTACAAAGTATTTTTCTCATAACTCCTTGATTTCTAAGTTCTTTGACTCCAAGTGGGTAGTTCAGATATTATTATTATTCCTCTTTTATTGAGAGCAAAGAACTGAACACACACACACACACATCCATTATAATAACCAGATTAAAAGAAATTGAAATCCAAAAGCTTTTTTAAAAAAAATCCTAATTTTTCCACATAAAACACAGAACATTACCTAAATTGTTCAATGGTGTGGCTGATCATGACACTTAAAGCTCATTAGGTAGCTAATATTATACTCAAGTTGGATGCTTATCAGGATCTCCCATGATTTAGATGCAATGATAAAATAAATTCATTAACAATTCATTCTAGCAAGATTTTTACTTACCTCTTGGTATTTTGTACCCAGTCTCTCCTGGTTTTCTCAAGTTTCTGAGGATATTATCAGAATAAATATTTATTAACATTCCTATTAGCCATATGGCACAACCTAATAGATAAAAGAAATAAAAGTAACGATTGCTTTAGTAGTTATAAATAAAAATTTATGTATTAACTACACTAATATAAACTCTATCTAAAACAACTTAATTGCTACTGTTATGAGGGCTGCTTCCTGTTTCACCTCCACTCAGATGTTAAAAAAAATTTAATTTTCTGCTTCAATCATTCAGGAACTATTAATAATACAATTTCCCCCCTCCCCCATATCTTTGCAAGAGAAATTATTTAAAACCTGTTCCTCCATCTCATAAACAAAGCACAAGTTAGAGTTTTCATCTTTCCTTTTCTACTTAACCCATAGCCAAAGTAGCCAAGCTGTAGTGAAAGTCACATATTTCTGGATAGAGAAGAGTAGTTAGTGTCCCCCAGATGGTTGAGGCACACAGGCTACCTACAGTCTGGTAACTGAGTTGCTGGCTCAGGTGGATGGGGTTGTCATTAGAAGGCAAACAGAGTTGTGTAAATGAGCCAAAAGGGTGAGAAAGAGCATATTAGTAAAAATTTGTATGGTGAGGGGGATGCTCTGTGTATCATCATCATATGTAGTAGTAACCATGAAAAACAATGTCAAAGATATGTATGACTGGAAAAAGATGTGTAGCTTCAATGATACACATTCTAGAATCTCAGGATTGGAAGGCACCTCAGAGGCCTTGCAGTACAATCACATCCTTCCTTTCTAGCCTTGTTAGGAATCAATCAATAAACATTTAAGTGCCTACTAATTGCCAGGCACTAGCTAAGCACTTTACAAACAACATCTCATTTTATTATCACAACAGCTCTGAGAGGTAGGCGCTATTATTATCCATAGTTTACAGTTAAGGAAATTGAAGCATAAAGAAGGTAAGTGACTTGCCCAGGGTCACCAAGGTAGCAAGTGTCTGAGGTAGGCTCATTGTTCTATCTATTGTATGCCTGGGTGCTTTGTGAGAGCATCTCATGGGAGATGTGACACATAGAATAAAATAAACCCACATATATGCATATATACACAAATACCTACGCATGTTAATTTTGAGGGGGAAAGGCACTAATAAGTGGGGAGATCAGGAAAGGCTTCATGTGCAGCTTGAGGTGAGTTTCAAAGAACAGGACAGATTCTAAGGAGCAGAGGAAAGGAAACAGTCAATTATAGATGTAGGAACAGGCTGTTCAAAGACTCAGGAGATGAAGTATCATGTGTGAGGAACAGCAAGAAGGCCATTGGACTACTGAGTATATAAAGGGGAAAAACACAGGATAAGGCTAGAGTAGTAGACTGAAGCCACATTGGGGAGGGCTTGAAGTGTTCAAGAGTCTGTATTTCATCCTAGAGGCAATAAGGAGCCAATGGAGCAAGCAAGGGACAAGGTAAGACTTTTGCTTTAAGGAAATCACTCAAGAATGGAAAAGGGAGGGATTAGAGGTAATGAGGAAGGGTGACAATTCTACTCCTTGTTTTGACAATGAAGTAAAGGAATGAGAATTACTTCCTAATACAGTACTAACAATTCCTCTGTAACTAGGTACTTTACTATGATGGCCATAGGGAACAGTAAGGAAATCAAAGTGATGCTATGAAGTAAAACTGACAAAATCTTGAAACAGCTGGATATGTGGCATGGTGGAGAGTAAAAAGTCAAGAATAATTCTGATACAAACCTGGATGACAGGATGGTGGGAGCCTGGAAAGAAATAGGAACATTTCTTTCTTACTTCTAACAAAGGGATAGGTTGTGTGGAAAGTCAAGTTCCATTTTGTACATGTCATATTTGAGCTGTCTATGAAACATCTGCCTAGAAATGTCAAATAGAGTGGCAGCGAGGTGGCACAATGAATAGAGAACTGGCCCTGGGGTCAGGAGGACCTGAGTTCAAAACCAGACTCATATACTTAACACTTACTAGCTGTGTGACCTTGGGCAAGTCACTTAACCAAAATTGCCCTGCCCTCCTCCCTCCAGAAAAAAAAACACAAATAGAGAGTTGGTGATGTGTGACTAGAACTTAGGTGAGAGACTAGGGTTGTTTCGGGAGTTATCTGGAAAGAGATTATTGAAGCCAGGGGAATCAACTCAAAGAGGAACAAGGTCAGAATACTACCCTACAGTTAGGGAATTGATATGGATAATGATCTTGCAAAAGAGACTAAGAACAAATATACAAGTAGAAAAGGATTCACGAGAGGCCAGTGTCACAAAAAGACAGAAAGGAAAGTCCATGGAGGTGGAGGAGGTCAACAGTGTCAAATACAACTGTTAAGAAGGATGAGATTTGAGAAAAGGATACAAGATTTGGCAATTAAGAAAACAATGGTAAGTTTGGAGTGAGCAATTTCAATCAAGTTTGGAAGGCAGATTATCATGAGAGGAGAAAAAAAGTGATAGGAAATGTAAATAGACAGTACTTTCTAGGAGTTTGGCTTCGCAAGGGAGGAAAGACATAAGATGATAGCTTAAGAGGATGGTAGAATCAAGTGAGATTTTTAAGGATAGGGAAGATCTAGGAATGTTTGTAGTCAGCAGGAAAGAAATCTGCAGTTATAGAAAGATTGAAGGTTAGGGTGTTAGAGGGGATGTTAAGTTTGTCTTTTGTTTTTTAAAATTACATTAACCTGAAATTTACAGCTTTGCAGCTTCTACCCACTACTCCTAGTTATCTCCCCTGGGTTCAAGCAGAACAAGTCCACTCATTCTTGTCATACAATAGTCCTTAAAATCCATGAAGGTAGCCTCCCCAAAGGCTTCTCCAAGCTAAACATAGGAATATATTGTAATGGCAATGGGATTTGAAGATCTTCCATGCCCCTTGTATTGCCAAGCGAACAGGTACTTAGCACCTTGTTTCAAGTTCATGATTGTATCAAGTATTAAGATTCAGAACTTGTGAATCCCACAGTGGGAGGAACTTGCTGATGTAACAGAAAGGGGTGGAACAGGGAGGAGCTAAAACTATATATAAGGAAAAGCTCAAGTTAGAGGGCCAGAACTTCTGAGAGCCAGCCAGAGTTGCTGAGAACTGGGAACTGCTGGGAACGAGCTGCAGGGAGGCTGAGCAGCTACTGCTAGAGAAAGAGACGAGAACAGAGAATTAAGAATTGAAATGAGAATTGAGAAGAGAATTGAAAAGAACTGAGAACTGCTGGAAGCAAGCAGTGTGGAGGCTGAGGCGCTACCATGCATGAGGATCCTTGCTTGAGGGAGTGAGAGAGGAGGATCCTTACTTGAGGGAGCCTGTTTTGTTTTGAAGGCTTGGGAATGTGGGTGTTTGCTGCATTGGTTATGTGTACCAATTTTGTGGTTACTGTAATGACTTCTACTTTCTGGTTTTGGGACTCGGTTTTCTGGTATTTGAATAAATGATTTGGTTCTGTCCTTCATGTAGAGAGCCTGTTACATTTTGTGATTCACAACTACATCAACATATTCATAGCCACCATGGGCATTGTGAATATCACATTGGTGCTACATGTGTGACCTGAGAAGTACTTTCAGCTTCTTAGATGTCATGGTCTTCAATCACTTAAACATATTATCTTTCATGCATGTGGGATACTATTTCTAGTATGACTGTCATCAAACATTTACTAGGCTTACAACCAGTTCATTGGTTTCCTTTATGGTTACTAGCAGAAGATAAACAAAAAAATTATTACAGTCAGATTCAGATATTTATTTTACTTTTCTCCTCCACAGATTAATTTTTCATTACTACCAAATAGTTATGATACAGATCTGTGATTCTTATTATAGATAATATGGGTAGTGTTACAGAGGAATAGCTTGGTATACTGAATAGAGATGCAACCTTGAAATCAGAATATGAATTCTGAGTCCTATATTTGATTCCTACTAGCTATGTGACCATTTGCAAGTCACTTAAACACTCAGTGAACTAAATAACTCTCTAGAATTATATTATGTTGTACAGAAACCCAAATCCCAGGTCACTATACACCACCTGATTTGTGGCCCACCATTAAGCCCCTTTTATATTTCTGTCTTTTTCCCTATCCTACATTTTGTTATAGCTTGAAATTGAAGTTGCTTAAGGCATGTCTGGGTATTGCTCAAGTCTGGGCATTGCTCAAGGCATAGTTCCGTGCCCTCTTCTTCCCTAATCAGCATTTTATATTTTCCTTTCATCAGTATCAGTGTACAAAGTCCAACTCAGGGTTGTGGTGCAAGGATCTTATCTAGGTACCATCTTGTTCTGTTCTATTGACCAAGCAGGGCCCTCACCCCCCTTTGCCCAGAACATGACCCTGGCCTGTTCTGGGGAATTCCAGTCCCCCTTAACCCATGACCCTCCACTCTGCTCTGGAAAGCTAACTACAGCCCTCCATCCTGTTCCCTCCAACCAGTTCTAGGAGGGGCACCCATGTTACAGGAAGGTTGCACCCTTGTATCCTTGCACCATATTCCAAAATTAGCCCTGAACTACAGATCTAACCAATGGCTGTTCTTTGCTTCTGTATGTCATGGCTTCTGCTAGCTCCCCTCCCTGATTGTGGTTTTTGTGGCTTTAGCCTTTATAATCAAGCCTGTATTCGCAATAAGGGACTGCCAATTTGAGTGGTGAATACTCTAGTAGTTGTACGCTTAATCAATAAATCCACACCTAAATTTTATCCTGAACCCAGGTCTCGGCTTGCTCTAATTTTCTGCACAACAATTATGGGCCATTTATGTAGGAAGTTTGCATACTAGGAATAGCCTAGTCACTATAAGGTCACCACTGCCTATATACATTATCTTTCCCAATTAGAACGTGAACACCTTGAGAACAGATGTCTTGATTGCTCGTATATGTATCCTCAGGACTTAGAGTGTGTTTAATTGCATGACATCATTCCATTACCTTAAAGTACCAAAATTTGTTTAACCATTCCCCTCTTATTGGATGTAAGTTGCCCTGAGTTTTTCTTTCAATTACAAATATGATGCTACAGAAATCAATGAACAGTTGAATTTTTTTCTTTAATAAACTCTTTACATTCCCAACAATGTAAGTCAAAGGGTAGGATTATTTTTGTAATTTTTACCACAGATTGTCAAATTGCTTTTCCAAGTTTCTACTAGATTGCAATTACATCAGCAATAAATGTTTATATCTCTGCAACCTCAATGAAAATGGGTTTTATGACTTTTTATTATTTTTGTCAAGTCAGTGGATATGGAGGGATGCCTCGGAGTTTTCTTAATTCAGTTTCTTAAATTATTAGTGAAGATTGGTATTTTTCAAGTAGTAATTAACTATGTATGCTTTCTTCTTCTTTCATAAACTGTTTATATCCCTTGGCTAATTGGCTGTAAGTTACTAGGAGCTCCATTTGCAAATTTTTAACATTCCCTTAGCCATTTTAGATGTCAAATTTTTCTCCATCAAACTCAAATGGATCTGTTATCTCATTCAGGATATCTTTTCAACAATACAGATCAGATATCATCCATGTCTGCTAATCCTGCTAGACTTTTGTCTGTATTCTTCTAAAAGTTCACCAGAGCAGGTCTACCTCTTATTCTGGAGGCTTTCATTTTCTCCCAACATCATGGGTATATCAGTGAAGCACTTTGAACATCTACGTCATCCCACATTTCTGACCCCATATTGATAAATGCCCATATTCTCCAACACATATTTCTTTCATGACACCCTTTGGTTTTGCTCTTTTTTGCTTTTCTTCATTGGTTATATATAGCCTATTCACATCCAGCATTCACCTTTTCATTGCCCTCTGTGTGATGATCATTCTTAGTTATTCCTTTTTTGTTCTCTATTTTTTTCTCTATCCTGAGGCTGAGTCTCCTATCTTGTCCAGGATGGAAGTGCAGTTGGCCACTCACAGGCAGGATCCCAATATTGATTGACACAGAAGCTTTAAACTGCTTTGTTTTTCTAAATAGGCTGGGCCATCCTCCTTAGGCAGCCTCATGGCCCTCTACTACCTGAAGCTCATCACACTGGTGTCAGACTTAATGCAGATGTACTCAGGCTTTTCAGACTCTTGGCAATGGCCTTAGTATGGGTTCAAGAACAGATTAGAAACTATAGCTTTGGGATTTTTTTCTACCCAGGTCTATTGTCTGTATCCTTTTGTCCTTGCAGAATGATGCAAGAAGGGTTTCAGTTTCTCCTTTCCTTTCCCTTGCCTATACCATAAAAAAGCATAGGATTCCATACTCCAATTGAATATATTATATTCCTTGAGTTAATTTCACCTTCTTTTATTTCCTGTGTTATAGATAACAAATACTACTGATGACAGAATTTTTCAGACTATCCATATCTTGGTACAGGGAGTCATTTATACACCATGATATAAGGGATAATATCATAATTAGCTTTGGGGGGCATTATTTGAAATACTGAAGTACCCTAACCTGGTCCTTATCATTCTCATAGCTGGCTTGAAAATCCCACCATCAGTCAATTCTGTAGTTTGCAAACCTTTTTCCAAGGACACAAACTAGTCCAGTGCATGAGGTAGAAAAAAGAAGACCTGAGAGAGAGCTGTGGAAGGGCAAAAGATAAAATATAATAGTTGTTCAACTACAACTAGACTTATTTAATTAAGCATCTTCTAATTCTTGAAATAACCTATAATTTCTTAGACTGCAAATAGCTGACAGATGGTAAAAGAGAAAGTAATTACAAATGCCTGGGATTATTAGTTTAAAAAAAAGAAAGAAACTCAGAGTTGTCTCATTCATATACATCCCCTGGTAAGATACTTGGACCTAAGCACACATCTACTACTAACCATATAAGAGACTGTTGCCACAAGTCACATTAGCAGGCTTGCATTAATTAACCAGCATAGTACAATGGTACACCACTGGCTGTGTTAGAGGACCTAGGTTCAAAACATACTTCTGATGTTTACTACCTGTGTAACCTTGAGCAAGTCACTCAATCTCTAAGGGCATCCGTTTCTTCATCTGTAAAATGATGGGTTGTACTAGTTGGCCTCTAAGCTTCCTTTCAACTCTAGATCTGTTCTCTTTGAGCTTGCTTACATAATGAAATTAATGCTGCCTATAAAATATGTATTCTCTGGGCCTCAGTTTCTCCATCTGTAAAATAAGGTAACTGGACTAGATTGCCTTTAAGGACTCTTCTATCTCTCCATCTATAATCCTGATTTCTGATTGTGTGGTCCACTATGAAAAATTTAAGATAATTATGTGCTAGTGAATTTAAAAAAAAGTAATTCACATTTACATAACCTTTCAAAGTTTACAGATTACAGAATGTCAATTGAAAGGGATGGCAAAAGCCATTCAGTCTAACTGAACAAGGTTCTTTTCTATAACATACCAAAAAGTATCCAATCTTTGCCTGAAGACCTCTACAGAGAGAAAATCTGCTATCTCCCTAGGCATTGGTATCGCTCTTACTATTATTAGAAAGTTAAAGCTATCCAAAGTTGATGTGAAGTTCATGGCACTAATTTAAATACAAAGATGGTAGGTAATCTAGTCTTCATATACTATAATGTTTTATTACTTAAATGGAGAATAGGAAAAGTTGTCATTTTCATGCTAACCCCCAAGTATGTAGTGGAAGAATTATTATCTCCATTTTACTAATGAGGAAATGAATGCTCAGAAAAGTTAAATAAGCCAAGACTAAAATCTACTTTTTTTTTTCAGGAAGTAAAGGGTTTTTATTTAAGCTGGCTGTATGTACATACGGGGAAACAGAATGCAGAAAACAGGAGACATGGGGCAGGAGTTACTGGGAGGAAGCCATGATGCTGGAAACACTTTCAAAGTCGATCTTTTCCACAACGTTCTTGGGCTCGATACTCTCTTCTTGGTTGCAAATGAAGACCTGCCCGGCCTCATTGGAGCTCCAGCCATACTTGCTCATCCATACTTTCAGCTGGTTGTCTGACAGATCTCCCAACATCTCAGCCAGAGGCCAGCGGTCAATATGTTGATATGCGACATCCACAACATGGCAGATAAATTTTCGTACAGTCTTCAAAGCCTGTGATGCCATTAAATAGAAGGAGATCCATGTTCTCATCTAAGGCATGCCAGAAAGCCTGGAAATGACAGGTCTCCAGCAAGTCTCCCAAGTACAGGATCTGCCTGATGGGTTGCTCTTCTTGACGAGCTTGGTCAATCATGCGCTTGCACAGAGTGAAGTCCGTGTGTGGGGGGATTGGTGAGGGCTGTCAGCAGAATCTGGGCTGTCACTGTGGTCCAGAAGAAGGCCAGGTTGAACTGGTATAGCTTAAGCATGGCCAAGTTGGCTTCCAAGTCATAGGCGTTCTCCTTGGCCTGGGTCTCCATGTACCGCTCCAGGGTGGCCAGGTTCTCAGGATTGTACCTGTCGATGCCCGTGAGCAGCTTCCCCACATTGGCGCGCATCTGCTCGAACAGCACCATGTCTTCCTCCTTTCCACAAGCAGATGCAGACCTAAAATCTACTTATTTAGACTCCAAAACTGGTGTTCTTCACATTATATTTTGTTGGCTCTCAATTGTAGGAATGCTATTTTATTATGTAGTTTGTTACCAGACTCACCTGTGATAAAACGGGGATCTTTTATCCAGTTATCAGAGTATACTGCATAATTACTCAAGTATTGGCTTTGTAAGTATCCATTAAGGGCACAGAAAACTAATGCCACCAAGAATACGGCAATTGGTATTGGCTTTCCTCCACGAATCAGAAAGGGGAAAATTAATGACCTAAGGAAAAGAAGAAATTGATTATTTTAATATCCAAATGGATCTGTGATCTCAACAAAGTGGGTACTCCCTACAATGATGCAAATTATATACTATCTATGCTTAGCAATCCTGTGTGCCTCTTGTCCCTTTCCTCCCATTATTTTGCCAGGGATGGGGAACTCGGAATGGAAGGGCTGGTGTACTCAATGTTCTACAGACCTTTCTCTCCTGTGGACATGATGAGGATTACACGGGAACATGCAGGCTATCTATCTGATTAGCACACCTTTTAATGAAAAAGACAGGCTGGCCATATGGAAAGAGAAAGGAATGCCTAAGAGACAGTTTATGTGCTTTACTGGTATTCTCTTAATGTCAATATACTTTAACACTACCTTCAGATCTCAAATATACAACCTAGTTTATGAAATTCTAAATAAAATTTCTTAAAATTCAAATCCTTATCCTTGTTTCATATAACCATAATTATTCTAAGCAAGTCATAGGATTTTAATATGTGGCTGAAGGTTGAAATTATTGTACAAAGTATTAACTATTGTTTATAATTAAAGATTTCACTATTATAGAAATACACGTTATAAGCCTCTCTTTTAAAATAAATGCTTGGGGTAAGAATGACATCTATTCCGTGTAGTTTTTCCCTAAAAAGTCAATGAAACTGTCAAGGACATGCTCTCATTCTTCTCCATGTTTGGCCTTGTTTCTTCTTTCGCATTGTTCAGTTCATTGGTTACAACCAGACTAATGTCCAATGTGAAAGTATTTGCAGATCCTATAATTGATTGCAACCCTCCATGGGGGGATTGTGGAACTGAATCTTGTAAACTAAAAGTAAATAAACAAATCAATTAAAAAAAAAAAGAACTGTCAAGGAAACCCAAGGTCCAGGGGACAACAGTGCAACAGTTGACCTCAATTTCCCATTACTGAATGCATAAAATAATCCAATGCTCAAGCTTGACAGAGGGCATACTGTGGCAGGTGTGGAGGCAAGGGGAAGGTCACTACCTGAATCAATGCAGTGTCTTTGCTGAATGTCCTCTTCAAGCTACTGTCAAGTAAGCTTCTTTTATTAAATATTATATAAGACCCAAGCTTAAAACACAAGAACTGACTGACTTTAAGTAAGCAGTCTAACACTAGAATTATTTGTACAGCTGTCAGGTTTGTCATGGAATAACCTCATGGCTGAAATTGTAGAAGGATAATACAATGGAAGGTGAGCCTGATGTGGGACTACTTCTGTGACTGCTTCTGCCAGTAAACTCCACATCACCTCACTTTCAGCCAGGAGGAGTCCCCCACTGACAGCACAGGGAATAACTGCAGGGTGTCTAGGCAAATTGGATGTATGATCAGCATAAGTAAAATGAAAGTAAAGCATGGTCTTGCATGTAATTAAGCAACTATAAAGAGATGCAAATGTGTCCAAAGTCTTTAAGAATTAAGCCCTGAAAGCAGAGGGGCAACCTAAGGACAGTTTATTATTGTTATTATTATTGTTATTCAGTTGCCTTCCTTGAGACTGGCCTACAGGGATACTAGTTAGTGATGTAGCCTATAGAGCCTCAAGACTGGAGTCTGGAAGACCCAAGTTCAAATCCCTCATCTCATACTTCCTAGCTCTATGACCCTGGGCAAGTTACTTAATGGTTTGCCCCAAATTTCTCATCCCCAAACTTGGGATAATAAAGATCTCCGATGAGATAAAGAAAATAAAGCACAATATAAAAGTCAGCTTTTAAAAAGGATCCTCAACTACTTTGAATAGGCTTGAAATTTCAAGCTGATAGCTATTCCCAATTAACTTGGCTGTGTTTCACTGGAAGCAATGGGATGAGGATGGGAGGTGGTATTATTTTCCTTAAGAAGCAAGTTTTTAGGGGCAGCTAAGTGGTGCAGTGAACAAAGTACCTGCCCTGGAGTCAGGAGGACTTTGAGTTCAAATTTGACCTCAGACACTTAACACTTACTAGCTGTGTGACCTTGGGCAAGTCACTTGACCCCAATTGCCAGCCTTTTGCCCCCCTCCAAAAAGATAAAAAAAAAAAAAAGAAACAAGTTTTTGCTGTAAAATGAGCTATGATTCAGTCCTGATAAAGGCCAGGTCCAGACTCTTGGGAAAGCTGTCAGCATCTGATGTCATCTTCTTCAGATCCTTTGGCTCAGAGGAGGGGCAGTCTTCAGATGCCTAGAGTTCATATACACCAGCCAGCACGACAGCCAGACCTAACAGGGTTCTCAGAAACATGATTTGACATCGAGGGTACATATAAAGATCCAGTTTCCCAGCCATGCAAGACTAGGTCCAAATAGTGCAATTAAATAGTTCAGTTTTTCTTAGCCACACAGGACTAGGCTCAGGTAATACAATAGGGCTTTCTCACAATTTTACAAAGTTATGTGAGGGATAATTTATAGTGAAGTTTCCCCATTCTGAAAAATCAAATCTAGAATGGCTTCAGTACCCACCAGGCCTAAGGTCAAGTCACCTGACCTTCAAGCATTAGAGCAATGGAGACCCTTCCCCAGAGCCAATACAGCAGAAGATATGCCAAATAAGGTTAAGACTGTTTTCATTGGACACTCACGTTTCCAGATCCTTTGTCTCAGAGAGATTCCCACGCTTAGGTTGTGAGACAGCCCCCCTACCAATAAGAGTTAAAGCCAGTTGGGGGGGTTGGGTTTCTGCATTGGAAGATTATATAACCATGGGCTGCCTTCTTCTACCTCTCACTCTCTCCCTGCAGACACCATGTTGGGCGACAGGGGGTAGAGTCCTTTCTCATGAGAAAGAATAAAGACCTTTTCTGACCTTAGATTCAGACTCTGAACTCTTTCATCTCACACAGCTACATGCTTACAATTAAGTCAGGCACAGATTAAATTTCTTAGATGGCTCACAGTATACTAGCTTTTAGAAAGGTGATTACATGTCACCAAGCTAATCAAGAAAACTTACACACAAACCATACCAATTAACAGATTCGTTATTACCAATGTCCATTAACATTCAATTCCTTTATCCCAGTGACCTATTTTATTTAAACATTTTTTTATATCAAATGTCTCATGTACTTATACAATTCAAAAAGGACTTTTGCTTCTGCAGTTCCAATCTAGAGATTACCAGATAATTCTGACTTGATATAGGTTAGTACAATCATTTAAAATTAGTTCCACATATTGCAAAGATCTTAAAAAAAAATGATTTCATCTGCCTTTTAAAAGTTACCAGACAGATGCTTTACGAAATATTAATTTCATTCTTAGCACTATCTCATAGAATCCTTGCTAAAATTCAAACCTTTGACCTTATTTGTTCTCAACAAAGTTGAGACAAATGTGTTATTAACTGAATAACGGAATAATATTCCCACAAACCTCGACCTATTTATCATAGTATTACAAAGAACTAAAGGACTCTGACTCATACAGGAATACCTATACTGAACCCTAAGCCTAGCAGCTTCATCTTATAGTAACTTAAGATGTTCCAGAATCAAGTAGATTTGTTGTTTTATTTCAAGACTTTTGATTATTGAAACTTGTCACCAAGAATAGGGACAAAATTATAATGAGGGAACCATATTTCCCCAAATTCAGAATGCCAATTCCAGGCACAATGTAGCCAAGCTGCAATCTGTTATGGGAATCTGAAGATCTTCCCTGCCCCTAGGCCCTTTGTGTGACTCTGAGAACCTTCCCTGATTTGAAAGTATATTCTGCCTCCTAATAGGCTGAATGTGGTCACATGGAGCCTTTGGCTCGATGCTTGTTTTTTTGGGAATGCCCACACCTTGTAGCTTTGTGATTGGGCAATGGGTCAAAAGGGCTGTGACATTCCCCGAGCCAGGAGAAGGCTATATATACATGCCCTGATGTGAGGTTTTGCTTTGGGGCTCACTTTGAGAAGAGTTGTGTGATTTGGCCAGATGAGACTCTGGGAAGCCGTTGAGCTCCCTGGCTTTGAAATTCCAGATGTTGGTGCTTCCCTCTCTGGTAACTGAATAGGTATGGATGTGATGGTCAGATGGTTAGAAGCCCATCTTGCTGATCTGTTTCTTTGTCTGCTTGTAACTTCTTTTTTTATTCTCTGAAGTTCAGGGTGCTGACTTTTTCCCCCTGAACTGGGTAAATGATATATGTTTGATTGATTAAAGTGAGACTGTTAGCCCATTTTGAGTTGCTTTCCTTTAGAAAAGCAGATTTAAGAACCTGTGCTAGCAGCCATCCTAGGTATACTAGGGTGCTTGCTGCTACAAATGGTGTCACAAACAGGATCTGCAAACTGAAAGGAAAGTATGGGGGCTGGGATAATTGTTTGTTTCCCAGTTGTAGTAGCTGTGACTCTGTGGAGCCATGGAGCTGGAACCCAGAACTGCTTGCATGTTGACTTCGCTGAGGTGAGAGCAGGAATGGTGAGCTGCCTGCATTGGGACTGGGACAGAAGCCAGGAGCGGCTGCCTCCTGCAGGAGGAAAAGGAGCGCAGGAGTTCAGAATTCAGATAAGGACTGTGCACCAAAGCAGGAGCCCTGAATGTGTTTTCCTAATGTGTCTCAGTTTAGGACCCAGGCGGAGGATGGAGTTGTATCTATGGTGGATGGGGTGAAGTACTGTGGACCCCCAAGGACCCCACTCTGTTGGTTTTGTTGCCCAGTCACCCCTCAGCACTTGGAAGCAGGGGCTGGAGCAGTGTTAAGACTGAGACTTGGCTCATTAGAGCCGGCACATTGAAGTGCCAGGAGGAAGCCTGCAAGGGCAGTGTGGGGGGAAAGACACCTCCCTCTGCCCCATGAGAACTTTATTTGGACATTTTTTGTTTTTGGATTGCTGGCTATGACTTGCTATGTTATGTATCCTGCAAATGTGATGTCTCTTTTGTGGGGATTATGTTTTACTTAAGAGATGTTAATATTAATTCAGATTAAAGTTGCCTATGTAATGGGCATAAACGATCTTGGGGCCGAATGTTATTGGAATCTGAAGATCTTCCCTGCCCCTAGGTCCTTTGCTAAAGTGGCTTAAGTGACTCTGAGAACCTTCCCTGATTTGAAAGTATACTCTGCCCCCTAATAAGCTGAATGTGGTCACATGGAGCCTGTGGCTCGATGCTTGTTTTTTGGGAATGTCCACACCTTGTAGCTTTGTGATTGAGCAGTGGGTCAAGAGGGCTGTGATATTCCCCGAGCCAGGAGAAGGCTATATATACATGCCCTGATGTGAGGTTTTGCTTTGGGGCTCACTTTGAGAAGAGTTGTGTGATTTGGCCAGATGAGACTCTGGGAAGACGTTGAGTGCCCCTGGCTTTGAAAAACCCAGATGTTAATACTTCCCTCTCTGGTAGCTATCTAGGTATGGATGTAATGGACAGATGGTTGGAAGCCTGTCTGCTGATCTGTTTCTTTGACTGCTTGTAACTTCTGTTTTTATTCTGTTTGTGTTCTCTGAAGTTCAGGGTGCTGACTTTTTCCCCCTGAACTAGGTAAATGATATATATTTGATTAAAGTGAGACTGTTAACCCATTTTGAGTAGCTTTCCTTTAGAAAAGCGGATCTAAGAACCTGTGCTAGCAGCCATCCTAGGTGTACTAGGGTGCTTGCTGCTACACAATCTCAAGCTTACAGTCTGCCAGGTGCTTCTTCCCAGTCAGAAGAATCCTACCTCAGCTCATGCTGAACGGTCGTTCCTCTGACCTTCATACCTGTATCTTACAGGATCTGGCACCATCAGTTGGTGGCTTGGGTAGCCTGGGCAGCCTCTCTTAATACTCCTATCTGGAGTTGAACTCAAAGAAACAGTCAGTTAACAGTCCCATCAAGTCTTAAATAACAAGTGCCAACAATCAACTTAAAATATGATTATAATCTCACATTGGTCAAGGAACATCTTTGAAGTGAGCCTCAAATAACCTACATTCATTCCTATATTTATTCTTGGTCACAGAAAAATCAAAAGTCCCATTGGGATTATAAATTATTGCTTTAATAGATGTGCATCTACTTCCAAACTTCTCTACCTTCTTATAATTATGTTTAATCTGAGCTCATACTAAAATTTCTCTTCTCTCAATTAAAAATATCTCTGGTTTAATCTCAACAACTAATTGTATTAATACCCAATTGCTCTTTCATTGCTTTGAAATACACTGGGACCCCATTTCACTCATATACACAGATATACCTTCTCTACAGTAACTTTATAATCCCAACCTCAGTCCTTGGGATAATGATTCAAAGTTGCACTTGTACCCTTATTTCCTCTCCTTCTCAAATTTGATTGACCTATTAATTACAAAATCAAATTACAAATCTTTCTGTCTTCCTAGACCCTTTCTCAAACTCTTTCTCAACTTACTTAAACCCCTTAAAACCGGTACTACCATCCAGAGACAGTAGGGCTTGGATAAACCCACATTTGTCCCCAAACCTTCTTATCTGCCTTCCATATTCCCAATCAAACCTTTATTTATCTTTCCAAATCTCTCAAATCCATTATCCAAATTATTCAGGATCCCTTTACATTTTTAACCATAAAAAAAGATAGCTCATAAGTTATTATCCTTTTACTAACATAATTGTTCTGCTTAGACAAAGCAAAGAGGTTAATGGTTAAACCCCACAAGCTTATGGATTTATGTCCTTGCAAGTTTGTTTATTCTTCCCTACTTGTACTCAGTCTGGAAGAGTGAGATAACTTCAGGAATCTAAACTTTTTACTTATACATTCAACTATAAATGTTAACTTTTGCTTATACCACAAAATTCAGATTAAAACAGCAAGATCTCTTTTGCTTCACAACTTATTGCTTTAGTTTAACAATAGCTTATCTTAAAAATTTACTAACCCTTAAAAGAATATAGCACACAACATCTTTCAAAACATCTCTTCTAAAAGTATTTACCTGTCTAAAAAAAATAGTTTGAATTTATTCTGGTGTCACTGAAATTTTTTTATGAAAGCAACATACAGTATACCACAAAGGTTTACCAGGACTCATTTGCATAATTAATTCCTGTTCCATATTCCAAATCAGTACCAAAAACTAATTACTAGAAATCAATTATACCAACTTTAAAGGGCCAGTTTCAAGACTGGCTCAGTGAGGCTTCTTCGGAGTCTGAAAAAGTAACTGCTGCCCTTCTCCCCCCCTTCCTGGTGGGGAGTGGAGAAATTCCCTTACTTAAACTGATAAGGATTCTTTAGGCAATTCACAGTAAGTTTGAATATTACAAAATCTATACACAATTAATAAAATGACCAGAAATCTTACAAGGTCTTTGTATAATTACTAACTTTCCCTTTTCAAATTTTAAATTTCTTATTGCTCCTTTCCTGGGATTGATGAGGTTTCTAGGGGCTACCTAACCCCTCCTTTTTCCCATACACATTAACAGCCAACAATCTTGGTCTTTAAAAGTACTAAAGGGCAGGTTTCCCTACCTGCTCTCTCCTATCTTGTGTCCCTCATCTTATAACAAAAGATCGTGTAAAACATTTCTTAATAAGAATATTTCCCTTTTTTCAAAAACAATTTAACACAATTTTTAAATTCTCTGGTCATAAAATTCTTTCCCACATAATTGACAAAACTTAGGAGCTTTCACTGGTCTTTTCTTCACATAATTACCAATAATAACTTCTCACAAATATATTTCATAAATGAAACTTCCTTTTAAATATAGAAAAACTTGAAGGCTTATAATTTCTTAAGTTACAGTACTTCAAAATATCATAACACAACTGTTTACCAGTAACACAATTATTATGTTCTTACATTTAAACTTTTAAATTCAAAACCCATTTAATTACCAATCCAGTGACCTTAATTCAGCTGGAAGTACTTTTCAAATTGTTGAATACAAACTTAAACTTGATTTAATGCCATGTAGCCAATAAATTTATCACTAGAAATCATTTACAATCCAAAAACCTTCAAATGAACACAAATACATACAATATATGAGGATTTTACAATTTAGACATCATGACATTAATTGTATTTCCAAATCATCACATTCAAATATAGAAAATTGAGTTTACCCAGTAGGAAGACTCCCTTCCCTCCCTTTTTTTTTTTTCCGAGTCGGGGAGGGTAACAAATTCCCTTCCCTTATGTGAACTTTCTTTATAATTCCAGAGTGGCCAGTCCTGGGATTGTAAGGAAATGTTACCAAATAAAGCCAAATGCCGATCTATTTCCCCAGAAATATCTTTACATGTGTATGTGATCTCCATTTCACCTTCAGCGGAGGCTCCACTTTTGCTTAATTCTCTGACACTTGCCCCTAAGAAGTTTGAAATCTTTTCCCTTTACTAAAAAGAACTGAAATCCTCCCTTTCTCCATCTCTGCCTCTGCAATCCCAAAGAGAGAGAGAGACAGAGAGAGACAGAGAGAGAGAGAGAGAGAGAGATTGAGAGAGTGAGAGATTTTTCAATTGCCTCAACTACTTCTGGAGGGAGGGGTTGTGCAAGTCCTGCCCCCCCCTTCCCTTTTCAGAGGGTGCAAAGCTCCTTCCCCTCCCCTCACCAGACTCCTAAAAGTCCAGGATTCAACAGTGGAGGGAAAAAAAAACCTTCCCTCCCCTTCTGGGAGCTGTCAGGCCAGGCTCCCCAAATCAAAGACTCAAATGATGGAGGGAAAAAAACTTTTCCCTCCTTTCTGAGAGCTGTCACCAAAACTCCCCAAGTCTAAGATTCAGTAGCGGAGGAAATAAACCTTCCTTCCCCTCAGTCACCCCTAGGAGCTTATCAGATGGTATCCTTACCCCAGGATCCATTAGATTTGCTTACCTTTTAGGGTTATATGCATACAGTTTTCATGCCTGTCTTCATTGCCCAGGCCGATTGGACTCTTGCCTCACTTTAACTCCTGGCTGCCCTCTTGTGCCTGGTTCTCATCTAAGGAATGCATCTCTCTTCAGGATCTTCCCAACCCAGAAGCCATGGCTCTCCACCAAGTCCGGAGACCACCGGAGAAAGCTCCGGGAGGCGCCTGCCTCAAGACTGGCATGGGGAACAGCTGCTTCCAGGGGAGAAAAGAATCCTGGCCGAGCCGCCATTTGTTTGGGATGAAAAATATCCTTCATCCTTAATTTAATGAAAAGAAATAAACAGAGATCTCTTAGGATAAGAACAGGACTTTATTCTCTTCCCTGGGAGAAGAGGGTGGTCTTCCCGTGACTCATCATGGAGAAGAGGCAAGTTACAAAAGATATTGCTGGAATTTATAACTTAACCTAGTCAAGACCCCTCCCCGACTGTTTCCTCTGTCGTTGGTGGAGAGGCATACTTCACCAAATTCTTCCCCAACTGGGACAGCAAGGAAAGGGGGGGAGGGTCCCATCAAGGTGGGAAAGAAGACAAAGGAAGATAAATGTGACTGACAGAAGCGATGGAAGAGGAAGAAGGAAAAGTTAACCACCCCAAATTTAGAAGTTTTCACTTATCCCATATAATATCAATCATCAGTAAGTCCTAGGCTAGGGAGAAAACTGCCAAGGGTAGTGTTTTGAAGCTAGGGAGAAATGTTATCTTGGAATTGGGGTCCAAGCACCCCATCATTTGGAGTAAAGTTTAGTCATGTTAATTTCACACTGGTCAGTTTTAATTGTTTTGTTTTTCTTTCCACTTATACTGATGTCATATCTTATGTATATTCTTTTCCTGGTTCTGCTTGCTTCACTTTGTACCAGTTTTTACAAGTTCCCTGCTTCTCTATATTCCCTATGTTCATTTCATATCTAGCCATACCCCAGTTGACGAGTATCTATTTTGTTTCCAGTACTTTTTTGCAACCACAAAAAGTACTGCTATATGTTATAAGTGTGTGTATGTATATATACAAAACATACACACAAATAGACATAGATCACATGTATTATGTAGCAATATAATATATAATTCATATTACTGGTACATTATACTAATTATTAATGTTATTGCTAAAATATAATATTGATATATTGATATGAGATGTAATATATTAAAGAAAATCTACTTATATATACATATATGTGTACATATACACAGATATACAAATACGTGCACATGTGTGCATATGTATGTATATGCATATATCTTATTCCTTCTGTCTTTGGTTTCCCTAGTGTAACAGACTGGTAATAAATACTAGATTGTACACTGTATATGTCGGTGATTTTTTAAAGTAACAAATTGTTTTCCAGATCAGGCACATTCTTAATGCCAACAATGAATCAGTTTTCCCAGGACGCCTAAAATATTTGTCCTTGCTGTCTTTAAAAAGATTGAAGAAGGGAGGATTCTGGGAAGACAGCAGAGTAGGTCAGAAAATTCTCAGTTCTGGAGATTTTCCCCCACAAAAGAGTTAAAATAGCACCTTAGGGCAAACAAAGCGTGGGTGGAGATAAATAAGAAGGGAGGCATAATCAGGGTCCTCCTGAGACAATTTGAGAAGATCAGAAGAAGAATCCCAGGACCAGATTTGGTTCCTGTGATGATTAAACACTTCCAGGCTAGATTCCATTTTAACAGCAAGCCCCAAGCCTCTTCAACAACAAGAGGCAAGTCCTGGGGTTAGTTGGTTTGAGAAGCTGCCTAGAGGCCACCTTAACTGTTACATATCCTCCCCCCCCCACCCCTTTAGTGAGAGGAATTGGGCGTTTGAGACTAGGAAGATGTAGGGAACCTCTGCTGACCAGGAACGCTAGATATAGCTGTACTGCAAAGAGTGGAGGGGGCAAGAAGGAACCAGCACACATCTGGTGAGTGCGGAAGCAGTGGGGCAGAGGTTGGAGTCTGGAGGTTTGGCTTTGTTTTCAGGCTAGAGGGTAGAACAGAAGATCTGGAGCAAAAGCACCATTTCCCATACCACAGGGCTAGAGGTGACAATCATTAAACTATCTCCACAAAAAATGCACAGGCAAAGGAGAAAGAATCCAACTAAAGAAATCTATTATGGGAACACAGATGACCAGGGTTCATCTTCAGAGTAGGATAATAAAGTAAAGAAACCACCAAAGAGTAATGTCAAATGGTTGCCTGCCCAAAAAGAATTTATAGAAGATCTTAAAAAAAGGCTTTAAAAATCAAATGACAGAGATGGAGGAAAAACTAAAAAAGAAAGAAAAATCCAAGAAAAACAAGAAGGGTTTGGAAGAAAAGTCAACCAACTAGAAAAGGAGATCCAGAATCTTAAGGAAGAAAATGACACCCTGAAAATTAGAATTGGACAAATGAAGCCAGTGAAATTTTAAGAAATCAAGAAATAATTAGGCAAAATATGAATAATGAAAAAATAGCAGAGAAAGTAAAATATAAGAAAAACAACAGATTTGGATAATAGTTCAAGAAGAGAAAATATAAAAATAATTGGACTAACTGAAAGTTAGGATCAAAAAAAGAATCTTGATACAATAATACAGGAAATAAAGAAAATTGTCCAGAACCATTAGAACAAGGAAGGAAAGCAGAAATAGAAAAAATCCATGGATCGCCACTTAAAGAAGATCCTATGAGGAAAACTCATAGGAATATCATAGTCAAATTCTGAAACCCCCAGCTCAAGAAAAAAATATTAAAAACATCAAGATTAAAACAATTTAAATATGATGGTGCCACAATTAAAATTACACAAGATATAGCACCAGAGACATTAAAGGACCGTAGGTCTTGGAACACAACATATGGAAGAACAAAAGAACTGGAGCTCCAACCAAAAATATACTCTGCAAAGTTAGGTATTATCGTGAACGAAAAAAAAATGGACATTTGATAAACTCTCAGACTTTCACGAACTTGTGTAATGGTTATGGGATTTGAAGATCTTCCATGTCCCTCGAACTTGCTCACATAGCAGGAAGGGGTGGGGCAAGAGGAAGCCAGAGCCAAGCTAGAGTCAGTGTGGTAACTGGAAGCAGCAGCAGCTGTGGCTGCAGCGCAAACCCCTTTTTTTGAGGCAGCTAAAATTTCTACTAAGGACTCCTGCTGAGAACTGTGAGGGGGCAGGAGCTGCTGGGAGCAAGCTGCATGGATGCTGAGTAGTTGTTGTGAGTGAGGAGAGGAGGCTTTTTGCCTGAGGTAGCCTGTGCTATTTTGAAGGCTTGAGAACGTGGGTGTTTACTACATTAACCACATGTGCCAACTTCATAACTACTGTGATAGCTCTGACTTTCTCTGGTTTGGGGGCTCAGTTTTGTGGTATTTGAATAAATATTCTAGCTATATCCCCATGTGAAGAGCCTGTTATATTTTGTGATTAATAATCATATCAGCATATTTATAGTTACTGTAGGCTTTGTGAATACTGCATTGTTGATATACCTTGTTAAAAAAAAATCCTGAACTTAATAGATGATTCAACATATGAGAACCAATATAAATATAAGGTACATAACAACTAATTATAAGGGATCCATAAGGACAGACTGTTTACTTTTTATACATGTAAAATGTATATCTAAGATTCTTATTAATAACCGAGTAGCTCAAAAGAAAGACTGAGGTAAACCTGAGTATGATATGAGTTTAAAAAGTAAAACCATTCAGGAATAGCTTAAAAGAGTAATTATTTTATACAAATGAGGTACAAGAAAAAGAATTGATATGCAGGAATTAGATGGGGGAGGAGGGCTGGTAGTTCTGATAACCGACTTTCATCAGCAATGGGTTTAAGAAGGAACAATACATATATATTTAAAAGTATAAAAGTCTTCTGAATTCAGAAGAAAGAAAACGGTAGGGACATAGTGAGAGGGGAGAGGAAAAGGAGGGATTTTTAGAGGGGAGGGTGAGGGAATAGATAAATGGGGTATAGAAGGGTGTTTAGATTTATGGGGATGGAAGGATAGGAGAGGGATGCTTGGAGGGGGAGAGACAAGTCATAGGAGGGTAAGGCAGTGGGTAAAAGTAAAGTAGAGGAGGCAGGAGGGATAGGAAACAAGAGATATGTACATATATAAAAACAAAGATCAGGGGTAGAATAGGTTTGGGAAATATATGTCTATATATGTACTTGTGTATGTATATATCTAAAGCTATGGAGAAACAGCTAAACTTTATAGTAGCCTGCTGGTGGGGGTTTGGGGGAGGGTGTGTATATATTTATAGCTATAGAGAAACATATCTAAACTTTATTGTGGCCTTGGGGGAGGGGAATTGGGGGGAGGGAAAAAAAAAACCAAAGTAAAAAAAGTATTCTAAGTGTTGGTGACAAAAACAAAGACCCTCGATCTTCAAGAACTCACAATCTAATGGAAGAGACTACCATGTAAAACAATTATGTACCATTGAGATATATACAAGACAAATTGAGAGGTAGTCTCAGAGGGAAGGTACTAAGATTAAGGAGAATCTGGAAAAGTTTCTTGCAGAAGGTGGAAATTTAGTTAGTAATTGTGGTTGACAGAGATGGCTATTTACTACCTACAGCAGTAATGGCAATATTGGTTAAATTACAGCTCCAGTACTTTAAAGAAAAGGGGGTGAAATGCATATGGCTGCTAATGGTAACACAGGTGGGATTAAAGTGAAATGTGGTGGAGTCAACTGAGATATAATGGGTCAATAGCTCTTGTTCTAAAATATTTGCAAAAATTCCCTATATATATTGGCTAACAGACTATTATTAGAGATATTTATTGCAAATATTTCTTGTAATTGCTTCTTTTCTAACTTTAGTTGTGTTGATTTTGTCCATACAAAACATTTTCAGTTTTATGTAATCAATAGTCTTTATTAAAATGTCATCTCTTTGAGGGCAAGTGCATTTGTATTCGTATTCACAGTGCTTAGTACAGAGCCTGGCACACATAATAAACACCTAAGAAATGCTCTATCTAGAAATCTTCAGGCAAAGACGGAATGATTACTTGTCAGGTATACAACAGTATATACAACAGTCAGTTGTACTAAATGGCATTTGAAGATCCCTTTTTTGTGTGTGATAACAAAAATCTAAGAAGTGTCTAAAATGGGAGTATGAGGCAGGAGGAATTAAAATAGTTGGACAATTTCACTGTTAAAATGGTTTACAAAACCCTGCCTAGGGAGGTGTAAAAGTACAAGTAGGTTATACATCACCAAGATAACTGGTATTGAGAGACATGCATGTTCATTTATTTTGGGTTTTTTTCTACAATACTGATTGCTAGAAGCAAAATTATACTTTTAAGGAAGCTTTACAAAATGAATATCCTTGTTATATTTTTAATTTGGAAAATAAACACCGAAGCCAGGTAGTCTATTGATACAATTTGACTGATTATAGTAGTGAATTATTACATACCACATATAGTACCTTTGCTGAAAAATACATATGCATGTGGAGGGAGGGAGGAAACAGGAGTAATGGTGTTCAATTACAGAAATAAATATATTCTTTAACAATGTAGCTTCAGAAAACTTCAGAAATCCATAAAAAATGACAGGTGTAACAGTTAATAGTACTTAAGGACAACAAAGAATTCAGTACTTGCAGGGCTATCAAATGTTAAAAAGAGCAGCTGAAAAACACAAGCATAGCTGGATTTCTTTGGACAGTGTCAATTCCTCAGTCTCTGCTCCTATCTCTGGAGGTTGCTGAGCAAAGGCTGAACGACTTCTTGTCTAGCACGAGATTACTGTTCATTATTGATTGGATGAGAGACCTCCAGGTCCTTTCCAGCTCCCAGAGTCTAATTTACAAATCTGTTTTCTCTCTTTACTAACTAGCAAACTAAAGGCTGGGTTTTAACTTCAGAAATAAAATTGACCTAGTGGATTTGTTATTGTTTTTTACCTTGCAACATTCATCACTGGAGAGTTTACTTGTATCTGCTTTCTTATCAACACATTTGATACAGTAGCTGGTTTTATGTGACACTGGACAGTTTTTCCACAGGTTCTGTTTCCTGTTGAATATATTTATTTACTAGGTAAATTGGCCAATACTTCTATTTTCTAAATAATAGTCTCCAAAAATCAGAGGACAACTGTTTGGTTTTTGCAAACTATGTATATTACTATATAACAACTTAAAGAAAAACTTATTTTTACACAGACAAATGGAAAGTGAGCCATGAGACTAATTGATATTTCGATGGGTTTCTTCTGCATGTCCCATTGAATATTCCTTTTCTCTTGCTCAGACTGAATATTTTCCCATCTAGAGCTCAAACTAGATTTGGATTACTCCACCAATACTGGGTCAGTGACAACCATTCCCATGGTGTGAATGACTCAAGGGTTTCTCTAAATTTCAGGAAAAAGTCCTTCACTAAGCAATAGCATTGCTATTTGCACACATAAGTTTTGTAGTGAGTAGAAAGAGACCAAGAAACTTGGGTTCTAGTCATGACATTTCCATTAACAAGGCAAATCAAAATTTCTCTGGCATCAGTAGCCTATAAAATCATTGGCTTGGACTAGATGATCTTGGGAATCCCTAACAGTTCTAAAATTGTGTGCATGTTTTGTAATTCTTGTCCTCCTCTGAACAACCACATTACATCATAACCCTCTCACCACAGTGTTGTACTCCATTTTGTGATAATCTGTAATCAGCTTATCTTCCATGTTAGGCTATTGAGACAAGGTTGGCTACAAGACCGGACTACAGACTGTCAGGACAACGATCTTGTCATAGTCTTCTTTTTATTTCTTCCCCTCTTCCTCAGTAGCCAAACTTAATAAAATAATAAAAATAAAACTAAATAGAGAAGGCATGATGCCCTGAATGAGAAGGGTTACTAATCTCCAATAGCTAGCAGAGGGAAAAAGGCAAAGGAGAAGGATAGGAGAACAGGGATGGAAAGGGATTTTATGTAGCCACCAATCATGAATAAGTGGCATATGAGCTGGGAAGCTATCTGTGCTCCTTAAGCTAAGATTCTTAAGCATTCTGTACTGCAAAAGATGTTGCTGCCAAAAGTATTTCCTGTGGGGAAACATTTAAAAATGAGTTTAAGACCCAAGATTAAGATCTGGAAAGCACCTTAGAAGCCATCTAAGTCCAACTTGCATTGTGTCTGACTCTTGGCAAAGATACTAGAAGGATTTGTCATTTTCTTCTTCAGTTCATTTTACAGAGGAAACTGAGGCAAACAGAGTTAAGGGTCTTGCCTAGTGTTACACAGCTATAATCTTGCAGAGGCAGAATTCAAACTCAAATCTTTTGACTCCAAATCTAGCACTTTTCACTGTACCATGTTGCCTCTTCCTATATATGTCAACATGAAATTAATAACTGTATGTTAATTTACCTTATAGACAAAACTTTTCAAGAATAAATGTACCAAGTAACAGCAGACTGTTAACAATAAACATTTTTTTTTTTTGCGTTTTGGAAGGGGGTGGGCAGGGCAGTTGGGGTTAAGTGACTTGCCCAAGGTCTGCACCACCCAGCCACCCCAATAAACATTTCTTTATCTTACTAAATTTGATATTAAGTTTTACAATTTCTCTGAATATGGGAACAAGACAAAGTTGACTGATACAAAGAAATAAAGTACTTTGCCAAAACTAAATACTGTATTTTCATACACACAAATATTTCCGTGATTAACAAGTACTAACTGGATCATTTAACCAAGCTAATCTCGTTCCTCCTCTTCTTCATTCTTATTTAAACTTCATACCCTCAAGTACTACACGTCACAAAAAAGGAAATGTGTTTGGTCAAATAGGAACATTAGCAGAAATAATCTTTCATATTCTTTTCTCTTTTCTCCACATCAAAGGACGACACTTATTCAATCATTTCTCACTTCTCACCTGGCCTGAATTTTTCAATAGCTTTCTAACCTGATCTTCCAGTTTCCAGTCTCTCTCAAGTCACTTAAGTTCAACAAGCATTTATTAATTACCTATTGTGTGAGATATGGTGAAGACCCCTCATAAAACTTTTAGGCTAGGGGACTCTCATATAATTAAAGGTTGGGTTTTCAATTCAGTTTTTCTGTAAAAACAAACTGCCAACCCTTAAGAGTTCCAGGAGAGGAAGACAGGAACACAGGTCGCATGGTTACCCAGGTCAAGAGACTAACAAGGATGGGAGTCGTACAAGAATTCTTAGGTGACTAAATCTGTAGGATCATCGTATCTGCTTAATTTCTTGCCCAGTTATATGGTAAAGGCAAGCTGACCATGAAGTGTTACAGGAACAAGGACAAGAACACAGGCTTTGATCACATCTGTTCATTAATCAAAAGGGAGCCCCGAAAAATGTAGGAATTGTGCCAAAGTCAATGGACTGTTAAACTTACAAAATAATTGCATCTGCTTACTGTGTGTGTGTGTGTGTGTGTGTGTGTGTGTGTGTGTGATCCCTTGTCCTTGGGTTAAATTTATAGAGTTTTAGATTGTGCCCTCAAATCTCATGAGAATGAGCTGAGACGAAGGAGGTGGGGGGGGGGGTATTGCCATTAGGTAATGGGCTGGGGCTATAAAAGTATGTATCTTCTCTATGTCTGGAGCGGTCTGACACTGAAAATGTATTGAATGCACTCAGTGTGAGTCGTCCTTTTGTCCTTTTCTCCCCCAGAACCGTAATAAACTCCTTTCTACTTTTCCACCTTTAGAAGCCTCTGAGTTTAATTTGGGTAAAGGTCTTTGATAACCCCACACACCTATTAAGTGCCAGGCATTGTGCTAGGTGCTGGGAATACAAAGTTAAAAACAAAATTCTCTGCCATTAGCAGCTTGATTTAATTGGAGGAAAACAACAAGTAAACAGGTAAGTAAACTACTAGAAAGACAGACATAAACTTCGGAGTAACTAAAGGTTATATACACGCTGTGAGCTATGCCAAACATGTCACAGATGTTGAGCATTTTCCAGCCAACTCCAGGTTTCCAGAGTAGTCCTGTCTCGTGAAGTTATCAACTCTATCCAGACCCCTAGTTTGGAAGGGACCTTACTCACAAAGTCCTGCTCCCCGCCTTGTTGTGCTTTGGTTTTCTAAGGCAATCCCACCAGAAGGTAAACTCTGGTAATCACTAGGTTCTATCACGCTATAAAAGGTCTCCGGTATGTCCCTGGCAATGGATGAGGTCAACTTTCCAAACACTAGCTAAGTATAGGGAGGCTCATCACCGGGAGACTGAAGTTGCATCTATTTCTAGGCCACTGTGGTTGGTCTTTTGTTTTCGAAGAGATTGCTCTTAACTTGTTTGTGACAAATTAGCACAAGAAATTAGCACAAGAAAACAAGAAATTACCCTTTAGCTCCTACGGTGCATTTCCAAAGTGAGGCTAAAAAAAGGGACAAAGATTTCTAAGTGGGTTGGAGGAGGTCGGGGTTCTCAGGTGAGGCTTCACTGCCCGGCGCCGCACGTCCTCAGGAGGATTCCATGGCTGGACAACACGTACAAATGACAAAATAGGAGCCAACCCTGCCTCCTACAGAGTCCCTGGGCTCTTTCCTTTTATTTGAACGCTCTTGACACCCAGTCTCTGCTTTGCTTCCTCCTGGGGAGCAAAACTCACGGGGGTGGTGGGCGCTTTTTGAGGGGCTGGAGGTCACCCCCGACTCCAGACGCCCCTGGTTCCTTTGGGGAGGGGGGAGGAGGAAAAAGAGGAGAGGTCAGAGGAGGGATCCCCATCCCCCACACGCCGTTACCTTTGCAAATAGTGGGTAACAAAGATGGCTAGGAGGATGCGATTGGGCCAGTGGCTGAGGCGCTGGGCCGGGGTGCAGGTGACTACGTAGAGGGGCATCAGCAAGCTCGGCAGCTCCTGTACGACCCACGCCAGCTTCGCCGGCAGACTCGGGCCCATGCTGAAGGTAGGGCTGCTGTGGCGGCCGTAGGGCGTCCCCAAGATCCACTGCAGGACACACAGCACTAGCTCGTAGGAAGCTACAACAAGAGACAACGTTTCCATGGGTCCTAGCTCCTCCGCGGGCGTCATGTCCCGGCCAAGCTCGGAACGACCCACTAGGGTGGTTTAGCAACGACGCCCCTGGATGAGGGCAGACCGAGCAAACACCGGTCGGCGACCCGAGGTCCGCGGCTTTATTCCAGTCCGGGCGCCAGACCTCAAAACAAATAGACTAACGGACACAGGGCAAATCCTAAAAAGCCGGCTAGAATCGAGCAAAGGTGACTTTAAAGGAGGCGGCTGAGGGAGGGGCCGAGAACATCGATTGGGCAAACGGTCCTTTTAACTCCGGGGAAAGGGTTCCTATTGCACCACAGGATCTTATTTCTCTCCTCCCCTCCGTACCCCCGCCCCCAGAAGATCCATGCGTGACCGATTCTGAACAAATCAGAAAATGCCGGTAATTCTAAGAGTCACTAGTTCTCCCAGGTCGCTCCTTCAGTCTCTCCAGAGCTGCCCACGAGCGGCACCGCACTACGCCTGCGCCCCCGGCTTAGTGTGCCAAACGCAGTGCCTGCAAAACAAGGCCCTTCACAGAAAAGACTTTTGGAGGTTTTTTCCTTATGGTTGTACGCCATCAAAAACATTGCCGCCTTTCCAAGGGCTTTTTTCTAGCGGAGAAGTAAGGTTGGGGGTTCCTGGGGATTTCCTCTGCACTTCTATCCATAGGCTCTTAGGTAGGCGACGCTTGCCTGGGCTGGGGCCTAAGGAGAAGGCCCCCTCGTGGTAGGACGAGCCGGTGGCATCATTCTGAAGTTCGTGGCGCGTCGCGTGGTCGCAGGGTTCTGTACCATGGGGCGGCGGTATCGGAACCGGCGGCGCTCTCAGCAGCAGCCGCAGCAACGCCCGGAATCTAGAGAGGACTCGACGGACGGGGACGGGAAGCGGGATAAGTCGGTGAGGGCCATGCTTCTGAGAGGAGTTGGGAGTGGGGCAGCCAGGATTGGGCCATTGGAGAAGTAGGCTGGAGGCCCGGATGGGGCGGACACAGAGCAGCGGGCGGTGGGGGAGCAGTGGTCGGCGGCTCCTTACGCTTCTGGCCGCCGGGGTCCCCGGGAGCTCCCTGCAGTTGGAGGACAGACGTGGGTACCTTTTTCATCTTTTCTCTTCTTTTTTTAGGGCTGGGAGGGCGGTTACCCCGAGATCGTCAAAGAGAACAAGTTGTTTGAACACTATTACCAGGAGCTGAAGATCGTGCCGGAAGGCGAGTGGGAGCAGTTCATGCAGGCCCTCCGGGAGCCCCTCCCGGCCACTCTGAGAATCACTGGGTACAAATGGTACGGCCCGGGTGGTCCTGGCTCGGGTGGGGGAGGAAGATAGAGTGATCTGCTGTAGAAACTTATTTGCCAAAGCTGTCTGTTCATTTCTCTTCTGGGATGTAGTCTGGAGCTTGAAGGAACTTCAGGCTGGTTAGTCCAACCTCTTCGTTTTACAGTTAGGGAAACAGGCTTGGGGAGGTGAACTTGGTGCAGTCATACAGGTAGTAAGCGTCAACAAGTTGAACTTGGCTCTAGGTCTCCACTGACTCCAGAGTCAGTACACTCTCCCAGATACCACGCTGATAGGCTTAATATGCCGTACTAATATACTTAGTACTTGATCAACACCATAGAGATATCTGTAAACATAAGGGGGGTGGCAGATGGGTTGTTAGTCTTCTTGACAACCTTTTTTTTTTGTTTCTATCTGCATCTTCCCTTCCCTACGAAAGTTTGTAAAATTATTTCACAATGCTTTGGATTTGCCCTTTGTACTTGGTTTGGTCTAATTCTTCCCAATTCTGCTTTCTTAATTGCCATTTTTAGTATCTTATAAACACATTGGATACTGAAGTATTTGTAGTTCAAATATTATGATTCCACTATCATTGGTGATGAAAGTTGAGGTTTTGGAATGATGAGAAATTTGTTTTATTTTCTGTCTATTTGTTATACTCTCAATAGTGCCAAGAAGCTTTAAATGAACTAACAATATCAATCAGAGTAGGAAATATGGTCAGGTCAGTTACTGCATTAATTTTTAGACTATAATAACATAGATCATTCAGGAGAACAAAACTAAAAATGTTACTACCCCCAGAAAAAAATCATTAATGAGGAAATGTTCTTATTATGAGCTATAATGAAAAGGAAACTTTAAAAACGTTTGATTTGGAGGATCTATAATTTAATTCTTTGGCCTTTGGGGAAAAGAATTGCAAAATTTAGTGCCCTTTGATAGGATTTTTCCTCACTGTCTTTTGCCTTCTGCTTTTTTGTCTAAAAGGTTTGAATCATAGAAATGATATTCCAGGAATAATAAAGGGTAGTAATGAAGTATGTTTTAAATCTGGCACCTCTAAAGTAGCAGGAAAATGGGAAATTTTTTTCCCTGATGAGGGCAACGATAAAAATGACAAATTTCTTCTTTTCAGGCATAAAAAAAGTTAGCTTTGGGTTGTAAATGTGTTTTGAAACATTTCTTAAGGGGAAAAAGTAATGTTAAGTTTTCTTTTAAATCAAACTGACAACAATTAAACTAATTACCCCCCCTCAACAGCCATGCAAAGGAAATTCTCCATTGCCTGAAGAATAAATATTTCAAGGAACTAGAGGATCTGGTGGTAGATGGTCAGAAAGTAGAAGTACCACAGCCTTTAAGCTGGTAGGTAAAATTGAGTTTCTTATTTTGGTTACTTCAGTATTTTAATCATTGTTACTGCTGGTATGCTTAATTTTTCTCCGAAGTAATCTTTGCAACTAAAAGATGATTTTGTAGCCTGATTGATTACTTTCTGTTTGTTATGCTGTCACTACAGCTTCTATACCTAGTCTTCACTTTTTGAGTTGGGAAACTGATTTACATTAAATCATACTAAATCAAAAAAAAATGAATGAGAATTTGTTAAAATATGGGGAAGGCATACGTTAAAATAATTGATATCAATTATGTAACAAGTTAAAAAAAAAGGTTTTGTAGCAGGATAAAAGATGAGAAAGGATGTAAGGGGCAGAGAGGAAGAACACAGGGATTTGAGACATCCCAGTGAACCTCGGTAATAAAAATATAACTGAAATTCTTATCAATGCAAAGCATTCTAGTTTTAATTTCACATTTTCCATATAATCACGAAGAGCCAAATTAAAATTTCATCCAATTATGCCAAGATTTCTAGTTAAATTCAAAGCAATGATATGCTTTAGTGTGACTCTTTAATTCTAGTATTATTTAAAAGGCAATTGCCTGTGATGGCATGCATACTTAACCCGATATTCAGTCTTTTTGGCAGAATGACTGTAGCTTACCTTTGCAGCTTTTTAAACATTTTTATACAGTTTCTTGCTAATTTTAGAGAGTAACATCCAAAGTATTTCTGCCCCATTCCTCTTAAACCAGTATGCCTACTGTTTTAGAACTTATTGCACATGTTTGTCCTGAAATTTTTATCTATTCTGGCCCCATGTTAATCCCTGCCTGGCTTCTGAGTAGTCAATCCAGAAATAATTTTTTTCCTGTCCTGCCGTTTGTGTCATTTCTTTGCCTTCTGTCATATACTGCTTTGTATAGCTGGGTTTTTGTGTGTGAGTTTACTTCCATTAGTTTAAGGTAAATCTGATATAAATAACACAAATTAAGACTCTGACCTGGCTATTTTGATAAATGGAATTGCTGTGACCAGCACAGTATATGGCTCAGCAACCAGCTGAATGAAAAGAGAGAGAGAAAGAGAGAGGGAGACGGGGATATATTCGATAGTCTTTATTACAGAGCCATTTCATACAGAGCTATAGTACAAGAAAATCACAGGGTTTATATACCTTATAGCAGAGACTCTGAGTAAATTGAAATGCCAGGACCCTTCTTTAGTCCTGACCACTGAGAACCTTTCCCAGAGATACAAATAAAGCAGGGAATCATTTGCTAATTGACTGCCGGAAACTACTTTAGATATTCATAGAACCAATGAAAGCATCCACTCAACAAGATTATATTCTTTCTGCATATCTGCCTCATAGAAGAGGGGGAGCATGAAAGTCTGGTCTACTACATGGAATATTAAGGGAAAACAAAGATCTAAATCTAGAAGGGGCAACAGAATTAATCTTTTCTAACTTCCTTATATTTTCTAGACTAGGAAACTAAAACTGTAAGAGATTAAATGATGTTATTTTTGTGACATTCACTAGATAGCGGAACCTGTATTTGAACTCAGAGTTTCTGACTCCACATTCATTGTTCATTTTATTATGCAATACTGCCTTCCATTTGTTGGTCAATTTTGAAATACTTAGGTTCTTTTTTTTTGTGAGTTATAAAGATGTTTAATTTAATAGTTAGTGAAAATTGAAAACATAAATTATAAAATAAATACTTTCTTTCTATAAATGCTTAGTTTTCAGCTATGCTTTCTCCCTTTTTACTTACCATCTGGGTAGCACTGTGGATAAAGTGCTGGAGTCAGGAAGGCCTTAATTCAAATCTAGCCTCAGACACTTAGTTATATGACCTTGGGCAAGTCACTTAACTGTTTTCTCACTTTCCTCAACTGTAAAATAGAAGTAATAATAGTACCTCACACAGTTCATTAGAAAGGATAGAATGAGACAATATTTGTAGAACAAAATGCTTAGCATAGTGTCAGGGTCATAGTAGGTACTACATAAATGCCAGCTATTAATGTTACCATCATTATTATTATTTATTGTTATTCTTGGTTAATTGTCAGTGGGTCTTGTATATTCTTGTATTTTTTCTCGTTGACTGTTTGGACCTACTTTTTCTCTTTTTTTCTTTTCTTGAGCACTTCAGTATTCAATTACATCTTCATCAGATTGAGGAAGAAATCATGAGATTAGAAGTAAATTTATTTGACTCAGTTAAGTTTTTTTGAGGTGAAGAAGTTTGAAATTCATCCATTAGGCTTTTACCGAGTACTTCCCATATATGTGTTCAGCATCTTACTAAATAATGTGGAATAGACAAAAGAAGTATATGAGGGATTAAAAGGTTGATCTGGTTGGAGAGATGAGAGCAACACAAATAATACTGGTGAATAGTTTATGGCGTCATAATTTTTTGTCTAAAATTTCTCTAATCTCTTCCTGTACATTTATCTTGAAAGTAATTCCATAATCCTTTGTCCACTCACACCAAAATATGGGCTGTGTATTTCAAGCTCTTGTTCTATGGTCATTGGGAGCAGTGTTAAAGAGTAGGAAATGATTGAAGCTCTTTGTGCAGAGGAATAATATAGTGATCAAGGAATATTTAAGGGAAAAGGGGACTCTTCAAAAACTCAAGTATGATCTGAGAAGAAGTCAAGAACATAAAGAATTGTGTGATGTCAAGATCCTTAATGCAGGGTAGAAGGAGAGTTGTGGTTGAAGGTATCAGATACCCAGAAAGATAAAGAATAATTAAGTCAGAGGAAAAAGTGATAGCATTTGGCTATAAATAATAAAAAAAAGATGGCAAAAAATAATAGGAAAAACGTTTTTAAATTTTCTGTGAATTTCATTTGTCTATTGCATATCCATTATTCACTCTTGCAAATCGAGGCATATCTAGAGGCATATCTATAAACAATCACATAGATTGTTTAGAAAGAAGTCCTTTCTATCTAAGAATAATTTCAGATCAATACTGAATAAGTACAGATATTAGGGACAATTTACTTCTCATACTTCCAGATCTGTATTTTGTTTTTTATAGTAGGGTGACATGGGCCCTACAGCAGAATATCCTGGGATGGCTGTGGGCGGGGAGGAGGAGGACAGGGAATCTTTGTTATGTATATCATTATAACATAAAAACTTTCAATATAATGAAGAAGCTTAAATTTAAAATAAACTGTTTAGATCTCAGTTGCCTCATATCTAAAATTGGTTCATTGTCTAAAATGTGTTAAGTATTGAAAGTTTGTACATTAAGAAGACAGAATAAACTCAACTGAATCTTTATGTCTCTACTGTCCTTTTGTATCTAATGGCTGTGATTGCTACCAGGATCTTTTCACCGTACAGAAAAAATGTAGTATAACTAGGTACTCATGAAAAGTCAGATTTTAGACACCCAGAAAATTATGTTACCTGTAATCAGTCCTCTAACCCAGATCTTCACAAGTGCCTCATTGTGTTGTGGAGGTATTCCCTGGTTTTAATGCCACAAGAGTGATCTCTAGAAAGCTTTACCAAGCTGTAGAGACCTCACAGATAGTCCAGTGATGACTGCCTTACAAAGATTGAGCTTTAGTTTGGAGAGACTCATTACCAATTATTGGCTGTACAGCATGTGAAAGTGTGGGGTGATTGTGATCTTCCTTGGTCAAGGGAGTACCTGCACTAATGAAATAACATAACTTTTGAAGTATGTTCTGGCAGATTATATTCATTCTAGCTTCACAGATTTAAGCAGGTCCTTTTAGAATTTGATAAAATAGTAAAATGAATTGTATGGAGTTTTCTATTCCATAGAGAGCCAATATGGTTCAGAAATGAAAATGTACAAAATATATATGTTTCTATTCACAGTTTCATTGAAAGGCATTTTATTAGAATTTCATGCTTTATAGCATTCTTATTTATTTTTCAGAGGTATTAGACATTTTTTAGTTTATCTATTTTTAGACCACAAAGTTACTAAACTGTCTTTAGAAAAAATAATCTGCTGATTTGATATTTAACTTTCTTTTTTAATCACTTGACTGTGAGATTACCAAGTACTCCAACTTTTTTTGTTTTTATTAGGTACCCAGAAGAGCTTGCATGGCATACAAATCTGAGTCGAAAAATCTTGAGGAAGTCTCCACAGCTGGAAAAATTTCACCAGTTTTTGGTTAGCGAAACCGAATCTGTAAGTTTTGTTTTTTCAAACATATGAACTGAGAGAATATTACATTTGAGAGGGACATTAGATATCTACTAAGTGCAAAGTACATAGCACTGAGGCTACAAAGGCAAAAATGAAGCTGTCCTTTACCACAAGAAGCTTATATTCTAATTAGTATAAGAACATTGCCATCCAGAGAAGTGAAATGACTCCACCAAGATGACATGGCTAGTTAATAGTAGCTCATGAAGTCCATGTATTGCTAAGTTTCTGTCAGCAATAAATTTCTCCTTGGGCACAAGAGTATTGTGAGGATGTGATCAGAGAAGGGGGGGGAATAGAGAGTTGGGATTTGCATACCTTCCTCTACATTTTTGGGTTGATGCTTTAGTAAGTGACTGTAACCTGTCACCTTTCCCCATTCTCTTTCAGCCTCCTACTTCTAGGAGCTACAAGGAAGGAAAAGCCAAGGATGACATTGTTGTCATCAAATATATAAAGAGTTCTTTCCTTTCCTGGTAGCTCAGCCCTATCTCAGAAAAGCGGAGGGAAGGCAGTCTTTCTCTAAACCATGTTAGTTCTCACAGCATTAGAGTTGATCAGAGAAAAGTCACAACTCTAAACTATTTTTACTCTTCAGATGGTTGAAAAATGAGGAGCAAAGTAGGAATGAAAGAGATTGTGTCTGCTTAGAGGCTTAAGAATTTAGAAATCCTTGGGCTCAAACAGTAGAATAGTTCTTTTTTGTTGGTTGCCTCAAGTGCCAGAGTCTGCCCAGGCTGTTCTCACACCTTCAGATATTTTCCCTTTATTTTCATTCCCATTTCCCAAATCAGGGAATCTTGGAGATTCTGTGGCTTAAAAGTCAACCTCTCTTCACGTTTTCCCATTACTGTCCTGTCCATATATATATTTGAGTCCTCACATAAGGGATTCTAGATGGAAAGGGGGAGGATAGATACTGAGGTTTAAAAAATCTGGGCTCAGAATGAAACAAAGAAAGATGGAATAGTATCTAACTTCATCCATTTCATGGGGACCCCCTCTAGTCTCAGATGCCATTGATCTATGTGGAGATCTTCAGATAGAAGCTGAATAATGACTTATTGGGGATGAGACCTTTAATTTGCTTAGGGGTTGAATTAAATGACTTCTGATGGTCCCTTCCAATGCAGTTGACAGATTCATTTGAAAGACTATATTTCACAGCGTGGGAAAATTAATAATACTTACAACTTTATAGAAGTCTTCTATATCAATTGACTTAGTTAAAAAGCCCACTTTGAAAAAAATTTAATAATTGACTTGTATAGAACCTTCAGAATTTATCTAACCCAGCCCATTTGCAATAAAGAACCAAAGGAATTTTAAGATAATTTATACTCAGTTTATTTCTTGCTTTCCTATTTTTTTAAAATGAAACTTTGTGGGCCTAAGGTTAGATATTTGAGCACCTCACCAGATGACAAAGATCTAATTTAAGACTATGACCAAAAAGGCACTATAAACTCTATATAGTTTTTGACCCAGAGATACCAGTATTATGTCTATACCCAAAGACATTTGAAAAAGGAGAAAAAGAACCATGTATACAAAAATAATTAGAGAAGCTCTTTTTGCAGTGGGAAAGAACTGGAAACAAAAGAGTTGCCTGTCAATTGGGGAACGAGTAAGTAAATTGTGGTATAGGAACATAATGTAAATGCTATTGTGTTTTAAGATGATGAAAAGGATGATTTCAGAAAACCTGGAAGATGCATAGGAACTGAAGCAAAATTAAGTGAGCAAAGCCAGGAGAACAATTTATATAATAGTGATAGCAACCATATAAGATAATTTTGAGTGACTTGGTCAACAGTGATTTCAGAGTGTGGATGGTGAAGCATGCAGCCCTCCTTCTGACAAATACAGAATGAGACATTTTTGGGTGTGTCCAATGTGGAAATTTGTTTTGCTTGATTATGTACTATGGGGAGAAGCATAGAATTTACTTATGATGAACCTGGAAAAGAGAGAGGCTACAGTTTATGGATACTTAATATATTGTCACTCTCAAGAGCCCATAGACCTTTTTTGTATGGTGCCCCAGAGAGCAAAATTAGGACCAGAAGATGAGAGTTAACAGTGATGTAGATTTTGTGTCAGCATAAGAAAAAACTTTCTCCAAAATGGAACTCTCCAGCAATGGAATGACCTGCTTGGTAAAGGGTTGTCATCATCTGTAACTAGAACCTCTTTATTAAAGTACAGGCTCAGCGGAATTCTCACATTAGAGGGGAAATTGAACTGTATTAGTTAAGGTTCTTTCCAGCTCTGAGATTATCTCCCGCATGTGGTCAAAGTCTTTTTGGAGGGTGGTGGGGCATGAAGGAAGAGAGGCCTATCAAGGGATATCCTTAATATACTTTTATGGCAAAACTGTCTTATAAAGTGACTTGAAGTTCATTGGAATCTATTTGGATTATGATTATATAGCAAATGACATTCATTTTTGTGTTTACGTTGCAGTAAAATACGTCATACGCTTGCTTCTTATTTGTGAAATAGGTGTTTTTGTGTTCGTGTGTATTTGCAGTTTTATACACGCATGTACTTACTGATACTTTTTTCTTCAGGGAAATATTAGTCGTCAGGAGGCTGTCAGCATGATTCCACCCTTGCTGCTTAACGTTCAGCCTCATCATAAGGTACTATTTATTTTTAAAACCTAAGTATTTTTCTTAATGTAGAAGAAAATGAAAGGATTACTTGGAAAAATGAGTATATGCCAAAGCATTAAAGAATTAGTGAAGTTTTGCCTTTTACATATAAAAATAATAATGGCTGACGTTTATATAAAGTTTAATATGTGCTAGACACCGTGCTTAGTGCTTTATAATTGTTACCTCACTTGATCCTTACAACTGCTCTGGAGATATGCTATTATCCCCATTTAACAGATGAGGAAATTGAGGCAAACAGGTTAAATGACTTGCCCAGGATTATATAACTTGTGAGTGTCTGAGGCCAGATTTGCATTCTGACTTTGCTTATTCCAGGCCCAGCACTCTATCCACTGATAGTTGAACTCATTCATCCATTATCCAATTCAAAAAATACTAAGTGCTTAAAAATAAAAGTTTTTCAGTTCATAACTTATTTTTCCATATTGTCTAAAGGGGAACTTGGAGAACCAGTTGATGTAGCTAGATGGGGTCAGAGGTAGAACTTATTTTTCAGTGACTTTGGCACTTTGGTTACAAAGCATTTTCTCAGTTCATGCTTGCAATAACCCTTAAGGTAGGTAGGACAGGGCAATATATTTTAGTGCATTTCATAAAACTTCCTTGGAAAATATAGTGTTTAAAACAAAAACATCAAATACTTTTTCCTATTTCCATGAATAGATTTTAGATATGTGTGCAGCACCTGGATCAAAGACTGCCCAGTTAATTGAAATGCTTCATGCTGATATGAATGTTTCCTTTCCAGGTACGTGATGGCATAATGTTAAGGTTGGGGGAAATGGTTTATGTTTTGGGGGATGGTTGAGGGAAAGGCCAAACACACTCTAACTATGGCATCTGTAAAATTTAGGTGCTTTATTTAATTTAAGATAGTTTTCAAAATTAAAACAAAGCTGGTTATTTGTGTACCACCCTTATCAGTTACAAATTTCATATTCCTGATGTGACAGTGGCTATTCCATGTTTGGAGGTTATTAATATTGAACTCTTGCTAGTAGAAAATTATTTTAGTAACATTCCAGGTTAATTCAATAAGTAAATCTTGTAAATGTTGACAAGTTATGATGCTTTTGTCCTTGATTATTTTGAAATTTGTTCGTAGGTTCCAGTTATTCTTAGCAGTATTATTATATAAGCAGGGCAAGTCAAGACACTTAGGTTATATTCTTGGATAGTTTGTACTTGGTAGCAGTTTTGTTTTTCTCATTACCAGCTTCTGATTTATTGACCAAATCTGTTACGTTCCAAAACAGAATTAAGAATGAAAAATTTATAAATTATAAACTAATTGGTTATGTGAACTGAAGGGCAAAAAGTAGTTTAAATTAGCTTCTGTTTATATTCTTCAAGTCTGTACAGGAGTTTGTCTTTGGGATTGCTTTTTACTTATAAGTCTATAGGAAACAATACATTAAACAGTAAGATCAGCAATTAACTTTAATGCTTAATCTAGGGTTACAGTGAATCAGATAGCCACCTCACACTCCCCCTCTGCCTTTGGCTCTCCATCCTCCCCTAAAATATACTTGATATCTTCAGCAGTAATTTTGTAAGAAATCTTTTCAAATTGTTAATGAATGTTGTTATTGGGAAATAGGATTAGTTAGAATTAAATCAGTACTGTGCAATCCTGAAACAGTGGAGCAGCTTGCCTTATATTTTTCAATGTCGGCGTCTATATTTCTTTGCTATAGTCTTGTTTAGATGGGCATGCTTGTCAGTCATGGATTAATCTCTTAAGTCTGCTTCTGTTTCAATACCTTCATGAACAAGAATTTATTCTGTTTTTTGTTATTTTCTGCCATTTGGTAGTAAAAAGCTTTGACAAAGGAGTTGTACTAGGATTGATTTGTCTTCCTCATGTTTTCAACTAAACTCATTTGATAATTATTTTTTTTAGAAAGTGTTTTAGAACGAGAGTGAAGGTAATTGAAGGTTGTAGATATTTACTTGTTTTTTTTTACTGGACATACTAGGAACTAAAGATCTGAAGTTATGCTGAACAAGCTTAAACTTGGTAGTGCCACTGTTTCTTTTTCCAGCTTGTAAAGATCATTTGAGCCATTGACCTTCAAACAGTGAATCCCACTTTTGAACTTGCTTGTATGTGAAGTATGACATTAGTTCTCCCTTTTCACCATCACAGTGCCTTTACTAAGTTGTAAATTAAAGCTTAAGTTTTTTTCTCCCCGGAAGACATCTGGACATTCCTTATTTTATTAACTTTCCCTACTGTTACCATGTGAAATTAATTTTTGTTTTATCTGACATTACAATTTTATATTCCCAGAGGGATTTGTTATTGCTAATGATGTTGACAATAAGCGCTGCTATTTGCTGGTTCATCAAGCAAAAAGGTTAAGCAGTCCTTGTATCATGGTTGTAAACCATGATGCTTCCAGCATTCCTAGACTGCAAATAGACGTGAACGGAAAGAAGGAGGTTCTCTTCTATGATAGAATTTTGTGTGATGTGCCCTGCAGGTATTTTATGCTGTTTTTCTTTTCCCTCTGATAATATGGTATGTTATTTATAGTACATAAAACTTGCTAAAATCATTAATCTTGTACACAAGATTTTTTTTAAAGTTCATTGGAATTCTTTTATGAAATAATGATTTTTAAAGCATGTTGTAAGTTGATGTGTCATCTAAGCATACATTTCTCCTTTTGGACCATACTGTCTTTTAAAAGGGTGCATAAAATGTTTCAAACTAATTTATGTCCTAAAATTAATTGAAACAGTAGTTAATTTTGGTGTACATTAAAGTCGTTTTAAGTATGATTGTTCTGTCCCTCTCTTCTACAAGAGTGAAGCACCTGAGATCCCAGAACAGATCTTAAAGCCTTTGTAGTTTCATCTGATTTATATTAAAAGTTATAGTGTGACAGCTTGTATACATCCAGCAGTGGTTGGTAAAAAGCAATACGGCTTTAAAAATTCTTTAGGGATAATACTTCAAAAAGCCACAAGATGATGACATTGCTTCATGAGCTTGTATGTTCATCATGGTACTCCATTCTGTATGTCTCCAGTCTGTTTATCTCTTTGGATGTCTGTTTTATTTCATATCTTTATGTCAGTTTACCAGTTTTTCTTCCCTCTTGTGTGTATCTCTGTGCCAGTGATTGTTAATAGCTCATATTCTTGTTAAGTAATCTGTGTAGGCACTGGGGAAACATGATGAAAAAGAACATCATCTGTGATCTCAGGGAATTTATAATTTAAGGTGTTTTGGAGGGGAGGAAACCAAACCAGTTAGAGGGAGACTTTAGATACCACTATAGCACAAGTTTAAAATAACTCCATACATAGAAGTCGGTGGTGGTGTGCAAGATTTAAGAAGTCCTTTCTCCATGTTTTATGTCTTATTTCTCTGCCTCTGTTTCCCAGCTCTTTCCTCCACCCATCCCAATTTAATTAGCTGTATTTGAGAATTGTTTATTTTTATTAAATATTTTTTGCTTCATTCTCATTTTTAAACATGATTAAAAGATTTCTATTTTCCATCTTTTAGAGTAAAACCATAATTAATTGCTTTTTACTTATGTAATTCTCTTATTGATTTTATTTGTGGGTTATAGATCCTTGAAAGAAAAATAGTTCCCTACCCGTACTCTAGAAGTCAGTCAGATTTACCTGTTTGCTTCCTATATTGTCATATAGAACTAACTTGACAGTCTTACGTGGGATTATTTCCAAGCTAAGTAGATTTTACCTCAAGACTTAAAATATGTAGCAGCCTTTCACAGGTGATTTTAAGTCATCACAATTATTGCCAAGGAAATGAATTAAAAATTGCAATTACAGTTCATATGTTTTCATTCCAGTCTTACAACTTTGCAGCGAGGTTTTCACTAGTAATTAACTGTAGTTGAAAGTTAATGAGGCATTCAGAAAATCTCAATTTTTCCTTGAATCATTGAATAAAGTTTCCAAATTACTCAAATTAAGAACAAAGTTACTGTTCAGTTTATTTTTTTCCTTATATATAATTTATTTTCACTTTTCAACATTTCACTTCCACAAGATTTTGAATTCCAAATTTTCTCCCCATTTCTCCTCTGCCCCCACCCCAGGCCAGCATGCACCCCAACCACCCCTTCTCCCAGTCTGCCCTCTCTTCTGTCCCCTCCTTCTCTCATCCCTCCCTCTGTTTTCCTATAGGGCAAGATAAAGTTCTGTACCCTGTTACCTATACATCTTATTTCCCAGTTGCATGCAAAAACAATTTTTAACAATAATTTTTAAAGCTTTGAGTTCCATATTCTCTCCCTTGACCTGTCCCCGCACAAAAGTATTTGCTTCTGATTACCCCTTCCCTTCTGTTATCCCCCTTCTCTTATCTTCTTCCCCCCTGCTTTCCTGCAGGGTAAGATATATTTCTATACCCACTTGAATGTGTGTTATTCCTTCCTTAAGCCAAATGTGATGAGAGTAGGGCTTACTTATTCCCTCTCACCTACCCCATCTTCCTTTCCATTGTAAAAGCTCTTTCTTGCCTCTTTTATGTGAGATGATTTGCTGCATTCTACCTCTACCTTTCTCTTTCTCCCAGTACATTCCTCTCAACACTTAATTTTGTTTTTTAGGTATCATACCTTCATATTCAGCTTACCCTGTGCCCTGTCTTATCTATCTATCTATCTATGTACACACATACATACTCTCTCCCCCTCTCTCTCTCTCTCTTTCTCCCTCTCTCTCTCTCTCTTTCTCTCTCTCTCTCTCCCCCCCTCTTGCCCTCTCTCCCCCCCCCTTTCCCTCTCTCTCCCTCCCTCTCTCCAACAACCCTAATACTGAGAAAGGTCTCATGAGTTACAAATATCATCTTTCCATGTAGGAGTGTAAACAGTTCAACTTTAATATGTCACTTATGTGCCTTCTCTTTTCTGTTTACCTTTTCATGTTTCTCTTTATTCTTGTATTTGAAAGTCAGATTTTCTATTCAGCTCTGATCTTTTCAACAAGAATGCTTGGAAGTTCTCTATTTCATTGAAAATACATTTTCTCCCCTGAAGTATTATACTGTTTCTCTGGGTAGGTGATTCTTGGTTTTATTCCTGCCTCCTTTGATCTCTGAATATCATATTCCAAGCCCTCCAATTCCTTAGTGTAGAAACTGCTAAATCTTGTGTTTATCTTGGTTGTGTTACCACAATATTTGAATTGTTTATTTCTGGCTGCTTGTAATATTTTCTCCTTGACCTAGGAGCTTTGGAATTTGACTACAATATTCTATTGGGATCTCTTTCTGGAGGAGATTGGGAGATTTTTTCCATTTCCATTTTCCTCTCTGGTTCTAGAATATCAGGGTAGTTTTCCTTGATAATTTCTTCAAAGATGATGTCTAGGCTCTTTTGATCATGGTTTTTAGGTAGACCAATAATTTTTAGATTATCATTCCTCGATCTGTTTTTCAGGTCAGTTGTTTTTCCAATGATATATTCACATTGTCTTCTTTTTTTTTTCTTTCTTTTGGTTTTATTTTAGAGTTTCTTGATTTCTCATAAAGTAATTAGCTTCCATTTGCTCCATTCTAATTTTTAATGAATTATTTTCTTCAGTGAGCTTTTGGACCTCCTTTTCCATTTCTCCAGTTCTGCTTTTTAAAGCATTCTTCTCTTCATTGGCTTTTGGGACCTCTTTCACCGTTTGGGTTAGTCTATTTTTAAAGGTGTTATTTTCTTCAGCATTTTTTTGGGTCTCCTTTAGTGAACTATTGACTCATTTTTCATGATTTTCTTGCATCACTCTTCTTTCTCTTCCCAATTTTTCTTCTGCTTTCCTTACTTGATTTTCAAAATCCTTTTTGAGCTCTTCCATAACCTGAGACCATTTCATATTTTTCTTGGAGGCTTTGGATGTAGGAGCTTTGACCTTGCTGTCTTCCCCCAGATGTTATACTTTGATCTTCCTCCAATTGTGTGCTTTGATCTTTGTCACCAAGGATGTAAGAAAATACTTTTTTACCAAAAAAGTAAAATTCTGCCTTCTTATTTTTTCCCCATTTGCTCATTTTCCTGCCAGTTACTTGACTTTTGAACCCTTTCTTAAGTGGAGGATGTACTACTCCAAATTTCAAGGGTTTTTGTGCAGCTGTTTTCAGAGAAAATCTCAGTTCCTTCAAAATGTCCTCTCCTGGCCTGTTCCCTGGTCCGTGGAGCAACCACAGGCACTCCTTTCAGTCTCAGAACTGTGAGGAGGATTTCCTTTCCATAGCCACACCAGCTCCACCATACCAGTGCTCTTCCTTGCCCCAGGACCATTACCTAGGACTGCAATCCAGATCAGCCACTCGATTTCCTCATTGTCTGTAGACTGAGAGCTCCAGAAGCAGCTGCTGCTGCACTGGGGCTGGGGTGGGACCAAGCTCCTCTCTCACCCAGGTGACCTACTGACCTTTGAAACTCTTTGGCATTTGTGGGTTGAGAAGTCTGGACACATCCGTAGCTGCCAGTGATTCAGTGCTCTGAGGCCTGCTCCAGTCCTATCTGTGCCTGTACTGCCTGCACTGGGCTGTGCTCTGCTCCAAGCACAGTGCAATAGACCCTTCCTGTTGGCTTTCCAGATTGTCTTGAGCTGGAAATCTGTTTCACTCTGTCATTTTGCGGCTTCTGCTACTTGAGAATTTGTTTAGAGTCATTTCGAGTATCATTTTGTTTAGAGTGTTTTGAAGGAGTATGGGGGGAGAGCTCAAATAGGTCCCTGCTTCTACTCTGCCATCTTGGCTCCACCCGCTACCATTCAGTTTATAGTAGACAGTACATTATATTCAGCATTTTTAAAATATAGTGAAGTGAGTTTGTTCCTAGTTTTGTGCAAGATTGTTTTCAAATTACTATTTTAGGAAAAGACCCAGTCATGAGAATTTAGTCAGAAAATGTATACCTTTATTTTTATCTGACTCTATACAGTATTTTTAATACAAAATTTTTTTCTTTTCAGTGGAGATGGTACCATGAGGAAAAACATTGATGTATGGAAAAAGTGGACGACACTAAATAGTTTGCAACTACATGGGTAAAATACGTGTTAAATTAGATGTAACTTTTCAGAATGAGAATTTCTTTGAAATAGACCTGTTTGATAAAGATTTGAAAAAAAAATTAGCTAAAATTATTCAACTTATGAAAAAGATCAGACCATTAGAATTTCAACTTCAAATTCCATTAATAGACCCAAAAAATTGGTGTGGTAGTCCAAATTGATTTATGAAAAATCACAATTAACTGATTTTGGAAACTTTTCATGAAGAATTCTTTCATCAGGGAGTATGAGTCATTTTTCCCTGAGAATATTTAAATCAGATGCCAAAACAATTAGTAGAAAATGGTATTTTTTAATTTTTAGAAGTAAAATAATTACTTCTCTTTATATGCATGGTATAATGATTTCTTTTAGTTTGATAGTTTTGAAAACAAAATTTAATAAGCTAATTACATTTTTGCTTTTTTAGAACTTTCCTTTTGTGATCCAGATGGTCTCTGAGAAGCAATTTTGAGAGTTTTGGTTGATTTTTACTATTCATATTTAAATCAAGCAATTGGAAGATCCTAAATATTCTTATTGCTTGCTGTAAGATTTGAGATAAAGTGAAATTCTTTTGATGTAAAACTACCCAGTCACAATTTGGTTAATATTACTATTTGCTTGTATAATGAAGAATCTTATAAAACTTAACTTGCTAAATGGTGATATTCTATAGTAGACTCAACTAAATTTCAGTGCTAGCTAAAAGAATTCTGAAAATATTGCCATTGACATTGCAAGGTCCTCCTAAGCTATGCTGATCAGACCAGCAGCAGATACCACATAATTTATAACCATTTTCATCCTAGATGTAATGTATCTGTAGCTAGACAAGATCTGACTTTTCCCATGAGCAAAACTACTAAAAGACCCTAACCCAAGAGAAAGAATTCTGCAAGAAATGCTAATTCTAAAATACTCTTATTTTACTCTATTAATTATTTTATAGGCCCTGACCATTTGCTGGGTTTTTTTTTACTAGTTTAACAGCAAATACTAAATGTATTTTTGAAATTACCTTCATTAACCTAGTGTTTTTTTAGTTCTGTTTTTATGAATTGATCAAAGTATTTCAAGAACTTCTAGAAGAATTTTCTAGTGTGTTTGTGTATTTCTTTTGGGGGGGGACAGAGGAGGCTCCATTTCTATTTAACCCATGTTAAATGTTATGTTATCCTTTTAGTTTACAGCTTAGGATAGCAACACGTGGGGTTGAACAGCTGGCTGAGGGTGGCAGGATGGTGTATTCTACATGTTCTTTAAATCCTATTGAGGATGAAGCAGTCATAGCCTCACTGTTGGAGAAGAGCGAAGGTAAAAATAATCATTTAAAAATGTGCACATGCATGTGGTCCTTAGTTGAATGATGTGTCTAATATTTCTTGAACTACCTGGATATTAGGGAACTAAAAGGAAAATTAGCTCTGTTGTACAGTCTTGATTTTTGTTGCATTCTTTTCCCAGTGTTTTATATATATTGATTGGAAAGTTGATGTGATCTGACACTGATTCCATAACCATTGGACAGTATAAAAAATATTAACTCTATGTCTTCACTTTTCAGTAAAGCTCTTAACTTTTCCTATCACATATCCAAAAGACCAAAGTAAGAAATTTTATACATAATTTAAATATTTATTGGTACCTTGACTAATCTTTGCAAAACAGTTTCTCATTGTAACCATTATTTTAGTTTTATCTGCAGAGGCAATATTTATAACTTATTGTGCTCCAGTTGTGATTTTAAAAAATTTGCCCATTTGTCTTTATTATTCAATAAGATCCTCTGATCTTGAACTTTTTAAGTCTTTTCCAGGTCCGGTATTCCATTTCTTTATTTTTCTATACTGTGTATCTGTCTGTATGCAATGCATTGCAAAAAAAACCCTTTGCTTCTTAAAAATACTTTAATGCTAAAAAGTTTTGAAAGTAATTATTTGAACTATAATTTACATGAATTATGCATACCTAATGAAATTAAACATAGAACTTCTCCAGGTCAGTTTTTTGATCATGTGGTTAATTAAGATTTTTTTTTAAAGGAGCTAAGAATTTAGATTTTATTTTCTTGCTTTCATACTTTCAGGAAAGGAAAAAACCACATTATATCCAAAGTCCCTGCTTTGATTTGATTGTCAAAAAACAAGCTCTATTTTAGAACAAATCAGTCTCAGATTTGCAATTTGCACTTGAATTTGTAACTTTTCCACCTTCTTTTAATATTTCAGCCTAGTTTTATAGTGTAGGTTACCTAACTCCTCAGGGTATCTTTGTTGCCACATAACTTCTTTTTTTAAGCATATAACTTTCACTTATTTAGATTCTCTGGGAGTCTTTAAGCATTATCATGTTTTAAAGCTGGAAGGGCTCTTAGAGAACAAGATCTGCTCCTGCCTCTGGTGGCATATTTTTAAAAAATAATGTGTTTCTCTAAATTCTTTCCTTTTACTCAAGTACCACATTTACCTAGTTATCAGGTTTTTTTTGATTATATCTCAAAAAAATCTTTCATATCCATGTCCTCTCCATTTTATGGCTACTACCACTAAGTTGGTCTCTTGGCATATAGTCTTTAACCCTTTGCAATGTATCCTTCATAGAACTACTAAATGAATCTTGACCTCACCCTGAATTTGAGTTTAGTCCAACTTGCCAAAGACCTGACCGTCCAGTATTTGCTGACTCAAACTGAAAGGAGGGCTTGCTTCTTCCTTCCTACATGCCCCCCTCCCTTTTGTTTGGAATGACCAACTGTAGAAGCTGAGCCCACTGCCTCTTCATTACTATGGCAAGAATCACCTCATTTAAATACTTATTGCTGTAATCTGCCGTCACTCTTCTTCTTTAAGAAGGCTAATTACTGGCACAGAATTTCTTCTCTGCACTCTACCATTTCCCTCATTCTTGGAGAACTTCAGTATGTATGATGGCCTCTTAAACTCAGGCCTCACATTTCATCCGTCTTAATACCTTAACTCAATTTGCTTCATTGATTTTAACCGGTTGGTAAATCTTAGAAAATATTCCTTGAGAGTAATAAAAGTGAAATTAGGTTTGGAGTTTCTGTGTCTTCTCTCCCCAATTAAAAAAAAAAACTTAGAATTTCTAATAATTTTTTATGGTATTTTGTAATGGGAGACTTTTAACTAAAGCTTATTTGTATATGTGCATACATAAACACCCATATGTAGAGTTTGTAAGTCCAACCTTATTAGCTCTTTTCTCTCTTGTACAGGTGCTTTGGAGCTTGCTGATGTTTCTTCTGAGTTGCCAGGTTTAAAGTGGATGCCTGGGATCACACAGTGGAAGGTAATAAAGAAAATATTTAAAACAGTTTAAGTGATTTTAGCTATAAGGTCATTTTCATTACATAGAAGGATTCACCAGTGACTGAATTACTAATTACATTTAATTCAGTAAGGAGTAATATTATATTTGGGTATAGAGATTAAGTGTAATTAATAATGAAATAATTTGTAATGTCACACTACAAAAATACTGGTATTATGGTTTCTCAACCATACTATAAGTAGGAAAAGTATTTTTTTCCTATCTCTCGAATTACATCCTTTTATTTTTCTAGGATAAAATATAAGCAGCTCTTTCAATGTGAAATAATTTACTGCTTAAGACTAAAGTGAGGGAGACTGAAAGTTGTTAAACTTAAGGTTTCAGATTTTATTATTTAATCTTTATGCACATTTTTTCCTGTGAGTTGCTGAGAAAATTCTTCTGCCTTTGGTCTCTTTCATCATAGTGTAATTTTCATCGCAGATGTGAACTTAATAGCAGTAATGATAATTATAGAACTTTAACCTCTGTGCTTTTTAATTTTCAGACTCAGTTGTGATGTGGTTTTTTTTGTTTGTTTTTTTACTGCAGGTAATGACAAAAGATGGACAGTGGTTTGCAGATTGGAAAGATGTACCTCAAAGTAGGCATACTCAAATTCGCCCTACTATGTTCCCCCCAAAAGGTGAAGAAAATTTAAAGAAAATGAACTTAGAACATTGGTGAGTTTGTGTATATTGGTAATTGCAGGCATTGTTTTATGTACTTTTAGTTTTGGAGGTTTCAGGTGAAATGGTTGGTTTATTTGTAGGAATTCTTTTGGTAGGCTTTGCAGTAGTATATGAAATGTGTCTCTAAGTCAGTATGTGCCACAGTCCTTAGGTACATGTTGATTATTTACAGCAGTTTGAGATCTTTGGTGACCTCTCTCACATTCCAGTTGTATACAACCTGTGTATCAGATTCTCTGGTCATACTTAAGGTGTGTAAAAGTATTTGCACCGGTGTGAGGACTGATCCTCCCTTGAGATACTTATATTCCCCATACACATGCCTTAAACTTATATTCACTTTTATCTTCTATACCTTTTTCCTGGTAAGTAGGGAAAGGAAACAAGCTATCAGAATCAGGACTGGGCATACAAGTGAAAGGGATCAGAATTATTTGCAAGAATTCTGAGTTCTTACATGATTGGGAGTCATGGGCATTTGTGATGAACTGATGGAAGAGTCATGATACTAGTGGCAGATGTAGTATTTAAACCTCTCTTACTAAAGCAGTTGTACTGCCAAATTTGTGAATGACAGGATTTGATAACTGTGTGGTTATGGTGTTTATGTTAATTTGTTCCACTATGCTACTTGGTTATATATGGGTTTTTTGGTTTTTTTATATGCAAAATAACCATGACCAGCTCTTGGTTAACTGCTGGGTTATTTTTATGAATAAAAATAATTCACCAAATAAATGAATGACTTGAATATGTCTGTTTTTTTGTTTTTTTCATTAGTCTTCGTATATTACCACATCACCAGAATACTGGAGGGTTCTTTGTAGCAGTATTAGTCAAGAAATCTTCAATGCCCTGGAATAAACGTCAGCCCAAGGTAAAATTTATCCTTAGAACAGCTCTACTAAGTATTACTTGAGTGCTGAAACTAACAAGTTCAGGGAAAACAGGATGTACAGAGAGTGTGAAGGAGGAGAGTACTAGGGGCCTGTCTACCTAGTATTGTAAACTATTCTACAAATATTAAGTGTTACTGTTACCTTCTCATTATGTACCTCAATGAGGAGAAAAACCTCAGACTTGAAGAAGTAGTGAATTCTTAGTTATTAGCATAAGCCGTAGGTTATGAAACACTTGACAGGAATGCTCTGTATAAAAATAATGAGTAGTCATAGGTTATATATGAATACTACTTGTTTTATGATATAATTTTTTTTGTTTTAGTTTTCCTTCAAGTTGATCCTTAAAGTATATGAGAAGGAAATCCCCCCCCCTTTTTTTTTTTTTTTTTTTTGCAAATATGGGTTTTGATAAACAAGTCTGTTGGCACTTAGTCTTTTATGATTCTGTGAAGTTTAATCTTGTTTTTTTTTCCCCCTCCCTCCAGAATTAAAATATTCTCAGTGCATGTTTCATTGGAAGGCTTCTATTTAACTTTATGTCCACCTTAATTACCTTTCTTTGGACTAAAACTCCTTACATACTAAAACGGTACATGACATATGACTGTATACATTTATATTAGTAATGCCTATTCTAGAATAGGTTGACTTGTTTATGAAATAAATAAAACACCAGCTTCTGAATGTTGATTAAAAAAAATGTTGAGCTTCCTTAAATATGGTTGGTTAAAGCTCATCATTTTCATTCCATAGCAGAGAATATTCATACTAGAGGTATTAATTAGAGGTCTTTGTGTGATTTGAACAGAATTCATGCCTGAAGCTTGGCTAAAAACCATCTCAGATACAAATCTGATGGAAATGTTAGCTGTCTATAGCTGGAGTTTCCTGCTTATATTCTAACATTAATTAGACCTTAAGAAAGCAGTGTAGTGATTGGGGGTGGAGCCAAGATGGCGGTGTAGCAGCAGCAACATATCGCAGCTCTCACATAGCCACCCCAAAATACCCATAAAATAGGACTCTAAACCAATCCTAGAACTCCAAAACGCACACAAGGATACTTCCCACTAAAGTCAGCTCGGCTATGAGGAACCATATCAGCACTGTGAACCGAAGCCAGCCTGGCCTGAAGCCACGGCTGTGCCCCAGGGGCGGCGGAAGAGCCTTTCAGGTGAGGGGATTAGCACCAGCTGCGAGTGGGGATTGCAAAAGGGGGAGATAAGCAGTCTGGCCGAAAGGTCTCCAGAGCGGAAAAGAGAAAGGCAGAGGTTTTGCACCCGCCTCCACTTTGTAGCTTCCCGCC
>CM053587.1:35941214-35965835 GCA_028646515.1 Pseudochirops corinnae
AAAAGGAGTTCGCAGCCGCAGCCACTGCCTATGACGCCGCTTCCAGTCCGCACCGCACAGAGACTAGCTTGGCTCCGGCGTTCTCTTGCTCCACCCCTTCCTGCTACATCAGCAAGCTCAAGGGGCGTGGAAGATCTTCAAATCCCAGTATCGTTCCTGATGGTTTTTTTTTTTATCTTCCCACCCACAATAGGGTGAGACTTAACCTAAAAAAAGACAAAGGGACCTAATTGACCCTACCTTCCTTGACATAACTTCCTAGTCTTCTAAGGGTATAAAGCAAGTCACAGCCACATAGAGTCTATGCCTTTCTGACTTGGATTTCTGAAGAGCACAGAAATGTACCTTACCATATGCTACCCTGATGAACAGATGAGTTTCCTCATGAAAACAAGGGGGCCATATCAGGAGAATTTAAGTACCAAGATATCTTGTTGCATTCCCTTGCTGTGTTAGGGTAAGGTAAAATTCCATTTGTTAACCATCTAATGACTTGAATCCTCATTTTACCCTAATATTGAATGTGAACTAAGAGAGTGCTAGTATTAGAATGGTCCGTAACACCAAGGTTAAATAGAGAATAAGTAGCAGACCCTGAAATGAAGAGAGGTCTCTGACTCCAAATATAGGACTTTCCACTAGAGGATGCTGCTTTTTCACTGCTCTCCAAATTGTCTCCTTCACAAGTTTTCTATTTCGTATGTGGCATTGCCATCCTTCCAGTCTTTAAAGCTTAGCATTTTAACTTTCCCTTCTCCTATCCTTATATCCACCAAAGGAATGATGATGAGGTATACTAACCAAATCATTTCCTCTACTTTTTCTTGATTCTTTTATTTCAATGTCCCAGATTCTTTCCGCTATTACCAATATGTCTAGTACTTCCTCACCTCATTACTAAATTTCCATGTTAGCTTCCTAACCAGCCGTCCTCTACAAGTCAGAATTCTTTCTCCCTCTCAAGTCAGCAAACAAACATTTATTAAGCACCTACTATATACCAGGCACTCTGCTAAGTGCTGGGGGTACAAAGAAAAACAAAACTCCCTCTTGGAGCTCAGTCTAATGAGGGAGACAGCATGCAAACAACTTTTAACAAGATATATAAAGGATAAATTGAAGATGATCAGCAAAATGAAGGCTCTACAATGATGGGGGATCAAGGAAGCCTTCTTGTAGTAGGTGGGATTTTAGCTGGGACTTGAAGGAAGCCAGAAAGCAGAGATGAGAAGGGAGAAAATTCTAAGCATGAGAGACAATCAGTGAAAATGTATGCAGATGGGAGATAGAGTGCCTTATCTATCCCAGAGAACAAAATATTTCGAGAACATTTTCATTTTAACTCTGAAAAACTGGGTTTACATAAGTTTTAAAAAATTGTTTTTTACATGCAACTGGGAAATAAGATACACAGCCAAGGGGGTATAAAAATCCACCTTGCCCTACAAAAAGCAAGCGGAGGTTGGGGGGAATATAAGAGAGGGCAGATTAGGGGAAGGGATATTCAGTATGCTTGCCATCTTGGGGTGGGAGGTAGGGGAGAGATGGGAAGTAAATCTGTAACTCAAAATCTTTGAGAAACAAATGTTGAAAACTAAAAATAAATTTTTAAAACTATTTTTAAAGTAAAAAAAAAAAACCTGAGTTTATCTTTTTTCCTCTGCTCAAAATGCATTAGAAGTAGTACCTTGCAAATCAAATCTAAACTCTGTCATGCAAGTCCTCCACAGTCTGGCTCTTTACCTATCCAGTTTTATTCCCCACTACTCCTTTTTTTTTAAACAATACAATTTTCTGGAACATGGATTTATTCATACAACAAAGATATTGTAAATTTTATCATTATTTGTAAAATGTGTGCTACAACTCTTTGTAGCACTAAAATTGATAGTAAACATGCACACACACATATATACATATATATGCATATATTTGTTAAAATTTGCTATTTATTTTTAACATTATTTTGTCTTTTTAAATTTTGAGTTCCAAGTTCTCTCCCTCCCACCAGCCCTCTACCCAAGGAAAAGGTAAGCAAAATTATGTCAATTATACATATGAAATCATGCAAAACATATTTCCATATTTGCCATGTCACAAAGCAGCAAGAAAAAATTTCAAGTGAAAAAAAAATACTTCAATTTACACTAAGAGTTCATCAGTTCTCTCTCTGAAAGTGGACAGCATTTTTCATCATGAGTCCTTCAGTAGTTGTGTTTCATAGTTGATCATCCTTAGAATATGGCTGTTACTGTGTATAAGGATATTCTGATTCTGCTCACTTCACTCTGCATCAGTTCATATAGGTCTTCCCAGGTTTTTCTAAAACCAACCCCCTCACCGTTTCATACAGTACAATAGTATTCCATCACAATCATATATCACAACTTGTCCAACCATTCTCCAATCCCCTCAATTTCCAATTCTTTGCCACCACAAAAAGAACTGTTGTAAATATTTTTGCAGATGGGCCTTTTTCTTTTCCTCTGATCTCTTTGGGATACAAACCAAGTAATGGTATTGCTGGGCCAAGGGGTATGCAGTTTTACAGCCCTTTGGATATAACTCCAAATTGTTCTCTAGAATGATTGTATCACTTTACAACCCCATCAACAATGCATTAATGTCATTTTTTTTTTCCCGCATCCACTCTAGGATTTGTCATTTTCTTTTTCTGTTAGCCAATCTGATGGGTGTGAGATGGTACCTCAAAGTTGTTTTTGTTTGCACTTGTCCAATCAATAGCGATTTAGAGCATTTTCCCATACGAGTATAGATAGCTTTGATTTCTTCATTTGAAAATTTCCCATTCATATCCTTTGACTGTTTATCAATTGGGAAATGGCTCTTATTTTAATAAATTTGACCTAATTCCACATATATGAGAAATGAGGCCTTTATCAGAGCAACTTGCTGTAATTTTTTTTAAGTATTACTTCATTTTCTATGGTACCTTTTATTAAAGCAATGTTTCCCTGATTATCTCTTTTGTCTATTTTTGCTTTTGCTTTGTTTGAGATCATGATTATTAACCCTGACTTTTTTACTTCAGCTGAGGCATAATAGATTCTTCTCCAACCTCCAATTTTAATTCTGCGTGTGTGTGTGTCTTTATGTTTCAAGTGCCTCTTTTGTAAACAACTTGTCATTGGATTCTGCTTTCTAACCCATTCTGCTATCTAATTGAAATTTCTAATCCATTTGGCCACTCCCATCTTATAGCTAAATTCATCCAATTCTCATTCATTTATGATTACTATGTATTTATTTCCAGCCCATTTTCTTCAATCTATCCTTTTCTCTTTCCCCTATCCCTCCTCCAAAGTTTGTTTTGCTTCCAATCACTGCCTCCCTTAACCTGCCCTCCCTTTTATCACCCTATATCTCTTACCTCCTTCACCTCCTACTTCCTTGTAGGGTAAGATAGATTCCTTTACTAGAAAGTTGCAGGGGAGGGAAAGGGGAAGGATATGAGAGAACAGATTGGGGAAAGGGGTATTCAGCAGGCTTGCTATTTTGGGGTGTGGGTAAGGGAAAGATCAGAGAAAAATTTGTAACTCAAAAACTGGAAATAAATGTTGAAAACTAAAAATAAATTGGAAAAAAATAAATTTTATAAAGATTCCTATATATTCCAGTGTGTATATATATTCTTCCTTCTTTGAACCAATTGTGATGAGTGAGGTTCAAGCATTCTCCCTACCCCCAACGTAAAAGCTCTTCCTTGCACACCTTTTATGTACTTTCCCCCATTCTTCCTCTTCCTTCCCCCTTCTCATCCCTCCACTTTTTGGAGACTTAGGGGTGGGTAATCATTCAAATATAATTGATTCACACTGTTCCCTCTATGTAAACTCCATCTAATTGCTCTAATAATGATGAAATTATTAGGAGTTACATGTATCATCTTCCTGTAATGTAAATAGTTTAACCTTATTGAATCCATTATGATTTCTTTTTCATGTTTACCTTTTCCCTTTGTTTGAATGTCAAATTTTTTATCCTGCTCCGATCAGTGTTTGAAAAGCTCTAAAGGAAAGCGTGGGAGAGAAGAAGTATAAAACTACCCACCAAACTGAAGGTTTATACAGCCATTGTGCAGTCTTCATTGTTATGTACTTGTGAAACCTGGACAGTCTATCAGCACCATGCCAGGAAATTAAATCGTTTCTATTTTAATTATCCTAGGAAGGAAGATTCTGAAGATCACCAGGCAAGACAAGATACCAGAAGCTGAAGTTATTTCTCAAGCTGAACTGCCAAGCATTTGAACCCTACTACAGAGGAGTGCAGCTCTGGCCTTGTTCAAATGTCAAATGTGCATATACCTAAAAGACTATTTTACAAAAAAGTCCACACAAGGCAAGCACTCACATAGGTCAGAAGCACTACAGACACTCTCTGAAGTCTCTCTGAAGAACTCTGGAATTGGGAGACAAGGGAAATACTGGCACTGGACTGTCCAGCATGCTGTGCCCACATTATGCAGCTCAAAAGAAATGAGATGCATAAACTTAAAAACATCTTAATGTTCATACAATTTGTGCCCAATCTGTGGTGGAGCTTTCTAAGATTGCATTGGTCTGATCAGTCACATTATATGCTGATCCCAACACAGTGATGTCATTACGATGTGGTGAGATGTGTTTGCCTATCAATTATGCCATCTATTGCAACAAGGAAATGCTGAAAAAATATATGGAAATCTGAATTATACTCTGGTCTCAGAAATTTATGAGCTTTGTCATGTTAACTTATTTCAGTTTACCTCTGATTCTTGATGTGTAAAGTGGAAAGTTGTGAGGATCAAAATATGATTGTGAAGTGCTTAACACAGTAACTGGCATATTATTCCTTTCAGTGAATATAACTGCATATTGGATTTTAGATGTGATTAGTATAAAATATCAAAGGAAGTAAGATTAATGATTTTCTATGTAAGGTAATTTGGAAATTAATTTGGCTGAATTGATATCATGATTGGAAATAAGTTGTTTCATGTTTTAAAGACGTATTACTGTGTATATTTCTAAATTCTCTTACATTGTGGAATTGGGGGAAACACTCTCAGAAATGTTCTTAGAAAAACTTTTTTAAAAAATCTAGATGCTGCTAAGATTATGAATTGAATTTTTAAAAGAATGTGACAAAAGTAGATATATGAAAACTTAAATAATGGGGTACATTATTTTCAAACTGATAACGTTTACCATAATAGTGATATTTCCTTTGCAAAATTTTGGCCATCACTTATAAAAATTAAGAAAATGTTTAAGATGATTTAAAGATTATTTAAGCCCTAAGCTGTGGTTAGTGAAATTTTGCTATCTGAGGTTAAAAAAAAACTCTTGGCAATATTTTGTCATTGCATTGATAGTCACATGAATTGTCATGAAGTCAATTGTAGAAAATGGCATGCGGATGCCTGTCCCTGGGAAAGTTGAGGGAACAAACCTTGGCAAGGTCTAAGGTAGGATCCCCTTGACTCAGTTTCCCCATTGTACTATGTTCTTTCTGAATAAATCTCCCCATGTGGTTAATCCTGAGTCTGGCTTTTTATACTCTGATATGACTGGTTGTCAGATATGACTTGTGCCTGGAATCAAATAGAGCTAAGGGTGTTTTCCCTGTTATGGTATATGTCAGGTCAGTCTGTGCTCTTAAGAGGATAAGTCTTGACACTGTTTTAACAATTTCCCTTCTTTTCCTTGCATAGCAAATTTTCATAATCAGGGCAGGTGAGCAGTAGAAATTTGGTAAGTACAATACTAAATCAATTAATAGACTATGACTAGAACATTTCTGAGTTTACTATAATACGATGCAAGTATAAAAAAAAATTACAATTTTAATCTGTATTTGTGATCAAATTTTAATATAGAGATATATCCTCCTAAAGGGGGAATTTGAGTAGTAAGACAAAGACGTAATGTATTAAGTTCTCAAAAATGGATTAAGGATTTTACATATAAAATTGTATTGAAAAAGTAAAATTATTTTCCCATTTTAAAACTTATCTGTCTGATAATTTTAAAAGACAGAAAGGTTAATTTTCATAAGTTAAACCCTCATGACTTTTAAAATTTTTCAAATTTCATTATTTTTTTATTTAACATTTTATTTTCCCCCAGTTACATGTGAAAACAATTAACATTTGCCTTTAAAACTTTGAGTTCTAAATTCTCTCTCTTCCACCCAACTCCCCCTCATTGAGGAGGCAAGCAATTTGATATAGGTTATATATGTGTAGTCACGCAAAACATATCCATAAGTCATATTGTGAAAGAAAACATATACACACACAAAACCTCAAAAATAAAGTTCTGGTTTTTTTTAAGTATGTTTCAATCTGTATTCAAACACCATCGATTCTTTCTCTGCGGATAGATTGCATTTTTTCATCCTAAGTCCTTCAGAACTGTCTTGGATTGTTGTATTGCTATGAACAGCTAAGTCATTCACAGCTGACCATCTTAGAATACTCCAGTTACTTTGTACACAGTACATTTCACTTTGCATCAGCTTAGGCAAGTCTTTTCCAGGTTTTTCTGAGAGCATCCGATTTATCATTTCTTACAGAACAGTATTACATCATAATCACATACCACAACTTGTTCAGTCATTCCCCAACTGACAGGCTGCCCCTCAATTTCTAATTCTTTGCCCCCAGAAAAGAGTTGCCATAAATATTTTTGTACATATAGGTCATTTTCCTTCATTTTCAGTGATATAAAAGTTAACCCATGGGAAACTGATATCACCAAGTGAAATACTAGAGGTACAGAAGGTAAGAAGGAAAGCTGACTCAAGAGGGACACTGAGTTAGCTGATATGATCTTAAGAATCAGAAAAGGAAGTGATCAACGTGGAGAACCAAGAGAAAAGTTGTCATGAAATATGTCAGGGAAGTCATCATGAAAATCCAGAGAAAAGAGTATTAAGAGTATGACTGACAGCATCAAATACTACAGAGATCAAGAAGATGAGAACTGAGAAAAGTTCATTAAATTTGGCAAAAGATCATAGTAACTTTGAAAAGTAGTTTCATGAATGATGAAGCTGAAAGTCAGACTGTAAAGAGTTAAGAACTTGAAAGTTAGAAAAGGAAGTGGAGGCACTAATAATAAAAACAGAACCATATAAAAGATTCAGTTAAATAAGATCACTTTTGACTGGTAAGCAAAATCACAATACATAAATAAACTATTCTGAGAAAAGTTTACTTGTCCTTTATTTCAAAAGGTACAATGGTTACCTGAAAACTCAGATATTAACCTCATTGCATAAAAATGTACCACCAAAATGTGCAACTTACACAATTATTAAAGCAAACAGCATTTTTCATAAGGGTTCATATACATACACACAAGTTTGCGTGTATGTATGTATGTATATATATATATATATATGAAATGTATTTTAAAAATCATTAATGGATTGTAAGATCCATTCATCTATACTTCATGAGAATTCCTTCCAACAAATAGAGGCATAAACAAAAGAGTTCTAAAAAAGGAAAATCCATAAGCAGTTTTATTCTCTAGACTTCACAATGGAAATAAGATTTAACTGGTGCAAAGTCCATTGCCGGCAACAGACACACCAAAACCAGCAGTGTTATAAAAACAAAGGGGCCAGGAAAAGCAGTTATTTTATAAGCAGCTGGAAAATACCTCTTGCTAAGCTCCATACAACGGTAAAATGAGGGACTGTGTATGATGATGTTCATGCCTCTCTGTAATATATTTTTAAAAATTTATTTACAGACAAGTCAAAGTTCTAGATTTTTAACGCAACAAAGCAAAGCAGGCAGATGAGAACTAAAAAGCATTGAGTCTTTGGCACTATTATGGTCAGCACTGGGCTTGATTTTTAGAATCTTGTGGCTTGTCATTTCCTATTTTATTCTCTGTTTCATCAAGTGCACGTTCCAGTGGCTCCTGCATCAACTCATCCAATTCATCTTCTATTTGTGAATTCGAGTTGACCAATTCTTTTGCGCTGCACTCCATGTCCATTTCCTTATCCATCTGTTTGGCAATGGCCTGGTCCTCTCCTAATTTATTTGTAGACTCATCTTTTCTCTTCTCTCTAAACACCTCCACTCCCATCATCCTCAGATAATGAAGTCGTTCATTCTTGGGTACAAAAGCACGAATTGAAGTCTTTCCACGCCACCCACACAACACAATAGGGCACTGAAGAGTATCTGGTTTCCTATATCCAAAATGTGAAAACATTTCATTTTTTTCATATGAACACCGAAGTAATTTAAAAAGTTAAAAGATATAGTACATGATATAACAGTAAATACTGTCAATGATTTTATAATGACTTTTCCAAGTTTTAAGATGCAAAACCATCTCTGCTCTTAATGCAATAACATTTATCATCTTGAATTTATAGATCATTTTCCTTTAAAGAGCTCAAGTCACTTTCATGCAATGAACTAGAAACTGTGGTGGTTGATAGTGAGCTGGCCTCAGAGTCAGGATTTAATTCCTGCCTCTGACACACACTGACCATGAAACTCTGGGCAGGGGGCGGCTAGGTGGCACAGTGAGTAGAGCACCAGCCTTGGACTCAGGAGCACCCAAGTTCAAATCCAGCCTCAGACACTTGACACACTTACTAGCTGTGTGACTTTGGGCAGGTCACTTAACTCCAATTGCCCTCCAAAAAGCAAAAACTAAAACCAAACCAACAAAAAAGAAACTCTGGGCAGGCAAGTCCCTTCCTTTCTCAGTTTCCCCATGATGAACTAAGAATAGAGTAGAAGGGAAGGTGCCAAGCCACGATGGGGGCTGTTCCTCAGTAGGAAATCCCTATGCCAAAGTAATCACAGGTCCAGTCTGTATTCCCTATGCTGAACTAAGAAACTAATCAACACATCTTAATGGATGCCATTTTTAAGGGGAAAAAAAATATCCAACCCTAAACTTTTTTGCATACATACTTCAAAATATACTTATTACTGGGAATGCTGTTTAAAAAAAACCTTTGCCTGACAGTTAAAACATTTTTTTTGAAATTTCATGGTGTAGAGACCTCAGTGTGAAGAACTTCCTATGTCAGTTTCTTTCCAGTCGAAATTTCTTCAAAATGTTCTTACGGTTTTAGAAGTCTAAGACCTTACTTCACGTGTGTTCTCTCTTGTTCTAGTCCCTCAGAAATTTCCCCCGCCCCCAACTTTTTTTGTGTTAATGAAATCCCTTCTCCCATGCTTCAGAGACAACTTTCATTTTTTCTTACCTTTCACTCAAACAACAAATCCTGCCAAATGTTCCATAGAATGACTCACTCATCATACCTTTCTTTCTGTTCCCACTGCTATCATCCTAGCTCAACTCTTCCTGAATGGTTTCCTCCAATATACCTAAATAACAGTGCCAAACTTTTAAAGGTCTTAAGATAACTGATATATATCACTAGCCCACTTTAACACTTCTCATGCTTTTTGGTGTGAATATAGAAGGTAGCTCCAAATTCCCAACCTAGCATTCAACCAACAAACTTACTTTTTACTACTTGACATTATACGAGCCCTGTTCTAAGTACATTAATCTTTGTCTCCTGCACATATGTTCACTCCCAGCATACAGCTCTGATTATCCAGATCATACACATCTTTCAAGATTCAGCTCAACCTCTACATCGCTTTGATAAGGCTCTCTCACAATTCAAATCAAGATTAAAATCTCTTTTCTGAATTCTTATAGCATTTATTTTGTGTCTGTACTATATGCTTTGGTATTTAATGACATACTGTGTCTTGCATTGTTTATCATTTCCACCCTGTTTAAATTTCATCTGGGTTTCAGGGTCCTAAGATCAGGAGCCATGCTTGAGTTACTCTCATTGCCAGTATTAGCAGGATGCACACAGAAGACAATCAATAATTTCAGAATACACAAAGAGGCAATGATAAAAACCACATCTCATTATAAGGCCAAGGGAGGACTAGCAGAGCCTACCCCTGGTTAAGTCAACAATAAAAGGAGAAGGATGATAAAAAGGGATGAGGACAAAAATTCTAAGATTCTGAAGTCATTCTCTAGTTATTTCCTAATAACTTATAAAGTACTCACTTTTGTACTTTCAACCTGTCATTCTGAGCTGAAGGAAAAACAAAGATGCCATTTCCAAGTTTATTTTGCCAAGTAATGCCAGGAGCACCCTTAGTTTTCAGTTCTACTGCTACTCACCCAGACAGTATTCAACAAGAAGAAATAAAATTATTTTTTAAATGTTATTAATTTCTCAAGAATTTTCAAGATTTATTTCTGCATAAGGTTCTGAAGAATGATTTTTCCTCTGGAATTAACAATCCAGAGGCAGTTTTAAGCTGGCATTTTTATCAAGGTGCTCTCAAAGTCCACTGGTAACAGTATTTGACTGCAATACATATGCTAAAAGAGCTGGATAAAAGTTTAGTTTTCAAATGTCCCCAGTAGTGTTCCAGAGAGCTTTTCAGTATTTGCATTTCAAATTATTTTAAATAAAACTTCATTCAAATTCCTACCATTTCAAAACACCCTCTCACAAAAATGAAAACTCTAAAACTCTCCACTTAACCATTTAGTCAAAGGACATTTATTTACTTACTGAGCATCTGGTTCATATTTCAGGACAATGCTTCCTTTAGCTAGAAGACAAATCAAAGATATTTATCTAGTACTATTTCTAGCATAAACAATGTCAAAATTATTTAGTGACAACTTACAATGTACTCAGCACTGCAGAGAATATAGACAAAGTACAAAAGATGGACCTCATCTTTAAGAAGATGTTTATTATCTAGCTAGAAAGACATGGTATCTATGCACAAAACATTCAAACAATATAATACACTACAGGGTAAAATGATGGTACAGATATGTAACGGGAATTCAGAAAGGGGAAATTAATGAAGGACAGGAGTAGTCAAGGAAAGCTTGGATGTTTCTTAAAATATGATGACAGGAACAACAAAGTCAGAATATGAAGGGACTTGAAATTCAAACAGAGGACTTTCAATCTGATGTTGTGAAAAGTCTGGTGGCAATTACAGTTTTTTTGAATGGAAAATTAAGATAATAAAAATAATCTTTTAGGATCACAGAATCTCAAAGATGGAAAGAAAGTTAAAAGGTCATCCAATCAAACTTGTATATGAACAAAGACTTCCTACATAATCCAATACAACAAGCTTTTTATTAAGTACCCAATATATGCAAAGCACTGAGCTGGGTTCTGTGGATACAAAGATAAAACAAAGAAAAAATCCCACATACCAAGGAGCTTATTAATATCAAACTGATTTTACTACCCAGGATGCTACATGCATGATCTCATTTGCCTATAAGATAGGTACTAAAAGTATCATTAGCTCATTTTACAGATCAGAAGACCGAGGCACAGAGAAGTTAACACACATGACCATGGTCACAGAAGAGAAATCCAGGCCTTCCTATGAAATGCTGTCTTTCAACAAACTTGAAAAAGTGTTCATCCAGTCTTGGCTTAAAGACCTTTAGTGATGGATGACCCCACCTAACTCCTAAGGGAGCTCATTCCACTTTTGGACAGCTAATTGTCAGGAAGTTCTCCTTTACATGAACCCTACGTCTACTTCTTTCCAATTTACACCCATGTGGGCAGAGCCAAGATAGCGGAGTAGAAACACAAACTTGGTGCAGGTTCCTGGTTCAATCACTTCCAATACATGTTAAAAAATTACTCTAAACAAACTTTAGAGCTACAGAACTCACAAAGAGAAACAAATCTCCCACTGAAAGAAGGCAGGCCAACAGGAAAGGTCTATCGCACCAGGCTGGGAGCCAAGTGCAGCTCCAGACTGCAGGAGACAGAATCACCAGCAGCTGTAGTGGTTTCCAGACTTAGCAACCCACAAACTCCAAAAAGGAAGTAAAAGGTCAGTGTGGAACTCTGTGGGAACAGGGGGACCCAGGGCACGATCTGGTCCCTGCCCCCAGGGCGAGCAGCCAGCCGCTGCCTGGCTGCCTCAAAAGCTCCTGGCTTGCAGATTGCAGGGAGACCAAGCCACCATTTCAGGGGGTAATTGCTCTTGCTTTAACCTGCTTGGATCTGGATCACAGTCTTGGGTAGTGGTCCTGGGGTGTGTGACCAGTGAGCTAGAGCTTGTGGTGTCTGTAGAGAGGGTGCCCAACTAATAGCTCCAGCAGCTGCAAAAACCCCAGCCATTTGGGACAAAGGTCTCTCCATTCTGGAAGTAGAGTTCTACTGTGGCAAAGAGATCAAAAGTCAAATAATTGACTGGCAAGATAAGCAAGCCCAGGAAACATAATCAAACCATAGATTCCTTTTTTGGGGACAAAAAGAATCAAGGCATGGAGTGGGAGGAAGACGGCAAAGTCAGAACTCCTACATCAAAAGCATCCAAGAAAAATATGAACTGGTTACAGGACATACATACTGGTTACAGCTCAAGAAGGATTTTGAAAATCAAGAAAGAGAAGTAGAGGAAAAATTGGGAAGAGAAATGAAAATGATGCACGAAAATCAGGAAAAGTAAGTCAAGAGCCTGTTATAGGAGACCCAAAAATACACTGAAGAAAATAACACCTTAAAAAACAGACTAACTCAAATGGCAAAAGAGGCTCAGAGGCTCAAAAAGCTAGTGAGGAGAAGAATGCCTTAAAAAGTCAATTTCCACCCATTACTGCTCGTTCTGTTCTAAGCCAAACAAAACAAGCCTGATCTATCTGAAGAAGCATCTATAGCTGTAGGGGCAAGACAAGAGTCAAAGACCCTGGAGATAGAAAGGAGAGCTAAAATGTTGTTTGGTGAGGAGTGCTTAGATCAGCCGTTCTCAACCTGTGGGCCGAATGACCCTTTCACAGGGCTTGCCTAGGACCATCAGAAAATACTTATTTCCAATGGTCTTAGGAACCAAGATCACGTGCAGATACGCCCACATGCAGGATATTTTGAAGGAAGAACAAAATTTGGCAAATGACTGGGTACGCAGAATGAAGGCAATCTGGCGCTCTTAAGGAGCAAAGGGCCACTGAGAGAAACACAAGGTAGGAAGAGGATATAAAATAGTAATTACTCTAAATCAAAAAGTTAAATGCTGTCTCTAGCAGGGTCATACATTCTACAATAATGCTATCTCCAGCTACAACTGTAATAATTAAGTGTATCATTTTTTTAAAAAGCAAACATATCTGAAATGATAACCTTTGGAAATACTTTTATATCCTTATTTATTATCAGAGACAAAATACGGAACTAAATGGACCATTAGAAAGTCCCAAAATGACATTTCTTATAATCTCTTGTACTTCCTTAAGGACCAATAAAAGCTGCATGCTCATCATAAAAGAGAAATAGTTTCTATGAAACTGAGTCAAAAATACAAGATGAAAAAGGTTAAATCAGATGGAATAAAGAATTAGGAGCAAAATGAGCAAAAATTAGAGAAAAAAGAATGCTTTTCTTTTTCAAGAAGAAATATGAAGCTCTCCTCCACATTGAGGCAAGTACCTGAAATATAGAAATGAAAAACAAGTACCAAGCTCAATTGTATGCAAGAGACGATGTAATAATTTTTCATTTTATTTCATCGAAATAATACTGTTCAAAATGTCAAAAGAACAGCTTAAGGTGAATATTTACATATATCTAATTAAATGTTTACACACAAGGCTGAAGCTTTGAGGCCTTTGTTCTATCATTCAGATTCCTTTCCCACTTGTTTCCAGATTACTCTTGAGAAATCTTAAAACAACATATTCCACAGGTCTTATTCTATCAGGGGAGTATTTTGTTTTTTTTACATAAAGCAAAAAAAAGATATTACAATCAGATGAATTTCAATCTGCAGTTAAGTCACTGCTTTTGATTGCTTAATTTTTTGGACTGATGTCCCAGTGAACTATTTTTAAGTGTCTTTGGAGAATTTTAGGTAAGACAGCATCAAAGAAAACTATATTTGGCAGATGAAGTTATAATAAGTAAACCTGTTTGGGAAACCCCAAGTCACTAATAAAGCGGTTAGTATAATTTAAAGTGGAAAACAAGCTTCTTGAGTATTGAGACTTTAATCTTTATCTTTGTACTCACCAAGTATTGTTTTTTGAACTGAATTTGAAAGACCCTTTTTTTTCTTAAGATAATGCTAATGATAGGTGAAGAGTCTTGGTTGTCAAAAATCTAGGTTAGAAAATCTAAGCTGCAAAAACTTGGCTCATGAGAGTACTCTGGCTGGTACAAATAATGGTTGTGGAAAAATATTTTTGAGAAAATGGAGGAATTAGATTTGTCTAAACAAAGTATCAGTATTAATTATATTGACATCATCAATAAAAGCCTTCTTTATAGGAAGACAGAAAATAAAACTGAAAACATGACATGATTGTAACTTAACATTATTAAATGTAAAAGCAAAAAAATCTGTATTTTACAAAAGCATAATAGCCAATCTAAATTAACATTTTGATATTTTTCTGTAGTTTATATAATAAAAACTTACCCATATCTTTAGCTTGTCTGTGGGTCTCACTGCTAAACTTACTAAAAAATGGGTTTTCCTGGGTTAACAGAATTTTAATATCTTCTATACACACAACAATAATTCTTGAATTAATAAAGGGATACAATGTATATATACCCTGTTGGAATAAAGACAGATCATCATAATGTCATCATTTTCAACTTAAATAAAAATGCCCCAACATAATCTTTTAAAGACATTTCTGAATACTGAATTCTAATAAAATTCAAGTACTGAGTGTTTTCATTTCTGCCTTGGTAAGGATGCATCTCAGGTTTGAAATTTGGTATTTAACAAGTTAGTTCCAGCATTTAAATCTAACTCTGAAAAATTTATAAAATTCTGTAACCAGAAATCAGAAATTTCAGTTACCTCTTGTGCCAGGCGGAATGCACAACCAAATTGTTCACCGTCATTATTCCGAGACCAGACTTTTATCCCTGTGTTAATAACCTGCATACAATAAAAACATACTTGAAGTCTGGGAATTATAAAGTTTGAGGGTGTGTACTCAAATGAAAGAGGAAACATTTTCACTTTTATTGAGTCCTGATTGGGTCCTGATTTGTTTTTCCTCTTCTAAAACACACAGGTAAATAGGGGAAGAAAACTGACAAAGTAGGCCTATCAATTATGAAATCGGGATTGCTCTCTTTTAATTCAAATGTGGTGTCTTTCTTACAACATGGGCTTAGGGAGGGTGACTCAGAGGTTCAATGCTTTATAGAAGATACAAATCAGAGATTTAGATTGAGAAGGGATCTAAAGAGCCCATGAAGTTTAAACTCCTCACTTTAGAGATCAAACTGGCCCAGAAAGCCTGTGTGACTTTCCTTTAAGGGAACATGCTGACTCTCAAAAAGGTGAAGTTTTCCTATGTATTGTCTGTATTTAGTTATGATAATTAAGACAGATAAGACTATAATGAGAAAGGAAGAAAGAAAAAAATAAAAGATTATAACAAAAAGTAGAAAGGTGACCGATGAATGCAAGGTTATGCTACTATATACACTCTTTAGCTTCAAAGTAACTTTCCCAACCTGGTTCACAGTGGAAGAAGCCATGTTATAGCCCAGTCTCAGCTATGAGAAAGTTTGGTGATAGAAGTTTTCAGAACCACATTATATAAAGGTACTTAGTACAAAATGCTCTAGTACAGGCATTCACAAAATGCTATTTTAGTTTTACTTAAACCTTTAAAATGTATAAAACTTAAGACAAATTAACCCTAAGAACTCTGAAAACAACATAGCAGATTTTAGCATTGTCAGTAACTTAATATGGTCACGGTTATTTTTAAAAATTCAATCCTAATACTTTCTTACCTATATTTAAAAACACAAAGATAGTTTTTAGTCATTAACGCTCACAAACTACAAGTATATTTGTAGAAGTCAAGGCTTGTTTCCAAAATAAGGTGGGTTAATTATTAAAATGCTAAGTGACTTGTACCTTCATCCTCTCACTATTATTCAGCAGCACATTTCTCAGCTCCTTAGAAACCATATATAATTGTCTTTTCTTCCCTTCTTGGGTTCGAGTCAATAAATTCATCTTTGGGAACGAAGGCGCCAAGGCATAAAAATTCCTTCAAACAAAATAATGTATTTTATAAGTCTTTGAGTACAGAATTCATTAAATTATGACTTCTTAATAAGTTCCAAACTGTTTCCAAATACATCATCTATGAAGAGATAAGATTTGCTCTCTACTACAGGTTTTTATTTTAAACGCTTTATGATAATTTAGGGCTCGTTTAATCCTTAAATCACAAGTGGTTCCAAATTCAAGATTCACTTGTGCTACCTATGGCTGAAAGCAACTTTATTTTCATATATGTAATAAAATGTCCTTTTAAGAAACATCACCCCTCCAAAAAAGAGAAAGATCACCCACCTACTCTACCATAATAGACCTAATCAATAGGACCAATAAGGACAGGAAAATGGCCCTGAGAGCAGCCCAGAAAAAGAATGCACGATTGTAATGTTTAGACATGAATAGCAAGAAGAAATGGTTAACTGACACCACTACTAACATTTTACCTCTACAGCACTTCTTTATCCCCTACACAACACCAAAGTTTTTGGGGATGCTTATGCAAGATACTAATTATGAACTACCAGAGCATACTTTATTATCTAAAGAAAAATGGAAAAATTAACGATTAAGAGAGTAAAGGGCCGACCAAGCTGCTGCAGTTATCTAAGAAAACAATGCTGGGCAATCAAAACCTTTAAAAATCTCCAATTGTTGATAGGATTAAAAGCTGACATATTTTAGAAAAGTCTCCCAATAGCAATCTGAATACATTTAGCAGCTTTAAGAAAGCGTCAAATAAAACACAGTATTTTCACATATGATAAGGATAATTTATCTGAGAGGCTAATGTTTGCTATAAAAGAAAATGCAAACTCCCATTTGAGATGTGATCAGTTTAATTAATAAAGTCCGTTTAAAGAAGATAAAGGGGGTGGAGCCACGATGGTGGAAATGAAAGCAGGGACTCACCTGAGCTCACCCATAAATTCCTTCAGTCACCTCTAAAAGGTGAATCTGAACAAACTTTCAATTGGTAGAATCCATTAGGAGACAAGTGTGGCAGATTTCAGCCCAGGTCAACAACACAGAGAATCCCTAGGTAGTGTTTGTTGAGCCAGGTGGGGGAAGAGTACAGAGCATGCACGCAGAGCACAGGGGCTGCCCGGGCACAGCGACCACAGCACAACTGCAGTGAGCCCAGGCGAACTGATTCACCCACCACAGGGGGGGATTCTCAAACCTCTCCCCACAAGGCAGGGTTGTGTCAGAGCTAGGTAAGAGAAAAGCACAGGGCCTGCAGCAGAGGCAGCAGCTACTTGCTCTCTCTTTTTCGTTTTGTTTCTTCTTCCTCATTATTCATTCCATTGATTATAATTCTTTACAACTTGACAAATGTTTAATGTGAAATTATATGTAGAACCTATATCTGATTGCATGCCATCATGGTGGGGGGGGGGGGGTTGGAGGAAGAGGGTGAGGGAGAAAATTTGGAACTCCAAAACTTGTGGAACTGAATGTTAAAGTAAATAAATTAGAAAAAAAAGATAAACGCATTGAACAGAAAATTACTTCAAAACTCAAGTGAGGATTTTGGTTTATAATACTAGATAACCTGATCATTAGAGTTAAGAAATTATAATTAATGTAGGATACAAACTGTACATTTTCAGATAATGTCTATTTTTATTCTGCTTCACAAATTACAAATTTATTAACAGCTATAGCAAACACCCCAATGTTTTTACATTAAATATTAACATTAGAGTTTTCATCTTATCTGAATCAGTTTGAGAGCCCTTTCATTAAAAAGGTATATCAATATGATGTCTTTTATGATCTAGCCCAATATGAGAATAATCTTTAGCTAATGACTACATGTTATTTGTTAATTCATTAAAATAAAAACAAATTATTCTTACTGGATGGGTGGAAATAATGGATCATCTTCAGGAATAAATACAAACGGATCTTCCTTAAATCCAAATAATTTCATTTTCTTTGATGGGGGTGGGCTAAAGTATTACATGAAAAGACCAACAAATCTGTAATTAATCATCATGGTAATTAATACTATTTAAACAAAACAACAAGAATATATTCTTAAACTCTCCCCTCCCACCTTTCCAACTCCCCCCCCAACTCCCATGGTTCACATATAAACTATTGATAGAATTCTGATTTTGATTAGCCTTTGTAAATTTACTGACTCCAAGCAAAGAACAGAAAAAATTCTTAGAAAACAAATTGTGAAATACTAAGAACTAGAAAATAGGACTTATAGCTTTAACTTCTATGCCAACTAAGTGTGTACTTTCTACTGCTCCATCCCACCAAAGAAAAGAATCTACGCATATTTTTTAAAGTGTATTTCTCAGCTCCCATCTAATTTAACACTGGTGTTAGAAACTGTAAAAAAACATTCAAATGGGGATATGAACTACTTACCCACATACACCATCTTTCTTGTTTATATCACCCTCCAAATTCTGAGTTCTTTGAATGGCTTCTTCCCCCTCAGTGTCAATAACAGGTCTGTCACCTGTTTCTGCAGAAGCTGTAAGACTTTTTTCTGCAGGGACTGAAGCAGTCATCTCTACAGGGACTGAATGGCTAGATTCTGTAACTTCCCCTATATCTATAGGAGATTTTCGCTGGAGCTATCAGAGAACCATCAGAGTTAGACAAATATTTCACATAAATAGAACTTCAACTTATTAATTACACATGTGCAAATCATCAACACCAATGCAGAGAATCAAGGTTAAACCAGATGCCGTCCATCAAATGATATATCATGATTTATTTCCCTCATTCAACCTTAATTTGTATTTTCCTAACATCATCAATAAGATTTTGAAATACATGTATTATGAACTTAATATAAACTAAACCTCTCAAGTGGGAAATGAGCTCCATCCCAATACTGCATAAGAATACAACACAGCAAGAGTCTGAAAATTGCAGCTTCTTTTAATGAGGAAAAACTGAAATGTTAGTATGCCTATGATTGAGACAGTTTAAAAAATAAAAGTACATCATATACTTGTGTACACATATATCAAAATGTATATGACTCTAAATGACTACAGCAAGCTCTATGGGGAAATCAAGTCTAACAAGCTGAAGGGGTGGGGTGTATGTGTACAATATGCATGCCAAACACACATATGAAAAAATAGGAAACCAGTGGATATAAATCATTCAGATAATCAAAAGTCTCTAGAACCAGGTATAATGGTAATGGGAATCTGAAGATCTTCCCTGCCCCTCGTATTTGCAGTCAAACACGTCAAATATTAAGACCCGGAACTTGTGAATTCCACAGTAGGATGAACTTGTTGATGTAACAGGAAGGGGCAGGAGAGGGAGGAGCTAATACTATATAAGCAAAAGCCCAAGCTAAGAGAGGCCAAAACTTCTGGGAGCGAACATCTGGAGACTGGGCTGCTACTGCAGAAGAGAGAACTGAGAACTAAACTGAGAAGAATTAAGAAGAGAAATGAGGACTGAGGACTGAACTGTGAACTGAGAAGAACTGAAAAATGAGAAGAGCAAACTGGGAGGAGGCATGGCTGTGGTGTCTGTACTTTGTCTGTTCTGATGTTACTTTGTCACATTCGTCTGCTAACAGAGGACAGTGCTGTTTTTACATAAGCCCTGAGACCTTGCTGCTTGTCCAGAAGCCCTGAAAGAGGATTTTCTTGTTGCATGTTTATAGAAATCCTGGAGGAGGGTCATGGTGATGATTTCAGAGGTCCTGGAACTATTCTGATGATTTGTGTTGATTCCTCAAACCCTGTTGTCAGGTCTATGTTGATTTCACAGGCAGAAAGTGAACTGATGAGAATGCCAGAAATGTGTATGTATGTTATTATGGCTTTGTTAAGCTTTGTCTTCCCAGGAACAGAAACTGTGAAGGACTTGAGGTGTACTAGACACTGTGAGCTTTAGTATGGAACAGGAACTGGACAAGGAGCTGAACAACAAGGAGCTGGCAGGAGCTGGGACCATGGAAGAGGAATCATGGAAGCTGAGAGCCTGCTTCAAGTCAAGATAAAAAGAACATCTCCTTGGGTATTTAATGCAAACTGAGAAGATCATGATTTACTAGGGGTGGATAATTTTAACCTTTACATTTAGATGACTGAGTTAAGGACTTATGAATTAAGGATGATTGGAAACTAATCTCCAATTAAGAAGAAGACTTTTGATTGAAGAGATTAAGACAATGTGACCTAGGGGTGGAGAGCTTTTGACCTCTGTACTTTGTGTCAATTAAGGAGGCTTGCCTCCTTAAGAATGACTGTATTACTAAATGAATGTTATCTTTTGCTTAAAACTATGTGACCACTTCGGTGAAAACTACTTGGCCGTTTTAGTGATAAGTTGTTATGCCATAACATGGCGAATACTATATTTTGATTTTCTGTGAATGTTTTGTCTTAGTTTGTTACTGAATAAATACATTTCACTATACTGTGTAATTACAACGTTGAAAGCTGTTCACAGCAGCAGTCCTTGTTGGCTTTATACCCGGCTTCTTAAAACTTTTGTGTCATAGATATCTCCGACAGTCTGGTGATGAAATTTATGGACTCTTTTCTGATAATATTTTTAAATGTATAAAATAAACTACATGGGATTACAAAGGAAACCAAGTGTACTGAATGCTACCACAATTTTTTTTTTAAGTACATAGTTTCCAGATTAAGAACCCCTGCTCTAACAGTTACAAGCAGCTAACATACATAAATCGTTTTGCCAGAGTCTATATGTAATAGACACAGTCTTTATAAACTTTGAATTTTCATAAATATAAAAGCAAGTTCATCTGAAAAGGAAAAAAATGTTTCTCAGAAATAAACTAGGAGGAATTATAAGGACTTATTTATTTATAAAGGATTGAGTTAACAGGGACAATAGCTTCAATTCCATTTTTGCAAAACATTGAGAGACTCTGCAAATATTGTTTTAAGTTAGAAGAAATAATTTAAAATTCTATTTTAATGAAGGCATTTCCACAATGGATTGAGATAATATAGCCCTGGAAGAGGGCAATGGTAGGAAGGACTGCACTGCAGTGAGCTCCCCTCAACAAGCTCTCCAAACATCCAGAAAATGTACCAAACTGATGGGTTGATGGGGAAATTCAGAAAAACTCACAATGAATCCTTTGTTCAATCTGGCTTGGCACAGCAGACAGAGGGGGAGGTCTTCAACATGGGTACATGGTTAGACCCTAGTGAGGACAACAGCAAGAGGAAGTTCCAGACATGCAAAGGATCCCCAGGCCCATTTAAGATCATTGTGAAGGAGGGACCAGTGCTAACTAGCAACTTTGTGTCATATTATTCAGTTCTAGGTCACAGGTGGGGGTAGATGACATTCCTGGATAATGTATCAAGAAAGGAAGAAGTTCAGAAGCCAACAGCGCATTGAGGTGGCTCAGAAACTAGGCACAGAGCAAAGTTTCACTTCTGGCATACTGCTTAGCCAGCAGAGGAATTAGGAAGGTGGGAATACTAGACCAAATGGAATTCTGCCACCCTGAACCAAGAGAACTTCCCAGATAGCTGATAGGGGTTGAATGCAGCAGATATTTATTGCTCAGAACTACACCTAAGTCAGAATTCACAGTGCTGAGATGAAGACAGCAGCAATCAGATTCAATCCTATATCAGATCACTTTGGGAGCACTGAAAGTTCCAAGCTCCCCAACCTATGCCTGAGATCACAGAACAACACAAAAATCAATCACAGGAAGGCAGCAATAGGACCATCTCAGACCTTCCCTCCAAAAGTGTGGTTGAACCTAGCCCTAACATCAAGTCCAAAGTCAGGAAGTAGACTGGAAGAATGACCAAATAAAAAAGAACCCTACTATAATATGCTATTGCAGTGGCAGGGACATTCCAGACACAAAGGCAAAAAGAAAATGACTCCAAATCATCTACAAGCAAAGCCTCAGAGAATAACATAGCTTAGGCACAAAGTCAACCAGAATTCCTTAAAGAGATTTAAAAGCAAGAGTTTTTTAAGTTACAATTTTTTTTAATGAAACAGAACAAAAGCACTTGAGGAAAAAATTGGAAAATAAATGCTATAGAAGAAAAAAATTGGAAAGAAAATTTAGTATAAAACCATGCCTAAGCAACAAACTACCAATATATTAGAATAGTCCAAATAGAAGCCAATGACTCTACAAAGTAAAAAGAAATATTAAAAGACAATAAAAAGGCTGAAAAAACAGAAGCAAATATAAAGTTTCCCAGCAAAAACAAGTAATCCAGAAAACAGATCAAGGGGGAAAAAGATTTAAGAATCCTTGGACTATTTGAATGCCAAGACCAAAAAGGGCCCAGACATTTCAAAAAATTTCAATAAATCTTAAAAAGAAAACTGCACAGATCTCTTAGAACCAAAGGACAAAGTAGAAATAGAAAGAATCCACCAATCATCTCCTGAAAGAAACTCAAAATTCCCTGGAACATCACTGCCAAAATCCAGAGCTTCCATATCAAAGAAAAAATAGTGGGGTAGAGACAAGATGGTGCCGTAGAAGCAGGAAAACTCCGTTGCTCCACCCATAACCACCTCAAATACCTATAAAATATGACTCTAAACAAATTTTAGAGTTCCAAAACCCACAAAATGACAAAGAAACAAATCTCCCACTGAAGACAGCCCGACAGGCAGACAAGAAGGGTTCATGGCAGCATGCCGAGCCCAGCCCCGCACGAACCTACGGTTTTAGCCCCAGGGTGGCCCGACCAGCCTAGCTGGAGCATTGGGGAGAGTGGATCCACTGGCAGCTGTGGTGGTTTCCAGAATTATCAACCCATAAACACCAAAGACAGAGTAAAAGGTCAGTGGAACTCAGCTGAATTGGGGTGGGGGGGGGTGGGGAGGGGGGCAGGTCTGGCCTTCTGTCCCCAGAGCCACATGGCCCTACAGCTGCCTCCATATGGCTGCTTCAGAACTCCCGGCCTGCAGACTGTAGGGGGGCCAAGCGACCATTCAGAGGCTAAGTGCTCTTGCCTTAACCTGCCTGAATCAGAATGGTGGTCTTGGGTGGTGGTCCTGAGGTGACCAGTGAGCCAAAAGCTAGTGGAAGCTGAAGAAACAGCAGCCTCCTAATAGCTCCAGCAGCTGTGAAAATTCTAGCCATTTGGGACAAAGCTCTCCTCTCTGGAAGCAGAGTTCCACTGTGGCAAAAAGCTCAAAAATCAAGTAATTGAGTGGCAACATGAGCAAGCAAAGGAAGCAAACAAGTACAGCCATCCAACTTTAGATTCCTTTTTTGGGGACAAAAAGGATCAAAGCATGGAACGGGAAGAAGACAATAGAGTGAGAACTCCTGCACCAAAAGCTTCCAAGAGTTACAGGCCATAGGGGAGCTTAAGAAGGATTTTGAAAACAAAGTAAGACAAGTGGAGGAAAAATTGAGAAGAGAAATGAGAATGATGCAAGAAAATCATGAAGAGAGTCAACAACCTGACTGAAGGAAATAACACTTTAAAAAAATAGACTAACTCATTCCCCAACTGATAAATGGTCAAAGGATATGAACAGGCAATTCTCAGAGGTAGAAATTAAAGATATCTATAAGCATATGAAAAATATGAGGGGAGAAAACTTGAAACTCAAGAGACTCTGGAACTGAATCTTGTAAACTAAAAGTAAATAAACAAATCAATTTTTAAAAATTGCAAAAAAAAGAGGAATAGCTTGACAACACTAACTTCCACTCAGAACCTCTGAAAGCTTCAAGACTTCCCCATTTTTAAAATGGAGGTAATAAGAGTTAAACTATTTACCTCAAAAGCTATTCTATTCTATTGTCCTTCTTAAGGTAATAAAGTGTGAAGAAATATTATTATTAATCATGATTATTATAAATTTACCCAATTCTCTGTCAGTTATACCATGTTGCCTATCTTTGGGGATTTTTCTGACAAGTAAAACAATAGTAACAGTGAGGTGGAATGTGAAAGTGCTTTGTAAAGGACAAAGTGCTAAACAAATGTAAACTTATTTAAAAGAAAAGATAATTTGTTTCAACCTATGTAAAGAATGTAATCTTGAGTCTTACATCTTCCAATCTGAAGACAATGGGTCCTCTGCCTCTTGGAATTGTTCCAGGAGACCTTTACCTTTGAACCAAGAGTTGTTACTGGTTTACCTCACACAACTTACTAAACTTCCTTGATCACTGAAAAACAAAATAGACTAACTCAAACGGAAAAAGAGGCCCAAAGAGCCAATGAGGAGAAGAATGCCTTAAAAAGTCGCCTTTGCCAGATGGAGAAAGAATCTCAAAAGCGCTCTGAAGAGAATAATTCTGTCAAAATTAGAGTGGAGCAAATGGAAGCAAATGACTTCACGAGAAATCAAGACACTATCAAACAGATCCAAACCAATGTAAGAATAGAGGGCAATGTGAAATATCTCCTTGAAAAAACCACTGACCTGGAAAACAGATCCAGGAGAGACAACTTAAAAATTATTGGACTACCAGAAAGCCATGATCAAAAACAGAACTTAGAAAGCATCTTTCAAGA
>CM053587.1:35966335-35988950 GCA_028646515.1 Pseudochirops corinnae
TTGGGACTCAGTCTTCTGGTATTTAAATGAATGCACTATCTATATTTCTTATGTAGAGAGCCTGTTCCATTTTGTGATTAATAACTATATCAGCATATTTATAGTTACTGTAGGCATTGTGAATACTGCATTGCTGATACATGGTCCTAGCTGTCCAAGATTTCACAAGTACTTCTTTGAACCTGTGTCCATAGATACCAGGTTCAGTACTTTCTCTACTGCACATGCTGCTTCTAGATACTAATGGAAGGATGCAGATTTGTCAGGCCTCACTAAGATTTAGTGGAGTTGGGCTGATGCCTGCATTATAGATTTGGAAGGACAAACTTTAATCAGATGGAAGAGGGTGGGAACACATGACAGGAGTAGGGAATCATGGTGGAAAACATTTGGGTGAAAATCGGTGGAGGCAGAAAGAGAAACAATATTGACCAATATGACAGAAAGAAAAAAATAGATGATTTCAGAAATATGTCACAAGTCTGACCTGGATATCTGCCAAAGTACTACCTGTCAAACTCATAATTTCTTGCCTTAATAAAAATTTCATCCTTCCAAAGGTGAAGAAACCAACAATGGCAATTTATATTCTGGATCTAATTCTCTCCAACAAGGAAGATCTAGTTGCTGGGGCGGAAATATTAGTGACCTTGAGGTGAAGGGACCACTCATATTAAATTTTATGATAGCAGAAAGCAAAGTTGACCATGCACCCTAGATCTGGGGGAAGCAAATTTCAGAGAGTTAAGAGAAAAGATAAGGTAAGGTGCTTTCCCTTAAAATTCTATATGGGAAGTCAGTTTAGAGAATTAAATTTGGAAGACACACAAAAAATTTGATGAGGAGGGAAAGATGAAGCTTTTTAGGGAAATTAATGCACTGGGAACTAATTGACTAATACTTTTCTGACAGCATTTAATATACAGGTGCTAGAGTTGGAAGCAAGGGCAGGTGATGGGATGAATATAAGGCATGGCATAAGTTTATAAGAGTAATTTCAGGAGAGCTAACACTCAGAATTGTGACAGCAGTCAGAATGATTGATTTTGAGTTAGGAAGATAAATTCAAATCCTACCTCAAGTGCCTTCACTAGCTATGTGACCCTAGGCAAGGCACATAACCTCTCCCAGCTCTAGTTTCCTCATCTGTAAAATGGGGATAATGATAGTACTTAACATTGTCAGATTGGTGTGAAGTTAAAAAGAGATAAATACTAGCTATTATTATTGATAGCAAAAATAAAAGGAGATTTTTTGGGGGGAATGGGAGAAAAGAGGAAAGTGAAGAAGGGATTAGACTGTGTTTAGAACAGTTGATATTCAGAGCTTCTTACCTCTTACTTTGCTTTTGTTTTCTTGACTAGGAGAATAATCCTTGGAATGGAAAAGACAACAAAAATAACAAATAGAGAATTATTACCCATGGTCGGTAGGTAGATATTAAGAAAACACTTGGATACCCTTAATGAATTTAGTCACAGGTCCAAATAAACTGTTTCCTAGAGTACTGAAAAAACCGGCAGATATAATCGCTGAGCTACTGTGAGGGACTTAGAAAGTTTAAGGAGAATTGGAGAAGTATGATTGGAAAAAAAGGCAAGTATTTGGTTTTCTGATAAGGGAAGGGAATAGTGTCTCCAAACTACAGGCCAATGAACCCAACTTATGCTCCTTTGATACTACATCAGAACTTGTAGAACTATTGCCATGTGGTTTAGCCTTTCTCTTCATGAAATTCTCTTCTAGAAGAATTACAGGAAAATAATATGAATAAAAGAGTTCCAAGTACTTAAGGCATTGTGGCATGTGAGTTGTTTAAAGGACAGTACTTTCGCTACCTTAAACTGGAAAGAGTCGTGTAAATCAATCCCGGTATCTCTCAGGATGCAGAGACTTTAACTTCCAAATCAGTGTGAATTTACATTTTGCACACAAGTCCTTCTTAAAAACTTCTGATTCTCCAGGAAACAAATAACATGGTATCTTAAAACTGTGAAAAGCCCTGAGCTGAAGAATTGCAGTCCAAACAAATTGGTCCAAAAACAGCCCCAAAACATTGATCTTTAAAGCAGTGAATCACACATTTCTAAAACCAGAGAGCTCCAAATAAGCAATTTCCCTCTGAATCCAATCACAGGGACATTTTCATAGACTTCATTATCTTCCTCTGCCAAATGTTGGCTTTGCTTTTCCAATAACAGATCAACTTTCTATTATGCCATTTTACAAGCCACCCACTGATTTAACTGCTTTTAAATGGTAAGGACAGCAGGGGGCAGCACATTGTTGTTGGCAGGTGGGATGCTCAGCTGCACAAGCCTCTGTCTTTGGCCACGGGAACAGGTTTAGCTGCAGGTTAATTTGAAACACTCTCTGGCAGCAGCACAGCAATTAGATTGTGACTGGGTCGTCCAGGGTTTTTTTTTGTTTCCTTTTGTGTCATGGAGGCGGGGGAATGGAGAATGAGGGGAGAGGGGGACACTCAGCATTCAGAGAGGGTTGTGTAAATGCATTATTTTAGTTTGGACGAGTCAAGGAAACATCCAGTTTGGGTGTCCTATGGTTAGTATTAATTCACCCAGCCTTTTGAAGCTCAGAAAGGTGGGTTCAGCTTTACACTTGGTCCATGGTTGCTCGATTCCCTCCTTTTTAATATTCTAAATCTAATCAGCAACATTCGTGGAATCTTTCTCTGGGGTTGTAAGGAGATATAAAAACCCACAAGGTTTCTCTCACAATCTATTCTAATAGCTTAAACATAAGGAGCTTTATGAAAAGTAATGGGTGTATGACTGCATGGCACTTCCTTTCTTGAAATGAAATTTCTAGAAATGCTAACTCCTAGAAATTGTCTTTTGCTCAACTTTGTTGACGTCTTATCTTACATGGGGGATAACAAATCACAGATTGAGGATTGCAAGGGACCTCAGACCGCCCATAGTCTTAACCCTTCATTTAACAATCAGGAAACAGGCCCAAAGAGGTTCAGTGTCTTGCTCAAGGTCACACAGGGAGTGACAGAGACAGGATTCAAACCTAGGTCTGAGGTCTCCAAAGACTTTTTACTCCAGATAGCTCTTTGTACAGTACCGTGCTACTTATGGATTTAGTTTGATACGGGTAATGAAGTCTTTGAGATGGCAATAAATATATGATATACCACATCACTAGGAACCATAATTCTCCCTCCCCCAACTCCCTGCTATGATATGCTCAGGGGAAAAACTTGTTTGATAATCAGGAGACTAATACTTAATTATAGATGGCATTTATATAGCATTTTAAATTTAATAAAGCACTTCACATTTTACTTTAACCTCATAACAAAGGTCAGGCATATCATCCTCATTTTACAGATGAGCAAAGTAAGGATGAGAAAGTTTGCATGGCTTCCCCATCAAACAGCTAGGGTCAGAAATGGGATTTGAACCCAGGTCTTTCTTGACTCTGAGTCTAGTATGTTATCCATTATGCCATACAAACTTTTTGATTTTCCAAAACTTCTTCTAATGTTCTCTTTGGGGCGTCACTTTTCCATCAAAGGTACCTCCATCTGTCCATTTTTGGTTCATAACTTGGGCATTATCATTGTTCCTCATCCCAAATATTTAATCAGTTGCCAGATCTTGCCATTTCTCCCTTTACCACATCTCTCATACCCGACCCGTTTCTCTGCTGGCACAACTGCTATCTTAGCTCAGGGCCTCATCGCCTCGTCAGCTCCCCCTATACCATGGCAACAGCTTCCTAATTAGTTCCCCTGCCTCAGGTTTTTTCTCACTCCCAAAGTATTCTTCCCAAGCACAGATCTGACCATATTGATGGCATTATTTAAGCAAATCCGGTGGCTTTCCATTGCCTTTAGGATAAAATTCAAACTCTCTTTTGCTTGTCAAGTCTTATATGACCTGGTTTCAACACACTGTTCCAGCATCCCTGGACAGGAGTCTCCCTCTTTCCCTCTGCAGTCTCACCAAACCGGCCTTCTCTCTGTTCCTTCATTCCTGAAACACGCTCCCTTCTTGCTACCTCAGAGAGTCCTTGTCTTCCTTTAGGACCCGACTCAAGTGCCATCTTTGGTATGAAACCTTTTCGGATTCCCCCGAATACAAATGCCCTTACTACTTTGTGGTCATTTGTTGTTGTTCAGTTGTTTTTCAGTCACGTCTGACTCTTCATGACCCTGTTTGGGGTTTCCTTGGTAAAGATACTCCAGTTCATTTTACAGATGAGAAAACAGATAAACAGGGTTAAGTGATTTGCTCAGGGTCACACAGTTAGCAAGTGTCTGAGATTTTAACTCAGAAAGATGAGTCTTCCTGACTCCAGGCCTGACACTCTCTCCACTGTGACACTTAGCTGCCCCTTTTGTAGTTAACGGCTTTGTATAAATTTGTATTTATTCACTAATATTTATGCTGTATATATTTTTATGTGTACTTATCTCCTCTATTAGAATGTGAGTTTTCTGTGAGTAGGGTTATTTTATTCTTTGTACTTGTATCCCCAGTGCCTACTACAGTGCCTGGCATATAGTATATACTAAATAAATACATATTGATCAATTGATATTAGGCGGGGGCATTTCCTTTTCTGGACCACAGGTATCTTCGTGCAAAATGAGAAGAGGGTTCAGTAAAAGATCTTTGAAATCTCTTGGAGCTCTGTTATTCTGTGCTGATCTGTGTTCCAGTGTGATGGGAGTGCTAGAATGAGTTTCATGAAAGGAACAGTTTCTTCTACTTCTCCAGGTCCCCCCACCTTCTGCTATATAAAGTGGCTTTGCCTTTCTATATGCTTGTGTTCAAAGTGCCCACACAAGCAAGTCCCAGAGACCTCTAGGTCATGCCATTTACTGGTGAGAAAGTACAGGCTGATGATCTTTTTACAATACCAAGTCATGGACTTACTGAAAGAGACCTTAGTGATCACTGAGACCATCTCATTTAACAGGTGAAGAAATTGCTACCCAGAGCGGTTAAATGACTTTCCTGGGATCACACAATTACCAAGGGGCAGAAATGGCAATAGTAGCCAGGCTTCTTGACTCTCAGTTTAGTAGTATTTCCACTGGCCTATGCTGTACTCAGTCTAACAGAGCAGCAGATGTAATAAAGCCTCCCATAAATCACAAAATGACACCTACCTCCCAGGGTTGTTGTGAGGATCAAATGAGGAAATACTTGCTAAAAAAAAAAGCACTTAGCACAATGTTTAGCACAAGGTGGGTGCTATACAAATGCTTCTTTCTTTTATAGCTTTTAGCAGTCATCTTCAGAATATTGAAATATATATTGTTGCTATTTTGTCATGTCTGACTCTTTGTGACCCCATCTGGAGTTTTCTTGGCAGAGATACTGGCGTGGTTTGCCATTTCCTTCTCTAGCTCATTTTACAGATGAGGAAGCTGAGGCAAACAGGGTAAAGTGACTTGCCCAGGATCACACAGCTAATAATAATAATAATAATTAAGATTTGAACTCATGAAGACAAGTCTTCCTGATTCCAAGTTTAGCTTTCTATCCACTGCCTCACCTAACTGCCCATTCAAATGTGTAGGTGATTACATGGATTCAGAAGCTCCCTCCACCAAAACTGATGACAGCTCATTCATGCCTGCCCATCCTGTGTGATTTGTTCATATCCTTCCATAAGTCTGCCATGGTGGGAGTTGGGAAGGGTGAGGCTCTATCCAATATGAAGGCCTTCCTTGATTTCTTCTAACGTCATGACTTTCTAACATCAGAGCACTATGACTATCCACCTGTCATCCACTCCCCTTCTACGTGACCAGTTCTAATTCCCTTTCTAGGACACATTTCTCTGATTATGTTCCTCATTGTTTATGCGTTGTAGCATGTTTACAGCCATTGCACAATGTTCCTTTGTCCATAGTATCTGTAATGGTAATGGAACTTAAAGATCTCCTTGTATGGCTTGGTTTGGGGTTTAAGTGTTAAAACCCAGAGCTTGTGAATCCCACTTGTGTACTTTGTTTATGATTGGAAACTAATCTCCATTTGAGAAGAGAGACTTTGTGATTGACTAAATGAATGTACTGCCCAGGGGTGGAGGGGTACTTGGATTGAATTGAGGACTTGCTAAATTATTGAATTACACATGGTGAATGCTGTATTTTGATTTTCTCTTTTCTGTGAATGTTTTGCCTTAATTTGTCACTGAATAAAATGGAGAGTTACTGTGCTCGTATTCCAAACACTGGAAGTTGCTTTCGCTTGGCATTACAGTGTCATATTCAATTTACGTGTCTTCCTGCTCTGTAGCAAAACCAAAATATTAGTATCAGAAATAGGAGCCTTTGCTCTCATAAGAGACTTGGAATCACTAAAGGGCCTTTGCAATCTTCAGAATACATTTGTGAAATTATGAGTGCTATTTTCATCTTACAAATGAGGAAATAAAAGCTTATTAGCAAGTAAGTTTTCTTTTAATTCCTAGCCTGGTATTTTATCTTCAAAGACCGATATTAGATATCCTTTCACCTGAGACCCCTCCATTGACCTCTGAGGTAATTTCTGAAGGGAGGAGGAAGCATTCTATCCCTCCCAAGAATATGCACATTCTGCTTTTAACCTCCTCCTATATTTCCCTTTCTCTTCTACCTGACTTCTGGATTAGACCGTTCTACTCCCATATCCATAGAATAATTTTCACATATGATCTCTTGGTAACAATTAGTTGTTCACTAAAAGAGAATTCACTAGTTCCCACGAAACACGTAACCTATATTTAGTCAATTTGCCTTTATATAAATTCTTTATTTGTTCTGGATCTTCTTTTGAAGATGGAAAAGAGTCCAAATTCTATTGGGTTATACTGACAAAGTCACATGTAAGGAAACATTAATGCTGACCCAACCAAATACTTAACTTTTAACCCTACTGCAATATTACAGTTGCTGGTGTTTTATGTAGTGCTTTAAGCTTTTCAAAGGATTTTATATTCACTATCACATTTGACCTTCACAATAACCAAGTGAGGTAGGTGCTCTATTGTCAAAGGCCTAGCTTTTTACGCTATATCATGCTGTATTTATAACATGCCAATAGGAAATAAAACACGGTGAGTTACTGTTGAAAGATTCTAATGATTCTCGAATACGAATAGTAGAACAGAACATTTCCCTTCCTCTCTACTGGATTTTTTTCTTTGTTTTCTTAAAATTGCTTCAAGCATATCTTAAGCATTATGTTTTCTATATATATATTATATCTATAATATCCCTATCTATATATTAGTCTACATTCACAGAAGCTTCTCTTTGTCCTCAGATTCTCTTATAGCACTTTGTCTGAATATCTCCTTTGTTTTTCTTATTCCCTACCCTGCCCCGTCTTCATGTTGCCTCCTTCAAGGCAAAGATTGCCTTCTTTTTGGCCTTTTTATATCCCAAATTTATCACAAAGCCTTCTATACACTAGTCTGCAATCACAGAGTCTCTTCTCCCTCCTCGGATTCTCTTATAGCACTTTGTCTGAATATATCCTTTGTTTCCCTTATTCCCTACCTTGAATTTTTCTCAACTACTTGTCTTCATGTTGCTTCCTCTTCAAGGCAAAGACTACCTTCTTTTTTGCCTTTTTGTATCCCAAACCTATCACAGGCCTTTTCTATACCTTAATAAACATTTGGTAAATTGGATTGAACTTGTACTTATAAATTATTAGTGCTTTTTGGGGGTGGGGGAAAAATGGGACAGGAAGACATAAACATCCTTCAATACTTCCATCAGTTTCACCCCTCCACACACAGGACCAAGTTTACCCCTATTTAGAACAGACAGTAACCCAAATGATATGATTTGAGGCAAGTCAGTGTGAAAATACTCCTAAGATGAACATGTCTGTTTTCCATGAATTACTTTACTACACAAATGTAGTAGATACAGAGTTAGCCTGTTTGTAGAAAGGAACCAATCAGTATTTTCAGATCAAGAAGGCCCTGACTCCCCAAAATCTTGTTTTCTCCACCAACTGTTTCCATCAGCAGTCCTTTTTCTAATATGTGAGTTAGAGACATCACCATTCCAAATGTTCGTACAGACAATTTGTGTCCAACCTGTGGTAGAACCTTTAGATCTCATATGGGTATGATCAGTCACAGTCAGACACACTATATGTTATCCCTGACATAGTGATGTCATTTCAGTCTTCTTCAATTACAAAGGATAATAGTTAGAGATTCTTTTTTTCTTTTTTAGGACTTCTGTCAAATCAAGTTGTAAATTCTTAGTATGAATTATTATATGATTAAAACAATTCTCCAGAAAATATGAAGCAGGATGAAAGAACTAAGTATTTGAGGAAAGGTATACCAACAAGGAGTTGAAAGTGTGTGTGAGCATGCAGGCGTATGTGTGTGTGATAATTGGATATATGTGGGGGGAAGGTAACTTGAAGACAAAAATCTGCCTTTTTCATAGTTAGATTAGAACTAACTCTTCCCATCTTTCTTGTCTCCAATCTCTGACCAGGCTCTACAGAATGTGTCTTATGAGAAAGCCCCAGATGGATTGTTATAGCCCATTGTTGGGCTTACTGCTTTCAGAACAATCCTCTATCACTGGATTTCATCCTGGCAAGGTCTTTGAAAGAGGGCAGTAGTTGGAGTGGAGGAGAAAGAACATTTCAGGCATGGGGGTCAGCCAGAGAAGATGCCCAGGACTGAGAGATGGAGTATCTTGTTCATGGAACAGCCAGGAGGCCAGAATCATTGGATTGAAGAATACAAATTGAGGAGTAATGTAAGAAGACTGGAAATGGAGAAGGGGGGAAGGTTGTAAAGTGCTTTGAATGGCAAATATTTGCTTCTGGAAGCAATAGGAAGCCACTGGAGTTTATTAGGAAGGGGTGATATGATCAGACCTACCATGTAGGAAAATCACTTTAGTGATTGAATGGAAAATGGATTGGAATGGAGTGAGACTAAGACTAAGTGTATACAAGGGGTAGCTAGGTGCATTGGCTAGAGCACTGGCCCTGGCATTAAGAGGACCTGATTTCAAATCCGAACTCAGATACTTACTAGTTGTTTGACCTTGGGAAAGTTTCTTAGCCCAGATTGCTTCCCTTACAATCCCCCCCCCCCCCCCAAAAAAAAGAGCTGTGTATGCAGTGTATCACACACACACTAGGAATGGATAAAGTAGAGCCAGCTAGAAACTTACTATTGGGTCATAGCCAATGCAGAAAAGAGAAATGTAATAAAAACACAGAGACAGAAGGTAAATAACATTTATCAAAAATCAGACTCACCAGGCATCGCAATTTTATTTGTTTGTTTTTCCAAGGCGGAAGGCAAGGAAATTGTGGTTAAGTGACATGCCCAAGGTCACACAGCTAGTAAGTGTTAAGTGTCTGAGGCTGGATTTGAACTCAGGTTCTCCTGACTCCAGGACTGGTACTGTATTCACTGAGCCACCTAACTGGCCCCTGGCAGTCACAATTTAAAAAAAAATGCTGATTAAAGTAATGGATGATTTTTATTGGTTATTTATTGCCCTTGACAGTCATTCATTTATTCATTAAAGTTGTTTAGTGCCAGTCATGTGTAATAGTGTACAAAGTAAAAATATGGTGGTGAATTTTATATACATCTATATTGTTTTAAGGTTTATGAAACATTTTGCATACATAAATTAATTTGATCATCACAGTCATCTCTTCCTCAGGGAATCATAATCAAATCTCTAATACTGTTGTTATTGTTAATGGTATGATAATCTCTGCCTCTACTTGCAATCCCTGTGATTTAGAGTCTCGGGCTGCCTAGGGCATCCCTGTTCTGGCCATTACTTCCTGATCTCTCATATCCACTCATTTCAGCTCTATTCTTCCAGAGCGTCCTCGTCTCACTCCACCTTCCCCTGTCATTGGTTCTATTGTTGTATTCCGATCTTCATACTAAACCCGTTCCTCTCATGATGCTTCCAGCTCTTCACCAGAAGCTTGGCTTCCCCAGAAGATAATGGCATTGCTCACTACCCTTTCCAGTAATGATAATGACATCAAGCATTTATGCAGCATTTTAAGGTTTTCAAAGTGCTTTACAGACATTATCTCATGTAATCCTTATGCCAACCCTGTGAGGGAAGTGATGTAATTATTTCCATTTTACAGATGAAGAAGCTAAGGCCCAGAGAGGGTTAGAGACTTTTCGAGAGTCATAGCCAGTAAGTATCTAAGTCAAGATTTAAGCCTCATTCTTCCCATCTCCTAGTCCGGCATGCTCCCTTATATCACACCACCTTTGCCTGGTGGGCTAGAGGAGAAGTCATGCTTCTTTCTTCCCATTGACACTCTCAGATTCTCCATGTGAGATCACAGGGGAAGTGTGAGAAAGTGCTCAGAGGGTCACAGGTCAGTCCATTTGTTGCTTAGAGCCTGCAAGCATGTGTCTCCCCAACCCTATCTCAAGCACAGGCAGTAAGTGTCAGCATGGGCATATAGTGAGATGATCGGAGTTAAAATCTGGCCTCAGATACTCACTAGCTGTGTGACATTGGGCAAGTAATTTCATTTCAGTTTCCTCAATTTTAAAATGTGAATAATAATAGTACCTATTTCCCAGGATTGTCGTGAAGATTAAATATTTATAAAAGGTCTATTAGCACAGTGTTTGACACATAGTAGGAGCTAGTTATTATTGTTACCATCACTATAATTGTGTCAATCCTACTCATCTGCCTTCTCTGCTCTTCCTCAAGTATTTGTGAAAGCTGAGGGAGGAAGTCACCTGATTATGCCGGTTGGTCCCCTCAAATGGGCTCTCTCTACTCTCCCCTGACTGATGATCACTTTCCCCACAATGGCTATTAAAAAACCTCTTCTTTCCTGATGCCACTTCTCCCACCCAATTCTCTCTTAGGTAGAGAACATCAACACACGCTTTACTGAAAAAAATGGCGCCATCCATCAAAAGCTCCCTCTCCTTCCCAATTCTACACTTTAACCATCTTAACATCAAGCTCCATTCTCTCTTCTTTCGGAATCTCAGAAGATGAGGTGGCCTTTCTCCTTGCCAATACCAAAATCTCTGGCTGGGCCCTTGACCCTATCTCCTGCCATCTCCTTCAGGAATGTGCCCTTTTGATTATCGCTTCTTCTTCCTCTAATTTTCAGTCTCTCCTGATCCCTCCTTCCCGTCTGCTCACAAATGCTTTCAGAACCCCCATCTGCCATCTCCTAAAGTCACGGTCCTCGCTCAGCGCTCTCACAGCCACGTTCCTGGAGAGAAGTGTGTGTGCTCGTTGCCCCCATGCTCTCACCTCACACCTGCTTCTCAGCGCGTCGGCTCCTCAACTACTTGACTTCTCTCTCTAAGCTTATCAGCGGTCTCTTAGCGGCTAAACCTAGTGACCTTTTTCTTAGCCTTTATTTTCGTTGAACTCCCTGTATCATTTGACTCTATTGACCACAGTTTCCTCCTAGACATTCTCTTTCATTGTGACGCTGCCATCTCCTTGCCCTCTTCATCCCCCTCAAGGCTCTCCTTAGTCTCCTTTGCTTGATCATCACCAAAGACCTAATCCATTCCTAAGAGAGCACTCCAGGAACTCTTCATTTTTCACCTGAGCTTCAGTCTCATCATTATCAATATCCTATCCTGTTAGAGTCAGCTAGGTGTTGTGGATAGAACATTGGGCTTGGAGTCAGGAAGACCCGAGTGCAAATCCGTCCTTAGATACCTACTAGCTGTGTGACCTTGGGCAAGTCATCTAACCTCTGTTTGCTTCAGTTTCTTCACTATAAAATGTGGATAATAGTAGCACCTACCCCCCAGAGTTGTTATGAGGATCAAATGAGTTAATATTTGTAAAGTGCTTAGAATCGTTCCTTGCACATAGTAGGTGCTATATATATATATGTATGCATGTATATATATATATATATGTATATATACATATATATATGCTAGCTTTTATTATTGTTATTGTTAATTATCATCATGAGGTGCTCATTGGAAATAGATGTCTCAGGGGCATCACAAACTTCACATGTTTAAAAACAACCTGGGGAAAAATCTGTACACAATCACAGACACATCGTATGTGTGACGACCAGCCTTGATAAACTGGATTCTTCTCAGCAATGCACAGCTATAAGACAACGGTACAAGTCTCAGGATGGAAGGAGATGTCTACATTCAGAGAAAGATCTAGAAAGACCAGAGTGTAAATGGAGACTGAAGCAATCTACATGCTATCGTTCTTTTTCATGTTCGGTCTTCTTTCTGTTTTCCCATTGTTCACTCCATTGGTTACAACCCTTCTATACAACCAAACCAAACAGAACAAAACAACAAAACGAAAACAACCTGGGCCCTCCTCTGAAGTTCCGTGTTTCCACTGAAGATACTGCTACTCTTTTAGTCATTCAGGCTCACAACCCAGAAGTCACACATTATATAAGGTGCTATAATTGATTGACTACACCTTGTTTTATAGTTCTCTCCAAATCCACAACTCAGGATAAAACTGAAAACTTGTACCCAGGGTACTAGGTTCAGTGGCCAATCAATTCTCAGGTTTCTACACTTGAAGAAGCATCTCCTTGTTTATTCAAACACGGAAACATAGCTACAGGGTATGGATTTGCATTGGAAAGTAGAAAAACAGCTGTTGAAATTACACAGAAAAATCAGACCTGAGGGTAGGAAGCCACTTTCCCCCTCATTTGCATTCTGCTTGCAAGCATATGGTAAATATTGCATTCTATTGACAATCCAGCATAACAGACATTAGGAGCACAGGGGGCTTCACATTTTCCAAAGTAATGAGATTTGGAGCCCAGCCTAACCCCTTCATTTTACAGAGGATGAACCTTGGGCTCAGAGGAGTAAAGGAACCTGTCCAAGGACTGAACAAAAGTTCTCTGGAGGGAAGCTTTGCATGACATTAATGCAGCATGAAGCATTTATGGTGTTTCATCAGGAGGACCAGCACAATTAGCCATAGAAGCATTGGACTGGGAGGCATCGAACCCACCTCCCAGTCTCTAAACACAACTAACTATTGCAACTTGTTTTCCAAACTCATTCAGCCAACAAAGCTTGTATTTCAGATAGTCCCTGTTTGGATTTTCCAAAGCCCATCCCACTCTCTATAAAGCTTTATAGTTTTTAGTGCATGTTTCAAGTACATCTTCATAGCAACCCTAAGAGAAGCAGATAAAACACTATGACTACTCCTATTTTTGGAGATAAAGAAACTGAGGCTTAGAAGTGACTTGCTCAAGGTCACAGTTGAGTTTGGGGTCATCCTCAAATCCCACTTCTGTCATTTATTTACCTTGGGCAAATCACTTAGCCTCTCTGGAACCGTAAACAGTAAATAATGACCTGATCATGTTATACACACACACACACACACACACACACACACACACACACACACACACACCCCTATGATAACAAGCATGTGTATGTTTGAAGCATTTTCTGCACTGCTGGCACTTAGCTAGTTCTTCTCTGTAAAGCTTTTGTGTAGTTTATTTTTTGTCCCATAGGTGCACTTCTTCACGCTATAATAAACTGACCATTTCTCAAACTTCGTCAAGATCATCTGGAATTTTAAGGCCTTGCTTTAAGGCTTTGCAATGATACAAACTGTCATGATGATATATACAACAACACTGGTGTATGTGCAGTAATTACATCAATCTCTAATTGCTTCTGATTAAGTGGGTCACATCATCAAATGGTTTCCAGACCACCGCAAGGAATGGTTCCTCATTTGAGCCCAAACCAATTTCCAATCAAAGGTCAGACACAGGCACACACCCTCATTTGCACTGTGCACACTGCCCCAAGTAGCGCCCTCATTCCCTTTTGTTATCCTGTAATTGTACATCATCAGCTGTACAGTCACATGATCGCGATCTTCTGAACATTTGCCTTCCTGTGGCTCACATATCAAGGCTATTTGATAGCCTTGATCGTTGGGCATGCGCATGCACATTACATGTCATCTTGAAGCCATTATGGAACACTATATTCTGCAAAAACAAACCTTATTTGACTTCTCATTGCAGTATTAAGACTTTTTTTTTCTCTGATTTAAATTTATTCTCTGCCTTACTCTTCTATTTGGAGAATTTTCAGTGAAATGGTTTGCAAAAATAGTTTTTGAGTAAAGTTTCTGTTAGAGTAGAGCCAGCATGTCAGTGGTAAGGGAGAAGAAAGTCACATCTTAAGAGATGATTTTTTCATAAAGCTTAGTTTATATACAAACATTGTTAAAAATGAAGTAATATATGTAATTGAATTTTAATTACCTTTATTATCTAACAGAGTACTTGTCAGCCAGTAGAAAAATAAATATTTTATATCGCAACTAGTTATTCATTTTTGTCAATTAACTAGGTGATTGAAAATTTTTAAAAATGAATTTCCATCTTCCAGTGAAGGAGCTTAAAAAATTCTCCTACAAGAGAGGAGAGAAGGGGGCATGTTCAAGAGATGCTACAAAGATGAAATCAACAGGCCCTAACAACAGATTGGATATGAGGGGAGGGGATGCAGGGTAAGATACAGTGAGGAGACCAAGATGACCCCTAGGTTGCAAACATAAGGGATTGGAAAGATGGTGTTACCCTCCATGGTAGAGTTAGAGAGGTTTCAGAGGGAAAGATAATGAGTTCAATTTTGGACATACTGAGTTTAAGTTGTCTACTGGACATGCAATTCAAGATTGCATGAAAAATGAATCTATTGGAATAATTCCTGAAAAATCTGGAATCCAGCAGAGAGACTGGGGCAGGTTAAGTAGATCTGAGAATCATCAACATAGAGATGGTAATTAAATCCATGGGCACCAATGCGATCTCCAAAATGAAGCAGGAAAGAGGGAGAAGAGAAGAGGGCACAGGACAAAACCCTGAGGGATGACTATGGTTAGAAGAAACCCTAGGTCACTGAGGTCAAATGACTGGCCCAAGGTCACACAAGAAGTAACAGAAGCAGCTTTGAGCCCAAGTCTTCTGATCACACAGCTATTGCTCTTTTCAGGATACCACAATCTCTCTGCAGATATTATCATTTCTACTTTTCTGTTAAGGAAACTGAGACAAAGAGATTGAATATCTTGGTGACACCAAGGGCAAGTGTCAGAATGGTGAGAAAAATTGTCCAGGTCCTACACAGTGTGAGCTCCAGTGAATGAGTACCAGGCCATAGGTTTTCAAATTGAGGCACTATATTACTACCTTATGTTCAGCTTGGGATCCCCTCAGCTCATTTTCTGCACTGTTAGCACTTAGCTAGTTCTTCTCTGTAAAGCTTTTGTGCAGTTTATTTTTCGTCCCGTAGGTGCACTTCTTCACGCCATAATAAAATGACCATTTCTCCGACTTCGTCAAGGTCATCTGGAATTTTAAGGCTTTGCTCCTCCACTTGTTATTCCCCATCTGCTCTCTAGGCTATCATTGAAGGCACTGACTAAGTATACCAGACAGGTCCCCTCCTGGGCCCTCCTCAGTATGTTCCACTTGTGGCCAAAATTGATAATGAGTCTTTGGCAGAAGGAACCACCATCAGGGTCTCTAAAGTCATTTGTTTGACCCTGGTGCCTACATAGCTGGGGATGATTTATTTTTCGTTTGCATTCAACTTCATTCTGCTTACCCAGGGGAAGCCTGCTGGAATTAGGAAGAGAGCTGAATTTAAACATCACGGTGTAGTGGAAATCCAGACAACTGGATTTGGAGACAGGAGACATAGGTTTGCATCTGGGCTTTGCCACTGACTAGCTGTGACCTTCATAATTAACTTCACTTTTCTGGACTTCGGTTTCCTCATCTATAAAATGAAACCATTGGACTAAATGTCTTTTAAAGTCCCTTTCAGCTCTAACAAACTGTGAACTGTAAGACTATTTGAAAAGAAATGAAATTTTACTCCTTTCAAGTGTATGTGACTGTGAGGTTCACATCTCAAGCGGTTGTGTCATGCCACAGGGAAGTGTTTGAGGCCGGGGAATTAGTTGGGTCACGTGGAGGTCAGAGCATATTGCACTGTCCCTGGCCAGGGGATACTGTATTGGCTCAAGACTCTCTTGGGTGGGGTTACTTGCTGTTCCTGATTGGCGTCTCCACACCCTGGGGCCTTCATACCCTTGTAATTGCACTCCCCCTCTCACAATTCTGTTCAGCTGGGCTCTATCACGTGTGGTATGTGGATCTGGGGTCTATTTAATACCTATGGCTGGGGAGGTATCTTGGAAGCCTGCCTTAGTAGATGGCTTTAAGGCTTCCCCATGGAGAGACCTTAATAAACTTTTCTGTTTGGACCTCAGAGCCGTGAACTCTTCTGTCCTAAAAGGTACGCTAGGGTCATTGAGTTGGGTGTGTAACCGGTTGCCTCTGCTGGTAAGTTAGGGCACTAAGAGAGAACCCTGACATGTGACAAACGGAACTAGGCTAACTAAGTCTTGCCTAATTTGGGTCATTTAAGGAACTGCTTCTTAGGAATAGATTGGGTCTCTTTGAAATTAGCTTGTCAATTGTTTTGCTGGTAATGGTGCTTTCTAAAGTCCTAGAAAACAGTTTGTTCTCTAAATGTTGAATGGTGCTTACAATGTTCCATTGCTTAGCAGATCTTTCCTTCCAAGTATGAGGATAAACTCCAGCCTTCTCACAATCTAAACAATCACCAATTCTGGATTAGTGGGGGCTGAACTTTCTGGAAGAAAAAGCTTTTAGATTCTCTGAGCAAATGAAGTTGACTTTGCCTCCTGCTTCACTGAGGTCATTTGGCCTCAGATCTTTCAACTTCCCCTTCCTATAGTTTAAAGATTTTTTTTTTAATCTTTACCCACCCTTTAGCCTTTTCAATAATAGCTCACTTTCATAGAGTGATATCTATATCCTCACAACAAGATGAAGCAGATATGATTATCTCTATTTTACAGGTGAGGAAACTGAGGCTGAGAAATATTATGTGACTTGGTATGCTCACACAGCTAGAAAGTGTCAGAGGTGGGATTTTAGTTCTCTATCTTATCCACTTCACTATGTTGACTCTCTGAATATGCAGCTATATAATTCTTTCCTTGGTCTTGCCGTTTTGGAGTTTTAGCCTTCATCCAATGACTGTGAAATGAGGAGGCTACCATTTTAGTATTTCTGGGTGTCCTTTTCCCTTCCTCTGGAAATGGCTAATGTGACAGCTTACTGGTATACAGGTTACAGAAGTTTCCTGCAAAATGCCAAAAACAACATTCATCAATGTTGAAGGTGACAACATGTTGACTCTACAAGTCATTGTTCAAAGCTCTTTGGTTAATGTTTGTATCTTCAAACAAACTGCAATTTAGACTTGGATCCGTAACCAAGCCACTAGATTAAAAGGACTTGGCATTGTTCCCATCTTCCATTAGGAGCCAGGCAATAAGAGACATCATTCCATCCTTGGCTCCCCCTTTCATTCTCCACAAGTGATTTCATCTCTAACCAGCAACACAAAGATTCTAGGGATATCTGTCTTCTACCTCAGAGATCCATTTTGAAATTTGAGTCAATTTGAGCTCCTCAGAAACAGTGAATACACACCTCACATTAGTGTATTAATGCTAATACTAATATTGATACTAAAGCTAATTAACTAGAGAATAAATGTGAAAGTGCTTTATAATAGTAAAATGCTGCAGGCATACCTGATTTTATTGCACTTTATATGTTGTGCTTTGCAGATATTGCACTTTTTACAAATTGAAGGTTTGTGGTAACTGCATTAAGCAAGTCTATCAGCATCAGTTTTCTAACAACATGTGTTCATGTCACATTTTTGTGCCACATTTTGATGATCCTCACCATATTTTGGACTTTTTAATTATTATCATATCTGTTATGGTGAACGGTGATCAGTGATCTTTGACATTACTATAGAAATTATTTTGGGGAGTCACAAACCTCACAAACTGTTCCTATATATAGAAACTCAATTGATAAATGTTGTATGTTTTCTGATTGCTTTACCAACTGGCTCTCTTTCTTTCTCTCTCTGTATCTCGCTCTCTCTCTCTCCCTCCCTTCTCCTCTTCCTCCTCCTCCTCCTCCAACTTACGCCTGGTGGACTGATGTTTCAGAATGGGGAAACGTCACTGCAAGTTATCCCTCACACACTGAATTCCTCAAATATTCTGTATGATCAGCACCATGGTGTCATATAGTGGTCTCTATATTGCCTGGGTATTGTTTTTCCTGGTTTCACACGTGTGTTCTGTTGCCTAATTAGATTGTATATTACTGGAAAGGAATGTGCTTTTTTAGTGTGCCTTATAGGAGACCTAAACACTAATTGTTGTTGCATTGAGTCCTTTCTCAAAGTTTCTGAAGCCGTGATTAAGCAACTGTCAGCTCGCACAAACCATTCCCTTCTCACCTATGTCTTGCTCTATGCTGATTCTTTCAGACTCTTAGGCATTTCAAGGTGACTGGATTTTCTTATCAGGCAAATATTTACCTGCTTTGACATCTGCAAGTCTTTTCCACTGAGACACTATTAGCTGAGTTTGTCCTTACTCATGCATTTATCTTATGCTCTACTCCCTCTTATATTTGTTTTCAAGTAATTTAATTACCAATTATGACAGCAGCCCTGTTCATGCTCAAATACCAGATCTTTGAAAAAATAGCTGGAGTCAGAAACATGGCAGAAAATACTACACTAGGGAATGAAGTGAATCAACTCATTCCAGCTTCTATTCTGAATAGGGCCTTGAGGCAAAAATTGCAAATGGACATTTTTAAATTTGGAGAATTTCAAAATGAACTAAGAGTAGCTCTCCCTAGGCAATGTTGGTACTTTCTGGAAGAAATTCTGGGAAGTGAATAAGAGTAATACAATTTCTCTAAAATGTTAAAGATTCACAGAATCTTGGAGATTAATGGAACCCCATTGGTGATCCAACAAGTCTAGCCTATACCAGACTGAGAAGCCCCTTTTCAAAATCCTCCATAAATATGACCATGTGAGCCTCTGCTTTAACATCTCCAGTGAGGAGGAGCCTGTTGCCTTCTAGGGCAGCTACTTCTTTTGGATAACTCTAGTTGTTCTGCCCCTTAGGACCAGTCAGTCAATCAGCATTGGTTAAGTCCCTAATAGGTGTCAGGCAAAGATATGAATATGAAAAAGAAAGACAGTCGCTGACCTCAAGAAACTAACAAACTAATAAAGGATGATTTCATCTAAAAAAGAAGCTAAAATGGGTGGGGAAAGGGAAAAAGTACTCAGCAGGACCAAAGAATATTTGTTTTTATTATTCTTCCACATGACAATCCTTCAAATATTTGAAGGCAATTAATCATGTAGTGTGTTCCTCCGCATCACACTCTTCCCTCCCCTCCAATATCTGCTCCACCAAAAATCTTCTCTAAGCATTCTCATTTCCTTCAACTAATGCTTCTATGGCATGATCTCAATCCCCTTCTGTCCTGATCATTCATTCACCTTTGAATATGTTCCAAGTTGTCAATGCTCAGATACTCAGGTGGGTCTTCAATCTTGTCAGTTGAGCTATTTTCTACAAGAATACAACCCTTACTGGCCCATCCTGTATAACTCTTGTCCATGTTCTCTCATAAGTTTGATAGAGAGGTCCCACTCAACTATCTGGAGGTCTTCTTCCCCATCTTCTGACAAAAGGATGCCAGTGGCACATTCTCGTTGTCCACCTGCATCCCTTCATCTCACCACTTGACTTTTTCTTCTTTTCTTCCTAATATGCATTTCCCTGATAACACTTTTTTACTCTTGTTTTTCTTTGAAGTTTCCTATAGATGGTGTGTTTCAGAATGATGACTGACATCCACTTTGTACCTCTCCATTGCCCTCTATGTGATATTAATTTTTAACTCTTTAAGGACTGTTGCTTTCCATGTCTCTCTACAACTGAGCAATCCTGGTAGAATGTTGGTGTTTAAGATATGGGGCTTTGTTTCCAAGAGAAGTTGGTGCTAAAGGAGCTTTTCAAATTCCCAAAGGCAGTCTTGCCCACCTCCCTTCTCCTGTTAAATCCAAGCTCAACTTGTTGTCTAGACATACATGCTGAATGACAAGCTCTATAGGTTGTCCTTCAAAATACCTGTCAATCTAGACCATAGGCTTTCTTTATCCACTTGGTCTTTCCTGGCTGTGGTTGGACCAAACTCTTTTGAGTGGTATTAATATCTTCTAGGAGACTCTGCAATATATCAGGGCTTAATGCAACCAGAAAGAGTCACTTGCAAATGGGAGCATTTAAAGGACCACACCCTCTACAAAACATTCCTCTTCAACTTGGACTTTTCCCCTCATCCTTCCAAAACGCCCACCCTGCTTTTCACCTTCCATTTTTTAAGTAGTCTTTTTCCATTAGATTATGAGTTCCTTGAAGGCAAGATTGTCTTTCTTTTTCCTATTTGTGTCCACAGTGTTTAGCATAGTGCCTGACATTTACTAAGTACTTAATAAATGTTTATTGGTTGACTGACTGTGCTGGATCTCCTCCATCACAGTGACAAACATTCTTCATGTTTTATGTCTCACCTGAGGTTTATTTTCAGGGAGTTGTTAAACAAGATGATTTCTATTGTTGTATCTTCCAAGAACTCCTGAATGATTTTGACATATGGATATGATACATATTTTTGGAAGAGTCTGAAAAAGAGACTTTAAGGTACCATTTAGCTTAATTGAATCAAATACTTTCCCCCAGTCTACAGACATTAAGAACAGTGGGGTCTTGCATTCTCTCCATCTTTTATTCGAGCACAAAAAGATAAAAACTATTATCCATTTTTGAATATTGCTTGCAAAAGCCTGATCTTTGCAGACTAATACTCTCACTAGGATGCCCTCAGATCACCCCTGTGTAATATAGGGTTGAAACTACCCATTTGGCAATGGTACCTTGACTAGGTGCAAAAACTTTTTAAAAAATCAATCAGAACTATGTTCTGTTGTATGAGAGACTAGGTCACACAATAAGTACTTTGTATAAAAGGGAGAAGTTGCCTCAAAATCCAAAAAGAAGAGATTCTAAACCTCTGGATTCAGGGGACTGAAGCAAGTATTGAGCAAAAGGGAGGAAGGACTAATAAGCTATGCCATAGAAGGGTAATATAGAGCACAGTCCTTGACTCTATGTGTACCATGGAAAGGAAGATGCAGGTTCTTACTTGATAAATGTACTAGGCTAGAAGAGATGGGGTGATTTTGATCTCATCCTTACCCTAATAGAGTTTCATTTCTTTTTTTTGTTGGTAAAATAATATATAAGTAAGGGTTTTTGTATTTTATTCCCATACCTCAAAGTATCACCTTATGCACTCCACTTTGGAGCATAATCTCAAAGAAAAACAGCTCTGTAGAATATTGGACTTGGAATTAGAAGAACCTGAATTTAAATCCTGTCTTAATTACTAGCTTTGAGATCATGAACAATTCATTCAATCTCTTTGGACTTTGGCTTCATCTTCTGAAAAATGGAAACAATTTCTCCCCTCACCAATCAATCCTTCACACAGCTGCTAAAATAAACTACCTAAGGCATGGGTCTGACCATGTCATTCTCCCACTAAAAAATCTTCAGTGGTTCCCTCTTGTCTTTAGGATAAAGCATAAATCTCACATCATTCTCCTTCATGCCCTTCATGTTTCAGTCAGATGGCACTATTGTTTCCCCAAATCAGTGTGCCATCTCTCACTTTCAGTATTTGCACAGACCATCATCTTTGCCAAATAACACCCTCCTTCATCTCTGCTATTCAGAATATTTGTCATTCTTCTAGACCTAGCTCAGATGCTACCATCTCCATGTAGCCTTTCACACTCCTGAAAGTGTTCTCTCTCTCCTCTCTTGATTTCTCCTTTGCCCTTATCACTCCCTTCCTTGTATAATACTTATGTGAATAAATGCAATATCATTCTTATAAGTAGAATATAGTTAAAGAAATGAGCTGTTTTTGAATTTTTTCCCTTTATATATAACTAATGCTCAGCAAAGTATCTTTCCAATAGCAAGTATTTAATGAAGATTTATGGAATTTAAATTTGATGTAAAATGGTTGCCAAAATAGGAAGGCCCCAAAAGCCTCGAAAATATGTTAGCTATGAACCACCCAATAGCAACCAAAACCCATATCAGACGGAGGGTACACACTCATTTGCCAACTGGTAAGGAGTCAGATGCCAAAGATTCTGAGTGGTATTGCTGTAATGAAAGGGGTAAGAATCTAGGATCATCCTATGAACATTTTTAAATGAACAAGAAGGCAGATCAAGGAGCAGCGAGGTGGTGCAGTGCATAGGGGCCAGGATTTGGAGTCAGGAAGATCTGAGTTTAAATTTTCCTTCAGACACTTAATAGCAGTGTGACTGAGCAGTCACTTAACATGTCCTTGCTTCAGTTTCCTCATCTGTAAGATGGGACAATAATAGCGCCTACTTCCCAGGATGATTGTGAAGATCAACTGAATTAACATATATAAAGTGTTTTGCAAACCTTAATGTCATATAAATGCTAACTATTATTATTTTTTTAACTATTATTATTTCAGAAATTAGTTTCATCATCAATGACAGAGGAACCACTATAATATCATTGGATTATAGGGAT
>CM053587.1:35996557-36019337 GCA_028646515.1 Pseudochirops corinnae
TCCTCCTCCCTTTCTTTGCCATGATCTTTCTTTTCTCCAAAGAAGGAATCTAGGGTTTGGTTTCTGTTCTTACTTTGCTTCTTATGCTTATTCTTACTCATGGTTGGTCAGTCCATGATTTTTTTTTTAAATCTCTGTGGGGCTCTGCTTCCAGAAGGGAAAGCTCTGTCCCAAATCACTGGGGTCCTCCCAGCTGCCGTAGCTCTCAGGAAGGTGCTGGGTCCCTTTCCTACTTACTTCTGGCTCACTAGATAATGAAGACTCCAGGACCGAGGCCCAAGACTGCGATCCAGATCCAGTCTGCTCAACGTGAGAGCACTTGGCCTTTGAACAATTGCTTAGTCCCCTTGCTGTCTGTAGGCCACAGGCGCGGAAGCTGCAACATGGAGGCGGGTGCAAAACCTCTGCCTTGCACTTTCCAGCCCTGGAGGCCTTTCGGCCGGACCACTTTTCTCCCCCGATTTCGCAAGCTTCACTGATCTAGTTCTGAACACTGCTAGCAGCTGCCGCTAATCCAAGGCTCCTCCCGTCCAGCCGCTCCTGGGGCTCAGCCAGGGCTTCAGGCCAAGCTGATTTCGGTTCGCAGTGCTGATATGGTTCCTCGTAGCCGAGCTGACTTTAGTGGAAAGTATATTTGTGTGCGTTTTGGAGTTCTAGGATTAGTTTAGAGTCATATTTTATGGATATTTTGGGGTGGCTATGTGAGAGCTGTGATATGTTGCTGCTCCTATGCTGCCATCTTGGCTCTGCCCCTCCATTGTCTATTAAGATTGCTTCCAGCTACTTCCCATTCTTGGTCCCATCAAAATCTCATTTTCTTGGTTCCAGGTGTCTGACTTCTGGTTACCTCAGCTACTGGCCACTCCCATTAAGATCCTCCCTAAACCCTTCCTCTAGTCACCCCAGAATACTTGTTCAACCCTAGGTCGCACCCACAATTTTTCTGTATATAAGATCCATTCTGTTTCCACGAAGGTGCTCAGATTCCTTAAGAGTCTAGCCAATGGTAAGATTTCTTAAGGGTGGCCAATATGGTGGATCTTTAATAAACTTCATTTTTCTTTAGCTGAAAGAAGGCTTGAGTCAAATTCATTCAGGCAGGACCTGGTGTGTCGGTATTTTGGGGTCCAGAGCACCCCTAAACTTCAACAAAAATATTAAATTATTCTATCTAATGGAAAACATTTGTTCACCCTACTCTCAATAGCTCAGCATTGCTCTCAAGTTAATGTAATGCTATTTACAAGTTGATAATTTGAAAATCTAAGAATCCAAGATATTTTAAATGTGAGGAAAAGAACTACTAGATAAATCACCCTATGTGCTTCTATACCTACCTCACATTTTTACATAGGTGAAATGAAATAAAAATAAATTTATAATTATCAAAGTCATCTTGAAAGGGAAAATGAGTAGCCACCAGGCAACTTGAATCATTTCTAGAAGGGTGTGTGAAGTAGGCCAAAGTGCTTTTCCCTTTGTTAGATAGTGGTTGGATAGAGGGAGAGAGGGCTTCCCCTATTCCTAGGCTGTGTTAATCCTTCTGGTAAATCCAGGCCTCCATAATAAAAGATACAGCTGTGGTAGTAGCAAAGAGATCTTAAATTTTTGTGGTTTAGAGGTGCTGGGAATCCCAAAATTCAAGGGCAAAAGGTCTTCAAAGAATTTGACTCAAGCCTTCTTTCAGTAATAGATGGAGGTTTATTAAAATGCTGGTTAGGACGAGTGAGATTTGTGATTTGTTATCGACAAGTGGATCAGATTCCTAAGGAATCTGCTAAATTTGATGGGCGAAAGATGGACATTTATATACAGAAAGACAGTGAGAAGATCTGGATGTAGGCAAGGAGTAACCAATAACTTGGAGTGACTAGAAGGTAACAGTGAAGGGGTCAAGATGGAATTAAGGAGAGGCAAAGTTGTCTGGGGGTGAGGTCAGATGCAGACGATGAGGGCCACAATGAACGGATTATACTTCGAAGGGTCCTGTTGCAAATGCCAGAGACCTTGGGAAAATTCGGGGGCTGGGTTGAAAGTTCAAAGTGGAAGGAGGGGTCCAGAGTCCATACCCCTTTAAAAATGCTATTTGTTTTTTAAATGCCATCTCTCTTACTCTATGCCTTATTTTTCTACCAATAATTCAAATGCATCAATATGAATGAACTACAAGTCACTTCATCCATAAGTGAATTGTTTGGCAATTCATTGGACCTTGAGTGGAAAACTTCTCATTGAAGGTTGTATATCTTTCCGAATTAAGGGAAAAAAGAAAATATTTGTCTTAGTACCATTCGCTTACTGGTACTACAGAAGGTAGGTGATAGGGCTTCTGGAGAGATAATGCTTGGCACTTTTACAACTCTGTGATGCTGATGTTTTGATGTAAGATCTTAAGGAACTCACATAAACTTCAATTAAGTTTCACCACATACCTATGAGGTAGTTGATTAGCTCTGTGGCATGCCCAGTGCTGCATAGACTCTTTGTGACTGAGTCAGAACTGGAAAGGCTGAATCCCAGACTGAATTTCACATGGATCTGTGCTTCTATATTACCTCATAATTCTGCCTCCTTGTCAAAATTACGAGATGTGCACACCAAATCCACATCCCTTTCCTTTTTTTTTTTTTTCTGGTCAGGTAAAAATTCTGCTTAAATCCTTTTTTTTAACTGGACTATTCTTGATTTCAAGAGAACTATTTTTCAGTGAAAGGATTGGAACAGAATTACCCAAGTAATTGATAAGCTAGAAATGCAGAGTTTCTATCTTAAATTAGAATAGACGTTTAGAGGGTATCTACTTCAATCTCTTCTGAGAGGCATGTTGTAAAACAGTTAGAGATTGATGAGAACAATACGTTGTCATTATTTTTAAGCATGCTGCTGCTGCTGATGTTAGCTCTGCTACTTATTCTCAGTGTGACCTTCGACAAATCCCTTAATCTAACTGGGTCTCAGTTTTCTGGAAAATCTGTAAAATCAGGGAACTGAATTAGATGACCTCAAGGGTGCCTTCTAGCTCTAAATCTATGATTCATCAATAACAATAAAATGGATAAACTCTATGCCATAAGATTGCCTTTATAGATGAAATCACTTTCATCAATTCCATTGGTTAAATGTTAATTATTATTTAATAATTTAACAATTATTAATTATTCCTACCACATCCTAGGTGCTGCGCCAGTTTCTGGGGACAGAGACAAATATGAAACAGTAACTGTCCTCAAAGGACTTATATTGGAAGGGGAGATATGGGACAACATGTACATAAAAATTTAGATGAAAATCTATAGGAATATGGCTTAAATGAAGGACTATAATTGCTCTGGAGGACGTAAGAGAATGTGATGGGTCTGACATGTGAGTATAGATTTGGAATCAGAAGGAACCTTTGAGGCCATCTAGTCCAACTTTCTCATTTTGCTGATGAGGAAACCTAGGCCCCCAATAGAATGACTTGCCTGAGATCACACAGGCAATACAAAGTGACAGATGAAGAATTTGATCAGTGTACCTCAGGGCCTCTCTGAAGGGATAAAGAGTTGTGGCCAGAAAAAGAACTTCCATTCTAGACATCCAGCAATTAGACTTAGAGTCAGTGGGATCCTGAAGGTAGTCATTTCTCACAATTGTCAGTGACTTGATGGAAGCAACAGAAATATTGATTCAATGATTTGTATCAGAGGAAGATGTGGAAATTGGATTTGTGAGCATGGGGTCTGTATATAGAGAATAGTCTCTGACCCCACATGGAGGTCAAGTTAAGAGTCCTTGGAATCATAAGACCCAGCTGGTTACAGAAGGGTGAGCCACATTTGAAGGATTCACCTTCCAATTGCCATCTAGGTTAGTTCTGCTCCAAGATTCACTCCCATACTGAGTAGATGATTTCTCCAGGGAAGAACTTTTGATGTTTCATTTATTATATCCTTCTGATTAGATCTGAGGCTCAATTCACTTTCTGAAGAACACTATTATCATACATTCTATCAAGTACCACTATAGAGCTTAACTTTGGACCTACAGTCAGAAAGATCCAAATTCAAGTCTCACCTTTAGATATTAGCTGTGTGACACTTAAATGGCTATTTATCTCAGTTTCCTCATCTGTAAAATGAAGATAAAAATAACACCTACTTTCCAGGATTATTGTGAGGAAAAAAAGATGTAGTACTATAAAGTGCTTCACAAACTCAAAGTATTATACAAATACTAACTAATATTACTATTAACAATAATGTATATTGATTATCCAGTTTATAGATTGTGCCAATTTGTCCTTCCCTTCCTCCTGTTGACAGCTTTCTGGTTATTTCCTGGTTCACCACATCTCTCTGGGAAACAGGAGAAAAAGAAAACAACATCTGACTTAAATCTACTGATTTTACTATCTTTGGGAGAGGGAGTGACACTATTGGATTTCATTTTTCCCTGATCTCCTTAGCTGCTATTTCCCCATGGGGATCTGATTGAAATGAGCTGGAAAAGAGTTTTAAAATCACCAAATTCATCCTTTTTCATACATACAAGGAAACAGACCCAAAAAGAATAGCTGAGCAAGTGTTAAAATTTAACACAAGGACTTAGGCTCATTCACTCAATTTCATTTATTGTCAATGTGACTTGGGCAGGTCATTTCCTCTCTGGGTCTCAAGTAGACTTGATCTCTAAGGCCCTTTCCATTATGAATTCTGTGATTCTATTGTAATGTATTTATCTTGATGTGTTTGTCTCGACATGACTCACAGGGAGGCAAGAAGAGACATTTCTAGAATATCCTTCACTCACCCTTCTCCAGGGGAGACTCTAATTCCCATCAGGAGGGGAAACAAGAGATTGAGGTCAGAGGCTGGTCATTCTGCTCTTCTCAGAAAAAGGATCTACTAGGCTAGAATTATATCTATTTGCTCTCTTAAATATTATTAGTCTAAGGGATATAATGTTTAAGTTCAAGCCAAACTTATGATCACTATTTATTAATGGGGCTAGAAGGGGACTTGAACTTTATATACAAGGCTTGATGTCCTTTCCACCAAATACTAAGTTCACAATGCATATATATATATATATGTATATATATACAAGTAGATGACAAAACATAAATCAGAGAAAGTATATATAGAATGAAAGACCTCCCCTAAGATGAGAGAGATAGAGTCCTAGATCTTATCAAAGTGATAAGTTCCTCAAAGTCTCTAGTATTATAAACGGAGTATAGGCATATGGTAGAGACTTCAAGCTTCTCTAGGGCAGCTAGGGGGCACAGTGGATAGAGCAACAGGCCTAAAGTCAGGAAGACTCATCTTCCTGAGTTCAAATCTGAGCTCAAACATTTCCTAGTTATGTGACCCTAGACAAGTCACTTAACCCTGTCTGCCTCAGTTTCCTCATCTGTCAAATGATCTGGAAAAGGAAATGACAAACCGCTCTAATATCTTTGCCAAGAAAACCCCAAATGGGGTCATCAAAAGTCAGAAATCACTGAACAACAAAAGTAAGCTCCTCTCATGTCCACTTTCTTGCTATAGTTCTTTCCTTCCTTCAGTGACTTCAAGGGAGGTTGACATTACACATCTACTCTCTTGAAGCTGGAGGAACCCCAGATCCTTCTCCTCTCTCAACAACGTGGGTCACTGATCTCCACCAATAATGAAAGAATCCCATGCCATTGAGCATTGGGTTATGCTCCATGTATTTCAAGGTCACAGGTTGAATTAGTGACAGAGGCAGGAGAGTACAACCTAGCCTTCTTTTCATATATCATGCCATGTTAAGTATAGTTTATTTATTTTATTATTTAAGGTTGTTTTCAGAATGAAATCTCCAAAATAGTATTAAATGGAGTGGAAAAGAAAAAGAAACTTCTTCTGAACTTGATTTCTGGAGGGCTATCATTTATTAATTAAGTCATCAAATTTTTGTTAAAATGTTCACTGTATGAAGAGAAATGTCCTAGAATCCTAGAGAGAAAAAGAGTCAGGTTTTTTGCAGACTTTCTTGCCATGGACAAAAGCCAAAGAGTGATAAACCTACCAGCTTTTTCTTCTTCTTTTTTTTTAATTAATCCACTTGAGTATCTATCCATTAAGAAATCCAGACTGAGGGAGAGGGTATATGATTTTCACTACATTGAGCAAAGGTACAACATAGGGAAAGTATAGCTAACCTCCTTTGTAACATGAATGACAGACAATTAAACACTGAAATCACTTTCCTCATTGGCCTAGATTTAAACATCTGACTTATAAATTAACATAAAAAAATCTCCTAACCCTAGTAAATATCACTAGTCATTCAATGCTGCCAACTTTGTATCTCATCAAGAAGTCAGCTAAAATGGGAGAATGAAAGAATGAATTAATGAATGAATGAACAACTTTCTAATATCAGTTCCTCTAGTCTTCAGCAACGGTTCAACAAATGTTGTTGTTTTTGCTTAGGATGGAGCACTTGATTGCTCCTAGGTGTTTCACATCTGAAAATCTGAAGACAGCAGTGCTCCAAGTGCCGAATTAACAACAGGTCATTCGCAATTTATGATTATCTACCTTTTGAGATTTGGATATAATTGCCCCTGTCATGTATGCCCCTATTCACATGCCAACCATAGGAGGAGTGTGTTAAAGAGGAAAAGAAAAGGCCGACTTTTGTTTCCCCTTACCAAATTAAGATTTTCCTATCAATAAGACTAAAATGAATGATGGCTTTCCACATCAGGTCAAAACACCATGACTTTGTCAAGGTAGAAGGCAAAATGAATTAAAAGCATTCCATAGAAAATTCTCTGCCTTCAGCTTGGTGACATAAATCTCCACATCATTAACAAGAATGCAATGGGTTCATCTAAATTGTAAATCAAAGGAGGCAATCTATAAGCTAACTAGAGCACAATCCATTTACAAATTCACCTTGAACTATATATGGCTCATGGGTACTCTCTGGTCTTATTGTGAATCATCACCCAAGTCTAGTCCAAAGGATTCCAGAGTCTGGGAACATTCCAAGGTCATCCTCTGTGGTATTGCACTCACCCCAGGGTGAGTGAGGAGATACAGTTTTGTCCATTGCCTCAAGAACTCCCCAGTGGAAATTGAGCTGAATTCTTATCTTGTGATTAGAATGATGTTCCCTCAGGTTGGGGTAGAATGGGACTTATACCTCATCAGTCTCTTTTAGGTCCTTTCACTCGAGATTGTCTTGGTCATTGGTTGAACTAGTATTAAGGTAAGTTAAAGATGGTTTCAACAAAGGACTATGGAAAAGTTCTAATGATGCCAGATGTTAGGGAGAATTCCTAGGGATAAGAAGGCTATGACTACACTTCACTCAATCTGGAAAATGTAAAAACAAGCAAACAAAAAAGACCCCATAATATGTTACTTCACAGGCTAATGGAAAAGTGGTCATTTAGTCTCTGAGTTAGTCTGGTTCACATGTTAGCTTTTGCTAACACTATTCTCCCTGCCATCTCTTCTCACCTGTGGAATCTTACCCATGCCTGTCACATAATAGACACTAAATAAATGTGAACTTAATTGAAGAAAATTCCTTAAAAGCAAATTCAAACAGAACTTCATCCAGGAAGCCTGCTCTGATTCTTGCCTTCCCCCTTTCACTTCTTTTAACCACTTTCCCCCTTGGACCTTACTTCCACTCTGTTTTTTAACATTTTAAATTACTTATCATGTAATATCTTATATTATAACTATCATATCACATGAGAAAATGTGATATGAAATGGGAAATGAAGGAAAATAGGATTGTTTAGCTTGTAGAAGAGACTCAGGTGAGATATGACAGCTATCTGTAAGTGATAATTGTCCTGTGGAAGACTCTTTAGACTTGTGCTTTCTCTCAAAGAATAGACCCAGGACCACTAGGTAGAAGTTGCAAAGAGGGAAATTTAGTTTTTATATCAGTAAAAATTTATTAATAATTAGAGTTGTCCCAAAGCATGCTGCCTAAAAAAATATTGGCTTCCACTCCTTGGAAGTCTTCAAGTAGAGACTGAATGACTTCTTGGATGTTATATTAGAGATGTCTTTGGGATCTAACTTGGTCTATATGGTCACAGAGGTCTTTGCTAATTCTAAAATTCTGTGTTTCTGTGTTGGTGCCATATTTCCCTACTAGACTAAAAATTATAAATTTGTGCATTAGTAAAATTTTACCCAGAACTTCTGACAAATAATTCCTAGATGGCTCTCTACACACAAAAAGTGTTTAATTTTGCGTGTGTGTGTGTGTGTATTGTATTTTGGATATGTGTATATGTATTTTGCATATCATTTATATATAATACATGCATATGTAAATATATATGTGTGCATACACACGCACATAATTGAAAGATTTTGTCCATTTTATTGAGCCATGACTAAAGCTCATATAACTCAACAATGGCAAGAATGACCGATTAGTTATCTCTGCTTGTCCTCACCTCCTAAAGTCCCTAAAATGATTGTCAACTGCCAGGTGAACAGAGCTCAGTCATTTTTAATAAAGTAAAATAAAAATCAGTGAGCCTCAAAGTCTTCTTATATGCCCTATGAAAATGATTTCAGGGCTGCTGTCCATGTAACAAAACATTCTGCTCTGAAGAAAACCCCGAGGAACTGAGAACTTATACCCAAGCATTACCTCCTTTGCTCCCCCATAGACAGACAGACCTGCTGTTAGATCTAAGCAAGTAGTTAAGTGAACAACAATTTATCTCAAATTTTAAAATATCATTTACCAAAATATTCATTTGTAAGGGAGATTAAAACGGTGAAATGTTAACCTCAATCCAAATCTTTGCAACTAGGGGAAAAAACCAGGGGAAAGTATTTCCGATACATATTTAATTGGAAGACAGTCATCCCTAGCATTTTTTGTTATTCTTGTTCTCTCTATTAAGCTAAAGATTTTACTTTTTTACTTTCACTTTATTTTTATTGTAACTTTTTGTTTTCTATCACATTAATTTTCAAATATATCACTCCCCTTTTCTGTACCCAGTTACTTGTAACATTTATTATTAATATATTTATTGATTAGAAAAGTTAATCAAAATATCACTTATGAATGGCTGAATATGCAACCTTCTATGTTCAGTTTGCCTCCCCAGGCCCTGACCCTTGTAGTGAAGAAGAGGAAGTTAATTTACTCTTCTAATCCAGGCTTGGTCATTAAAGATGAATAACATTAAAAAATTTATTGTTATTTCTGTTTCTATTGTCATTGTTATCACATATGTTGCTATCTTGGTTTTGTGGACTTCACTGAACCAGTTCATATATTTTTCCTTGTATCAAGCAAGTACTTAAAAAGTCTAAATCATTTTTCATCCCAGTGAAAACTTTAATTGTTTGATTTTATCATCGGCATCCACAAGAACTTCAGGTAACTATAGTGGTGTGCGACTGTCCTCAGGATTCTTTCAGTCCCTACAGGACCTTGGAGATTAGAGACATCTTTTGATCCAGTATGTCTAATGTACAAGTAGATCACCTGATACTTCATATTCACAGGTCTTCAGTTTTCTAACTAGGCCTGCATGTTGCATGCCATATTCTTCCTTTACCTTCTTCCTGGTGATAAAATGCTATAGTCTTGTCTCTTGATGAGGATATTGCAAAAAATAGTCAAGGTCTTCACTTAAGTTATTTATTGTCAAGCAAAGGTGAAAAAAAAAAGTGGTGAGTCAGAAGTCCTCTCCAATGTCTGTGATGAATGTTGCTTCAGTGCCAAGGCAGTAAGTGCTACAGAAATAACTATGAATCCCTGCATGTACATGAATGCACAATCAAAAGCAAATGATGGAGCTCAGAGTCAGGAGAGAGGGACATTTGAATTATGTTCTCTTATTGGGAAGTATCATTGCCAACCAATATGAGTCAAGTTCCTTCCTCAGTTTCTAGCCCGAGACCTACTGTAAGGAATCAAGAAAGTCAGGATATTTTAGATCTTCTAGACAACAAATAATAGATTCTCCCCCTCCCTCTCTCCTTAACATCTTGCTTCTCAATCATACTATGGAAAGAAGATTTAAGACACATGATAGTTAATGAAGACATCAAAAGACAGTTTACTGAATGGAGGTGTGACTGACAGCCTACCATTAAAAAGACTTAAAGAAGTTGTTGAAAAATGTTGTCTTTCCAAAGGTGCATATTCAAAGGTATCTGTCAAAAGCATATTTTTAAACTCCCCCTTAAGTCTCATTTCTTCACTTTGATATACATGCTCCCATAGACAATTTATTTTACCTTTTCTTTTAAGCACTTTTATTAACATAGCTCATTGTGTCTTTAAAAGGCAATTCAAGTCTTTTGTAGGAGGGAAGATATTTCAAAGAATAATAAATCAGTTTCATTTTTTAAAAAATAAATTATACTGCTTCCTTTGCTTGGCAAACAGTCTCATCTAAAATCTACCTTTTTCTCCCATTAGGGAAAAAAAGGCCACTATAGGATTAGCTAAAATTTCTTATACTGGGCAAGTTGGAAAGAGCTCTTACCCAAGGTCTGGAACTTATTAACTGGTCTAGGTAGTTTGATGTTTTCTTTTGTCTGTTTAAAATCTCTCAATGGAGTGACTTTCACTGAATGATATTTATTTACATCTGATTCTTTCTATTGGAGGTTGGAGGTAGGGAAATACTCTATTTTCTCCTATCACAACCAGACAACTGTTTCTGTGCATTTCATCATTTTAAAAATGAGATGGAGAGTAGTAAAACCTGCATTCAATTATGAGTGCCAGCCCAGCATTGAACCATTATTTCCTCTTTTATTGCAAGGTAGTAGTATTGTCTTGATGTCAACACATCCAGTATATAGCCTTGCTCCCATAATACTCACCATTTTTTGGTGGCACACATTTGATATATAATAACTATGATAAAAGTAGTAGAATTAGAACCTGAGTCAACACAAAAATCAATATTCTTCATCTGCTCTGATTTTTTTTTCCTCATACTAAATGGAAATACTAAGAGAAATACATTTTAAACAAGATAATATGAGATAGTCTATAATTGCCACCCTGGAAGATTATTTGAGGTAGTCATAAGCTTCTCCAAATGCTTGGTTTTGTAAGATAATCTAACCCCCCCTTTCACATCTATGTTGTCACCTTTTTTTGGGGGGGAACTAGTATTCCCAATATATTTTCCCTTGGTCCCCTTTCTTCTTTTGTCCTCAGAACTAGTGGAAAAAACATATTATTTACATTGTAGCTCATGAGGAAGCTAGGAACTGCAGGAGAGAGCCAAGCTTTCATAAGAGCTCATATTATAAGGGGAAGATGACTTGCAAACAATGACTCAGTAAGTCTACATTTCAAATTACACTGTCTTGCCTAAAAACACATACTTTTTCTTCACTGCTGTAAATGAATCATTCTGGGGCTGTTTCTGGCTTAGAGTTAAAGATGAACAATTTTACTCTTAGGAGACACTTCTTTCCTCAAAGATGAATTGGGTGAACCCAGAAATCCGTTATGATCATTGCTGAGTAATGAGATGCAGAAAGGGAATGAAGGAAATCATCGAGCTCAATGACTTTCCGGGGCATTTGTTATTCTTACCCTAGCCCTTGTTTGACTTACATGGGTTTTGCCTTTATGTTGCACTGTCACAGCAAAAAAAAAAAAAAAAAAAAAAAAAAAAAGTTTAAGTTGTCTTTTATTTAACCTGGGTTTTTCCAGGAATGCTTGTGCTCCTGTCAAATATTGGTATTGTTACTGAAGGGATGAGGGCAGAGACTAGAATCCCCCTAGAGGAGTGTCTAGGGGACATAAATGAAAGCCACTGCATCTATTCTTCTCTTAGACAGTGCTCCTACTCTCCTTTGGACTTGATTTAAACAAATCAGTTTACATGTGCTCAAATGAAGCTAGGAGCACATCTGTTTGGATATTCCTTCCAACGAAGTAGGCTGAATCCCATCCATATCTGCCCATTCTGGCTATTCTTATCCATGTTCCTGTTTGAATTCTCCAAAGGGGATCCATCAACATTCAGGAGGTGTTTCTTGAGTTTTTTTCTGATGTCTAGAGGATACCAATGAACAAACCCTCTAGCTGTCATCTCTTGTTCTCATCATGTGACTAGCTAACCTTTCTTAAGCCTATCTGTATTTCCTTCAAGACATCTATTATTCCTAGTCTTCAGAGTTCTGCCTTGAATAAACAGTGTAGCCTGGGGATGCATACCATGATCATTTCCTTTGTCCTCTGTGTGATATTCAAGTTCAATTCTCCAAGGACTTCTGTGTTTCATGTTTTGTAACCATGTCATGATACTCACATCTATATGATAAAATGATTATTCTGCAGGATGATCATAGAGGTAGCTGTGATAAAGTATAGAAAGAGATAACTCTAGAGCCTTGGTATAAAGACTTGTTTCTATGCCACACTGATTGTGAGTCTCATTTCAAACCTTTCAGTGCCCTAGGCCAGGGTTTCTTAAACTTTTTCTGCTTGTAACTCCTTTTCACCCAAAAAATTTTTAGGTGATCCCAAGTATAGAGGCATATAAAATAGGCGTACAAATAAGATATTTACTGATAATAAATCATAAAGAAGTTTATTTTAAAACAATTCTTTGGTATACATGTAATTTTACCATTTATTAAAGAAGAAAGCAAATTTGCATACTAATCAGATGGATATGCTTTTTATTTTTACATATAGAATTAAATCTTGGCAGAATATTTAGTACTGCAGGATGTAGAGTACCTTCAACATTTTTCAGAGTTAATTGATATTTTGATTTTGTCATCAAAGAGAATGCTACTTCACCTAAATATGTGGTACAAAATGGCAGAAGCATGTTTATGGTCCGAAGTCAAAATTCATTTAATGATTTTGTACATACAGTAAAAACACTGCAATTCATAACAAACAATAGTCTTGAATATGAGCCAAGGTGTTTCTGACAGCATTTGTTGGCATTGTGGTGTGACGGCATGCATTGTGCAAAGTGCACATGTTTTGTGTTCAGAACCAAGGCCATAGTGAAGTTACGTGATGCAACATGGGCAAGTGCTGCCAGAAACCCTTTGGATTCTGTATGATTTTGAATTAATTTTTAGTTTGTTGCATATTCAAAAACCTTTTAGAGTAACCAAAATTTTTGCAACCCCGCATTCAGCTGTGTAACCCCATATGGGGTCACAACCCACAGCTTAAGAAGTGCTGCTAGGCAATTCCCTAGGAATATAGGAATATAGAGACAGCACCAGTCTGTCTTGGGAAAAGGAGTTCCTAGAATTAATAAAATCACAGATTCAGCACTTATCTCTATTCCTATGATCAGTTTAGTTTTTTTAGATGACTTAGTAATCAGTGCCATGAAATCAAGATCGGAAAAAAAAAAAAACTTAAACTACCACACAATCCATTTTCTGGTTGGAATTTAACAGATTGTAGCAACCCAACTAATGCCCTAAGATTACACCAGATTTTTTCTACACCTAGCCATAAGATCAGGATCAACTTTAATACACAGTCTCCTATTCCCCATTACTTATGATCATAAAATTAATTTGTCCATTTTAAAAAATGAAATTTATTGTTCTAATTTAATGTTAATAAATCATGCTTTAAATGTTTAGAAAACTTGTCTTAAACACTATGTCACATGACAAAAATATAAAGAGGTAAATGAATGTTTTGTATTCTACATTTATAGGATTTGAAATTCAACATAATAATTGGAGATAAAATATGAGTCTAAGATACAGAAGGGCCCGCAGAAACATGAGTCTTTAAAAAAGGGTTTATGGCTCTTTGCACCAAGAAATTTAAAATCTTCAATTTTATGGAGTGTCTGAAACAAATTCAACATGTGCATAAAGCTCAAAGAACTCCATGGGTATGAATTTTAAAACAGTGCGGTTGCCAAAACTGAAGACAGATGTTAAAAAAAGGCTTATTTCTTGAAACTGACAACTTTAATGCTACAGGGTCCTCACTCAAACAATCAAGTAAACCGAAGGTAGTGGTTTCAAATTCTCTCTCTGATACTTACCTTGGGTAAGTCACTTACCCTCTTCGGGACTCAGTTTCTTCATTCATAAGTTGTATTAGACAGCGTATAAAATGCCTATCAGCTCTTAATCTCTGACCCTATGACTATTGGGTTGGAAACAAACTTTAGAAAAAGCAGTCAGTGGAATTCTCTCACTATGTGGATGAGGAAACAGAGGTGGAGAGATGCTAAGTGGTTCATATAAGGCTTCTCCCGACAAGAGTGGGTATTCTGTATTAATTGGCAGTGATTCCATTCAATACATTTTGGAACCATTATATGCAGAGCACTGTGCAAGGCAATGGAGTGGGGAAGAGTGATAGCTTTGTTACTCACCCCCATCAGTTACTCACCCCTCTGCCCCTCTGATGGAGGGTACAGCCCCAAACTCCTCCACTTAAAGAGAGGAAACAGGACAGACATTTCCTCATTTTCCACCTGGCTGTACTCATTTTGAATTCCTGTGGCTTCTCCACCATGGCACCAGGCTGGTTTCCATCCACCCCTTTTTCAACCTTCTTTTGTATGTTGTCTTCCCCCACTTGACTCTAAGCTCCTTGGGGACAGGGACTGTCTTTCTTTTTTCTGTCTTTATCCACAACATGTAGCACAGTGCCTAGTATATAATAGACACTCCTAAATTTTATTCACTACAACTGTGACTATTACTGCTAGAAAAATAGAAAGACCTAGTTTTTTACCTCACCAAGGTTACAATTGATGGGGACATGAAATGTACACAAATACTTAAAAATCCAAACATATGATTGTTGTTTGTTCTTTGTTCTCAAAGAGGACCATGCCATCAGAGAAGTGATGCTATGACATGCAAGTGAATTGGATCCAAGGGAAGAATGGTTGTGCAAAGTCACCAGTTTCATTTTCTCCTCTGGCACCATCTGGGTCCAGTGGCAAGATATAGATCAGGACAACTGGAAATGGCCTTGGATGAAGTGGGAGCAAATAGATGATGATAAACTCATAAAAGAATTATTTAAAAAGTTCAGAGACAGGTGTGACAAAAGAAAGATCATTTTCCATGGGGAAGCAGGGAAGATTTGGTGGTAGTGGCACTTGAGCTGGGTTTTAAAAAGGATAATAGTGATTATGACAGAAAGATAGACAGCAATAATAGCTTATATTTCTATAGCACTTTAAGAGTGAAGAAGTATAACAAACTTATGAGCTATGTAGTACAAATAGTATTGCCTTTATTTTGTAGTCAAGGAGTCCAAGGCTCAGAATGACTGGCTCAAGGTCAGCCAACCAGTAAATATCTGCAGACACATTTGAATCCAAGTGTCCTAACTCCAAGGCCAACATTCTTTCCACTACACTTCAGTGGTGAGAGGAGGAAGGAGGCGTTTCCTGACCAAAGATGATTTCTACAATGAGATGCATACCTCAGAATTACAAATCTAGGAGCCTATGTTAGAAGAAACAAACAAATAAAAACCCCAACTCTGCCTGAAATACTGCACCTTCAGTCTTTCTTTGACATTCTATCAACACTGACTTCCTTCTTAACCATTGTGATTAAAAAAAGTCAGGCTAGACTGTTAAATGATTAGTTAATATTTATATTAATAACATTTAATAACCTATAGCCAATAAAACTTTCTTTGAAACTAGATACATCAAAGTGGAAATCATGTGAAGCTGTTAGACCTAACAATGGGAAGTATTTTATCTTTATGTAATTTTTGTGCTCATGTCTAATAAATAAATAGTTATAACATTCCATATCTTGATGAGTACTTATTCTATAATCAGTAATACTCTTGAAGTTATATGGAAAAAATGCCTTGTGTGAATGTATAATGAATAGTATTAATAAAAAGCTGCATATATAAAATTAAATGCTGGGCAGAATTATCTTTTTCCTACTGAATTTCACTGCAAACAAAATAAAGGAAAGTTAATAATAGAATAGAGTAGAATAATAAAAAAAGTACACATAAGGCTTTGGAATGCAGAGTAGATTTCCAAGGGAATTGCATGAAAGGAATTGTAGGTCTTTTGTAGCAGCTGGAAATTTCCATTTTACTCGGAACTTTTCAGGGTCTGAGGATGTTCAGAGTTCAGAGTATTAAGAAACTGCTCAAGATACCCCAAGAATGATCCATAACCATGATTCTCAATAAAAACTCCTGTATAATGAGCAATCTCTATTTACTAGCATACAAAGTTTTCTAGTTCTATGCAGAAAGAGGAAAGGATAATCAACTAAAATGACCACTTTAGGACTGACTAAACGTTAATTGTAGTTCAAGCTAGTTTAGTCATGCTCATGCCGGGAAACATCAACCTTTCTGACTTGTTCTCATTTATAGACAATAATTCAGACTGTTATGATTTGAGGAAGAGAAAAAAATAGGACAATATAATGTCTGAGTTTGAATTCTGTTATGAATCTCTGACCCCAGTCATTTTTAGTAAAGACTCCATGTGGAATATTCCCCTAACTTGAATTTACATTCAAGGAGTGGATCCCCAGAAGTTAGTTGCCACTTTGAGTTCTAGAAGTGATCCTGTGAGTCTTCACTCCTAACACTTAAGCTCATGAGCTCCCACTGGTGTGCTTCCCATTAAAAATCATCCTATAGATACAATTAGTTCTTAGCAATGGTTATTTATGAAGATTCTATAATAGAAAAGTTTGTTTCATAATATTTACTGCATAAATATGGGGGCATATTCTCCCACAAATATCCTTAGAGTTCCTGGAAAAAAGTAGGTTTAGATTTAGAAGACACTGGTAGAGAGGCACACATGAGTAGGACACATGTGGTACAAAGGCAATTCATTAAGGTGATTCACATCCCCTGGTACTACAGGACCTGGAAGTCTTTTCGCTCTTTATAACACCAGTATACTTGGTCCCCAGAGTTTGCTTTTCTCAATTGCCTAACTTTTGTTAGCCAGTGGTTGTGATCTTTGAAGCTGCTTCCTCCCTTGGGCGATCATTTCTCTATATTTAGGTCTATCTGGAATGTGCCTCTGTTCCCTGAAGGATCTAGTGTCTCCTAATCTAGTAGCTCTCCTTCAAAGTTGCGTGACTAATGTGTATGTGAAGAGAAGATAAATTTCCCCGTCTACTCTTGTTGCCTTTTCCATTGGCACAAAAGTCTCCTCTGTAGCTTCCTCTCACTCATTCAGGAATCAGCAGTTCAAGGTGTGGTTATCCTGAATGCTTTTAGGCAATCACAGTGTTCATTTTTCAACCTAATCAAAGAAGAATTTATATGTGATTAGGCACATCTCTACAATCGGTTTACTACCGTATTATCATCTTGTGATTATGTTATAAGCCTTCTATGACTTTATCAATAGAGATGGAAAGGGGAAATTTCTCCTTTACCTTAGTTCCACATTTGCCTATCATTTACCTTTACAAGATTTTGACATTAATAGAACTGTCATGGGATATATGGCACATAATTCTCCTTCATTTCCAGTAACAAAATCATCTACCTCCTCAATATCTTATTGGTTGTGGCATCATTTTTTCCTTCCCTAGTTTAATTGATAAAAGGAAGACTCTCTTCTATTTTAAGCCTCTATATAGAATCATCATTAAGAGGGTAAAATAACTTTCCAGGTAACATTCCATTTTTCATCAGTAGCTCTGCTTGGTTTCCATGGAACATCATCCTTCATCTAGGATGCGCTGATCACTGTAAATCTTGTCACTATGATGATCAATTCAATATTTGATACTCAATCCCTTCTCAACCCCTCCCGTTACCTTTCCCCTATGGCTGGAAGACTGGAGGGTAGAGCAATAAACTCCTTCCAAAGCCTTCCTTTATAATGGGTTCAGAACTTGCAGAACCTTCAAGGTTAACTTCACTTTCCATACCTCCTGGGGCCTTTTCCAACTTCTTTTTATGCGCCATCTCCCATTAGATTATAAACTCCTTGAAGAAGGGGATTATCTTTATTTTTTCCTATTTGTATTCCTAGCATTTAGTCCAGTATCTGGCACAGAATAGCTTCATAATAAATATCTATCAAATTGGATTGAATTGTATAAAAGTCTTTACCCTAAACAATGGCTATAACAAAGAGATGGACTGTATGGTATGGCTCGGCAACAAAGATTCTCCCCCTAGTGACTGGTCTAGCATAGGGAACAGAATGCATGTCCTATGTCTTCAGGGTGTGTCCTGCCTGCCACTAGTGATTCCAGAAATGCACCTGGCTGACAGCTAGCTTCTGTTGCCTGAGAGAAGCTGCACAGTCAGGTTTACTAAAGAGCCACCACTGCAGTAATTAATCAACAGTGAGTTTTACAAGCTCAGCATTTAAAGACAAGGTTCTGGCAATTCTGTGTTGTATGGAAGTCAGTGACTGTCATACACCGTTTTCACTAGCAATGGTCCCATAGGGTGAAGAAACAGAGACATTCTATAGCAAGAGGAGAACACAAAACTAAAGAGAGAAACTAGGCCATGAAGCTACATAAAGCAATAGAAAAGAAGATACCAACCCACTACAAATGGAAAAGCAGATTTCTCAGATCCAGCTATGACAACTTGGCATCTGTAAATAATGCCAAATACGGTGAAGCATAACTTCACAGTCCTCGGGGATGGAGGAAATATGTTTGCTTTTGGGTAAACATAGATTTTCTAAAGTTGGTAATTATTTGCAGTGACCAGGATAATATTTATTCCTGTGATTTTTGTCCACAGTTGTTCATGCATTAATAAAGGCTTTTCCATTAAAAATTTGGTGGTTGAAAGTTCACTAATATAGTTTATACTTGTAGGATAATTCATAAAAATGTTTATTTATGGGTTTATGTGTGTTCAAAAGTTGGGTGATCCTCAAAATTCTAGTATAACAATTCTTCTGATATAAAATCTCAGAACCAACAAGGAGCTTACAGCTATCTACCGAACTTACTCAAGAATCGTCCCCTAACAAATGGTCATCCAGCTTTGGTTTAAAGATGTAAAATGAAGGAGGATTGACTATTACCAAGAGAACCCATTTTGCTTTGGGAGAATTCTATCAGGAATTTTTTTCTTTAAATTTGTCTCTCTGTTAAGTGCTACCCACCGTTCCTTGTTTTGTTCTTTGGGATAAACAGAACAAATTAATCCCTTTCCCGTGGTAGCCTGTCTGGGATTAAGAGGAGCTACAATGTAGCCTCTAACTCTTCTCTTCCGTCAGGCTAAACATTCCTAATTCCGTCAACCAAAGAATGGTTTTACAGCCTTCATACATTACAAGACTTTGACTATGGATAACCAACAGTCTAACTCATCAAGTGCTAAAGTATCTATGCTAAACTTTGAGAAAATATAGCTTGTGAAATAATGATGTTCTGGATATTAAAATCTTTAAAATGTGTAACTGTAGGGGTTTATTATATTTAACTTGTAGCCTTATAAGGCTGAATTAAGGGCCCCAAATTTGTGTTAATTCTACTTCAAAGTACAGTTATGAAATGCATGAATGACTCATGATAATGAGACTCCCAATTAAAGAGAGGGGAAATCTCTATGATGGTAGATGGGGATTAGGATCCCAGCCCTACACTAGAAAAGGTCATTCTGCTCTATGTGACCTCCAGAGCTATCTCAGAGCATCCCTCATGTCACTAACAAAGGGGCATGAAGAAATACAAACTGCAATATCAATTGCAGGTCTTTATGAGAAATGAGATTAGATCTATCAGATGTAAACTTTAACAGATTTTTTTTTAAATCTTAGAAATGGGTGCCCATCTGAAGTAACCTGGAAATGGGATCAAGGCCTCCAGTTCCTGTGGATTTTTTTTCTTCTGTTCAGTGCTTTTGCCTCTCTGGTCTCTCAGAAAGAGTCAAAGATAATTTAATCAGAGTAGCACTATTGTTTGAGTAGCACGTTGCTTCACATGTCTAGGATGCCCCAACACTACTCTCTACTTCCTTCTCTCTAAAGATATTCAAAACTTTCCTCAAAGGGGAAAAATTCCTGATCTTGTGTTAGTGTCCTCTCTCCTAAACATGGAGGAAATATAACTACTAGCATCTTTGTCCCCCTTGTCCAAGCCTTATCAGGACTTACATGTGTAATGAAATGGTGGGACACTCTGCCTCCATCAAGTTCTGAGTCATGAACCAAATAAATAGTTACTCGTGGAGGTGATGAAGATTTCCTTGTTTCCACTAAAGACCTTGATCGAATCATTATGTCTGTGCTGAGACTGAACAGAGGCTTTTTTCATTGTGGGTAAAAGATGGCATTCCAAAGGAAGATCTGGGACAGGAGTGAAAGTGTGCCCTTGTTTGAGCTTGATATTGCTATACCTCAGGGATTTAATGTCCAAGAGTGATTTCAAAAGCAGTATTCAGTCATCAAAATAATCACAGAATTGACTGAATTCATGGGAGAATCAGATAGCCGTCCCAGGATATTACCTAGAAGTTAACATTTAATTCCACTTGATTCCACCAAAATAAAATGCTGCCTGAGGAAATGGGAGTAGCAGTCCAAATAATTCAGGCAAAAGCACATTTTTCCTTTTCTTTTAATTATTTGGATAATGATGTAATAATTTTCTTTTCTTTTAGCTATGTAGGTCAGCCTCTAGTAAAAATGTTCTTTATAAAAATACAAAGGATTTTATTTCTTTATATTTGTCAACTCAAAGGGCTTTAATAGTTGAACCTAATGGATGTGAACAGGAAGGAATATGGAAGACGATGCATGACTGAGAACATATACACCTTTATACATACTATATACATGCAGCTATGTAAGCACACATATATACACATTTGCATTATGTGCATGTGTGCATATATACATACATATATATATGTATGCATAAGTGTGTGTGTCTGTGTATGTGTGTGTATAGGGCATAGAGAACTGTTGTATCTTTTCAATTTACTTCCCAGGGGATCAAATCACTATTGTGATTGATTTCCCCGTTCCCTTCTCTGGCTCCTACTGCTATATGTAGGTTTTCTCATCAGATAGAAAGCCAACTCCTTGAGGGCAGAAACTATTTTGTTTTTGTATTTGAATCCTAAGTGTTTAGCTTAGAGCCTGCCACAGAATAAATACTTAATATCTTTTAATTCATTTTTTTTAGTACATCCAATCAGAGCCTCTGATCCATTATATCAAGCATTGATTATTGAAGCAATCACTAAATCAGCGTATATTTATTCATTGCCTGTTTTGTGTCAAGCACTGTTCTGGGTGTTGGGAATTTAAAGCAAAACAAAGCTGTCCTTGACCTCAAGAAGTTTCTATTCTAACTGGTGAGACAACACATGTTTTGATGCTACCAGATCCCATAAACGAGCCTGTCTTAGCTCACTTCATGCTATTTGGCTTACATCTGCTGTGCTCCTTCTTGTGTGCATGAAGATAGATTTGCTTCTTAAAATTTTTGTAACCAAAAATGCCATTTTCCCCTGACAGTACAAATGAATTGACATCGCTTGCTAGAGATTGTAAACGTCCACATAAACATACAGACGTTTCTATACACCTGTTTTAAGAATTAAGGCCTCTCCCTACCCTTCCTGCCTTGTCCTCCAGTCTTCCCCAAGTTATGGTCACTGTGTATGGAAACCTGTTGCCCTTCTCTGTGGAATCTGTGGTGTCATTTAAGCACTTCTCTCAAAGGCTCTGATCTCTCACATGTGAGAATACGACCAGGTGATTCGCCTAGAAATGTCCAGGAAATTTAGAAGTAGACATCTTTGGGAATATTCACTCATTGGTCTTTATCCCATATACCTCTGGACTTAGGATTATTCTTTACTATCTTTTGCTTTCACTTCTAAAACCAGTTCCTCCTTCCTCTCCAATTATAACTTCACAGCTAAGTGTCTACCTGATCTTAAATAGTCTCTTGGAATCTGGGTTCATAAGTAAGGTCTTTCATATCTTCCTTTTTCAGCAGGCCTCAAGTATCACCTATTTGAAGGAGACGTGCCAGAGGACTAGCTCAGAGGAAGACACATGGGCCTCCATTGGTCTCTAAGAACCAAGTTAGTGGTTTGTTCCTAGAGGTTCTGATGTTTGTGTTGCTTTCCCTATTGATGACTAAAGTTTGTTTGTATGCATTGAGAAGCATAAGTCAAATTGGTGTCTCCATCACACTAGCTAGTGTATGTAATGGTAAGTTATGCATAAGTATGCATGATGCATTACACATCTCCTATCAGCGTTCATCTTTCCAAACAGAAGAGCTCTAGCTTTTAGCTCATTCTTATTCTGATGTGCTTCATCACCCCAGCCTTCCTTAGTCATTTAGTTGCCCTTTAGCAGAACGTTTGCACCTTTATTTGATTTTTTTTTTGATCAGATTTTTTAATAAGGCAGCCTGGTGGGCAAAGCCCTAGGCTTGGAGTCCAGAGTGATGCTTTCAAAACCCAGTACTAACATGTAACAAATGTATGACTTTGGGCAAGTCAAACCACCTCTGAATCTCGACTTCCTCATCTATAAAACTGTTTTGCAAGCTTCAAAATGCTACATAAATGTAAATTATTTTTCATACCAGAGAGAAAAGACTGTACTTTCTTTCCTTTCATGATTAGAAAGGCATATCTGAAGTTAGCTTTTTTCAGTTCAGAGTATTTAATATACTTTTATTTCAGATTAACTTTTTTTTTAATGGGGAGCACATATTCCTTTAATTTTTTTAAATTTTTTTTATTTACTCATTTACTTTTAATTTACAAGATTCAGTTCCGCAATCACTTGAGTTTTAGATTTTCTCCCCCCCTTCCCCCCCCCCCC
>CM053587.1:36019837-36033859 GCA_028646515.1 Pseudochirops corinnae
GCAATGCAGTTTGAAGAAAGCCCCAAAGAAATAAAGGAGATCAAGAATGTCACCAGATAATGCAGCAGGAATCAAAGCTGGTAAATTAATCTGTCAAAACAGAGGGCAGTCATGCACCACTCTTCTCCCTCTCTATCATTAGCTTTTATGAGTTTGACAAAATAATTCCAAACTCACTTGCTCTAGAAGGATAAAACTGCAATGTAAAGCAAGATTGCCTTACTCCAGTAAGCTAACATAGGCAGCACCCATCAATTTTGGGGATACATTTTCAGGTAAGAGCATAATACCTATCTTCACTATTTAGCATTCAGGAGGATAATGCAGTTTCACTTCTGTCCCCAAACAATATTATCATAAAAGTAGAAAAATGCGTTGACATGACTTGAACATCATTACCATAGTAATTTTAAAATACATCAGCTAAACTAAATAATTAGTTAGCACTAATTAAATAGAACTAATTTGACTTGGGAATCATTAGCAGTCAGTGATTTGTTTCCTGGGGAAAATGAATTGTGAAACATATTAAGATATGAAGGGGGAGGAAATATTTACAACACATATATCAAAAGATCTTAATAGTCTGGTGGCAATGTTTCCCAAAACATGGCAGTAACAGCATTATTTTGTGGGATGGCATTCATAAGATAGCATTCATAAAAGAACACAGAACTTCAGAGATCATTTAGTTGAAAGCCTTCATTTTCCAGAGGAAGAAATTTAGGCTCAGAATTGTTTTGTGACCATACCCAAGGTCATTTAATTCTTAATTTGCTTCTATTTCCTCTGCCACAGAGAATGACCTTTAGAGTAGGGGAAAAAACTCACAAACAAATCAAATTGTTAATAGAGAGTTGACAAACAACTTAACTAAAGAGTCAGTATATAAAGATGTAACTGCCCATAATAAATTCAAGTCACTTGTCCAGATGAATTACATCCTTGGGCTCTGAAAGAACTGGCAGTTATGACTACTGAACAATTATCAATGATACCTGTGACATCAGCAAGAAGAGGAGAGGAAACTCATTGATTTTGATTCCTTTCAGAATTTTAGAATAGATTATCAAAGTGATGGTTAATGAGGATGTAGAAGAAAAAAAGCAGTGATCATAAATAGCGCAGATGGTTTCATCAGTTCTGGGTGCCATAGTAGGAAGGATACTAGTAAGCTTCAGAGTACCTAGAAGAGGACAATCAGCATGTTCAATGGTCTTGAATTTAGTACATGGGAGGATGAACTAAGGAACTAGGTATGTTTAATCTAGAAAAGACTCAAGGAGAAACAAGAGCTGTCTTCAAGAATTTTAAGTGTTGCCATGATGAAAAGGAATTAGATGTGTTTTCTTTGGCTCCAAACAGAAACAATGGTTCGAAGTTTCAAAGAGGTAAACTGAGCATTGAAGTCAGGGGGAAAAAACCCAACTTTCTACCGATTAGAGCTACCTGTAAGTGGAATGTCTGTATGGGGAGGAAATAGGTTCCTTCATCCCACTGAAGGTCTCCATGTAAAGACTAAATACTACATCACAGATAGATTGCAGTGGGTTGGACTAGATATTCACTTATGTCCCTTCCAACTCTAAAGTTCTGTGATCTTGTGACCTCAAATCCAGTGTTCTTTCCACTTTATATATGGAAATATGTAATTACAAAATAATTGCAATAGACATGAAGTAATAACCATAAAAATTCAAGTACTGCCAACATCAGATTTAGTACCTAACTCCCTCCATCTTTGTGGAACAAACACTTTTGGGCTAGATGAGACATTAAGATTTATTCTGCTCTTCTTTGTGAGGCTCAAGAAAGTGATATTAGTGACAACTGTTTTCAGAATCCAAATAAGTCTACTAGGAATAGTCTAAAACTGCCATTTTGTTTCATATTAGACATAATACACTTTTGACTAGTACAGAAGTGTGTAATTTCCTCTGTCCTAACCTTTCTATGTAGATGATTGTGGGAATATTTATCGCTAACATGTATCTCCCAGGCTACAACCTCATACCTCTCTTTTTCAACTAAATATTCCCACATGGATGCTCTAGTATTGGCTGAACCTCAAGACAGTAAAGTTGAAATATTGTCAACCCTCCTACTTAGCATTTCTTCTTTACTTCTCTGTTTTTGGTAATGAATAGAGTAACTATTCTTCCACTCATCCAAGGTCTAAAACTGGGAGTCAAACTTAACATTGCCCGAGGCCATGCTATCCTGATTGGTGAGTCAGCTAGCCAGCTCCAGACCACTGACATGTATGGTCTTCACATCCTTTCATGCATCCTGTTTGCAGAGCCTTCTTATCTCTGCCTCTCCCCCTTATACCTCTTGCTTTGGGAATAGTCATTGAATTATTATTATCATTGATTCTATAAAGGGATGTCAAATGACTGCCCTATGGTTCCATTCAGCATCCCTGTGGCTGCCCAAACCAATCCTTCCACCACTCCCTTGTATGCATGATTTCCTCCTACTAGAACCCAGAGTCTTTGAGAACAGGATCTTTCTTGCTTTATGTTCATGTCTCCAGAATTTAGCACAATGCTTGGCATATAGTTAGTGTATAATAAATGCTTTTCATTCATTCATTCAACATTCCACACAACATTTCCAGACAAGATTCCCAACAATTTCTTGCAGTTTCTTTGTCTACACCTTTTGTATGCATCATCTCTTTCTCCTTTCACTTTTCTGGAATCTTGTCTATCTTTAAACCCCAGGCCAAATCCTTTCTTTTTCATAAAACTTTACTACTCAGTCCAGAGATTCATTTGTTTGTTCATTCATTCCAGAAATACTGAGTAGTTATGTGCAAGGCACTAATGATTTCTTCTTCCTCAGACTCTTAGGGAATGTATTGTCTGTACACTTGCCATTCTCTTCTTATCCTGTCTCAGACACTATCTGTATGACCTGGGTAAGTCATTAACCTCTCTTAGTTTTATTTCCTCCTTTGTAAAATAGGGATAACAATATCTGTACTACTCAAATCACAAGACAAATGAGGTAATGTATGTAAATTACTTTGCAAACTTTATTACATAAATGTCTGTTATTTCTACTATAGGAGTTTTTCATATCTTATCTCATTAACCATATTATAAAGTCCTCATGATGGACACCATCTTTAACATCATAAATACTTGATAAATATTTGTTCATGATGATAGGAGTGTAGGGAACATGTTTACTTTGCAATTAACCAAACCAAGAAAATTTTTCCTGAAATCTTTGTGAGGAGCTCCAGATTTCTAGTACTCAAAAATCTTTAATCTAGTTCTAAGTTCTCTCCTTAAATCTAGTTCTATGCCAAAAAACTAGCTGCTGGAGTTGTCCCATCGGCACTTCAAACTTAATACATACAAAATAGAACTCAATTCATCACCTAACCCTAAGAATCCACCTGTTCCCATGAAATTCAGTTCAATTCAGTATAATTCATTTCAACAAACATTAATTAAATGTGCAAGATCTTGTGCTAGGTGGTTGAGATACAAATATAAAATAATTCATGCTCTCAAGGAGCTTACTCCACTAGGGGAATAAATACAACATGATTACAGATGAGATCATTGAATGGAATATTATGAAAGAGGCTTCAAGGAAGAGGTAGCACTTGAGCTGAGTGAAGGATTCTAAAAGGCAGAAATAAGGAAGGCATGCACTTTAGTCATGGGGGATAGTTTATGTGTATGTATAATGAGAGGAGATAGAATGTTGGGTTGAAAGAACAGTTAGTTTGGCTACAAAGCCATATTGTGGGCAACCTTCAATGTCAGGCTAAGAAATTGGTAATTAATTCTAGAGGAAATAATAGGGAACCACTTAAGATTTTTTTGAGCCAGGGAGAAGGGAAAGGAAGTGAATGATACAGAACCTACTATGTTTTAGGCAGCATGCTAAGAGCTTTAAAAATATTATTATTAAATATTAAATATTTATTATTAAATTAACATTAATAAATATTATTTAAAATATTATCTCATTTGATCAAGTGTATGTATAATCAGACCAATTAGAAATTTCATATTATAGAAAAGAAGTAACAAAAACCTGAACTAAAATATGACATTGTCATTGGAGAAGACAGGAAGGATGAAAAGAGATGTTGAAGACACAGAATCCCCAAGATTCAGTCACTGTTTTGGTTTAGGGTGATCAGGCCTTTGTCTCAAGGCACCACAGTGTTGAGCTTGGTGATAGAATTTGCACTCCATTAGGGAGATATAATTGAGCTTAGCACCTCCTTTAACAAGAAAAAGAATGCTTCCGGATTTTTTTTTTTGCTTCCTTCTAATGAAAGCTAGAACATCTAGGTACAGGGGATAGAGTTCTGGACTTGGGAGTCAGGAGAACATGAGTTCAAATTCTGCTTCAGATACTTCATAAGCTGGGTGACTCTGGGCAAGTCATTTGACTTCCATCTGTCTCAATTTCCTTGACAGCAAAATGGGGGTGACAATAGTATCTGCCCCTCATGGTTGCTGTGAGAAGCAAACAAGATGGCATTTGTGAAGTTGCTTAGCACAGTGCCGGGCACTTAGTAGGCATGACATAAATGCTTATTTCTTTCCTTCTCCAGGTTCACTCTTCTGACAAAAGGCCCTATAGTGGGGAGATGGAGGTTCTGGGGCCCTGGCTCCTGTCAGAGGCCATGGGACACTGAGAGGTCAGTGGAGGACAGTAGATAGTACAGTGATGAGAAAGGAAACAGGATGGGGCTAGATCAGCAAAGAACTCAGAAGAGAACTGTTCTTGGAGTTCCTAGAGAATCAGCCCAGTTGTCCCTAGATCTACAGAATCCACATAATTCAATCTTGGTGGAGGGCAAGGTAAATGTTTTTTCCTCTATTTTATGTCTTGATCTTTTGCTCCTTTCCTCTACCTCATGGCCTGATGCAGCTCTTTTTCTATAGGAGGGAAGCTTGGCCTCAGGAATTTCCCCTGGTGCACAATTGTTTCTTTCCATTGCGATCCACAGGACCATACTTCATCTTTCTCTCCCTGATCTAATAACCTACTATTCTACTCCAGCCTCTCCATGACTGCCCTCTATGGGACCCTCCGTGGGAAGATCTGGCCTCTGTCTCTGCTCTCCTTTAGTCTCCTCCATATTCAGCACTGACTCCCTGGTTCTCTGGACTGCTCCCTGTCAAAGGCCCCATTCAAGGTCTGTAATAGTCATAAGTTACTTGGTTATTTTCTTTTTTTTTTAATTTCTTTAAATTAACTTTTGTTTATTTTTAGTTTACATCATTCATTTCCTCGAGATTTTGAGTTACAAATTTTCTACCCATCTTCCCCCTACCCACCACTCCAAAACAGCAATCCCACTGTATACCCTCTCCCTCAATCTGCTCTCTCCTCTATCCTCCCCTATCACCCCTCTGACTTTCTGGTAGGCATATATATATATATACATATACACACACATATATTATATATATATTATACATATATATATTTTTTTAACATTTGATTTTAGAACTTTAAATTCTAGATTCTTTCCCTTCCTCCCTCATCACTCACCCCCATTGGAAAGACAAGCAATTCAATACAGGCTGTACATACATGTGTAGTTATGCAGAACATCTCCACAATGGACATATTGTGAAAGACTGACTATATTTCCCTCCTTCCTATCCTGCTCCCCACTTGTTGTGTTCTCTACTTTGTCCCTGTCCCTTTACAGAAGTGTGTGTTTCTAAAAGCCCTTCCCCCCAACCTGCCCTCCCCTCCATCATCCCCCCTCTCATCTATTCTCCTGTAGGGCAAGATACCCATTAATTTGTTATTTTCAAAGGATGTTGTACCCAGGGCAAAAACACTGCACAGAGAATCAAGGAGATGTGATCAAAGTCCCAAATGAGATAACAATGGAAATATTCAAGCCTTGTATAGGGAGAAATCTTCAAGACCAGAACAGGCTTCTTGCTTTAATTTTAAATCAATAGTTTAATATTTAAAAATGTTATTGATGCTATAAAATTTTTCTATACAACTATTACTTTTGTATATAACCGTCCTACCCCAACTTAGCTTTTAACAGAGAAAACCATAAAGTACTTTAAGACAATATGTGCAGAAACCACACCTGCCATCTTATGAAACATGGCATACCTATGGCTCTCTACTTGTCTAAGTTAAGAGGGTGGTGTGTTTCATTGGTCCTCTGGGACCAAGAACCTACAAGATTTTTCAATGTACTTTCTTATATTCACTGCTTTATCAGGTCAAGGACTGGTTTGTAAGTGCAGACACTCAATCTTACAACTCTCTTGCTTCATGAGGTTTCCCTTCACAGGACACCTCTCACAGGCTAATAGCTAGGAGATGAAAAATGCATATCATGCTACTTTTTTTTTTAAACTTCAGGTTCCTGAAGTAAGAAATTGTCTTGACCTAGAAAGACCTATTTTCTTTCTTTTTTCAGGTAGCTGCACACATATAAATACATGTAAATAAAAACTTTCATTAACTAAACATGCCAGGCTAGACAAGAACCATTGCTTACCTGAAGGTGTATGTGAATGCCCAGTTTTGATTATTTTGTGTACAGGCTGCTAATGAGGTGATAACAAGGTGCTAAGGCTGTGGATACAGAATAATGTATCCAACTCAGCAAGAAAATAATTACTCCTTTACCTCTACTCCATTAGAATACTGGTAGGCAGAATGAAAAGGACCTGATAAGTGACCAAAATCATGAGCCCTGAGTATGTGTCCAATTATCCTAAGGGTGTCACAAAATTCTCCAAAACAAAATTAATTATAATTTACTTTACTTTTTTAAATGTGTCAGGACTGTTTTTTGGAGAGGTTGTGGCTGAAAAAGTTGGAAACTAATGAACCAAATTGTCAGAGCTATTTTTACATAACTAAGTAGGAAGAAACAAGTCAAAGCTACTGACAGAGAGCTAGAGTATGAATATGACTTAGGAGATTTGAGTTTGGTACTATTACATCCTATTACTGTTCTGACCATTTTACTGGCATTGGCCTTACAATCTACAGTCAGTTCTTCTATAATGCTGGTTTTGAAAATGCAAGTTTGTTTCAATGAGATTGATGCATAAGGGAAGAATTAGCATAATTTGAATTTCAGGTTTGTTCATGCATGATTTCAACCACAAGAAACAGGGAGATACAGAAAACTACTACTTTTATGCCACTGCTATTAATATTATAAAGTTCAACAGATAATATAGGAATAAAAAAGTCTTCTCTGATGTCATAGACAGTACTGGAAATTATTAAAAATTGCATCTACCTAAGACAAAAGTTCGGAAGGCAGCCAATTTTAAAGTATATACACTTCTAAAATAGGTATGCTTGATGTTAGTAAAAATTCCTACTGAGCATTTTGAGAACGCTATTTTAAAATGTGAAACAACTTTATTATGGATCATTTTCAATTGCCTCAAATATGAATTCTCAAAGAAAGGAAGAGACTATTTGAGAATTAACCTGTATTGTTTTCTGGTGAACCTGCAACCAAATTAAAATATAATTGGAAAATGTTTAACAAAATAAATAAAATAGAAAACATTATAGATAATGTTAATTTGTGGTTTTCTAAGTTACTACGCAGCTGTAGGGCTCTGTTTCTATTTGAGTTTGACACCATTGCTCTATAGCCATAGTACAACATCATAGTAGGAGTGAGTAGGAACCAGCCCACTCAACAAAGAAGTGGGACTGGGAGAATTCTCTCCAGGAGGCTTTGAAGCTCTTCCTTCAGCAGGAAGAAGTGAATGTGGTCTCTGACATTAAGGTCAAAGAATGGGATTCCAAAGGATCTAATAAGTTACTAAGAATAGGGATTATAATAGAAACACCAATGACAGTTTTATCTATAATACATAAGTATCATTTACCATTTTTGACAATTGAAGGCTAAAGTGTCAGTTCACTGATAATCCTAAATCTAGTTTCTGCTAAATTTGGCAGATGTGAGTATCTTCAAGGAAATAGTTCTGTGTGAAATATATCATATACCAGCCTGACACTATAATTTCTAGGCCATTTTCTATAGAGATCTGTATCTGTAGAGGGAGTATAAACACTGATAAAATCACAGATCTTTAAAGTATTGAAGTAATTATCTGTCTAGCTATACAAGCATAACCAGTTATTTTAGCCATCTTTAATAAGACCAATTTGAATGGGTTCCCAGTCAATATAATTATGCAGCAATTGACAGTATAGATAATCAAAACCATGATTCAACTATAATCCAGCTGCATAGAGATCACAGAAAATCGCAGGCTAGAAGTTGAAAGGATTCATAAGACTATAAGGACACAATGAGTTATGTTGAATTAGACTGGATTAACATCAACCTATGACACTTGTACCTAGCCTCAGTTTCCTCATCTATAAAATGGGGGAAATAATTCCTCCAGTGCCTATATGACAGGGTTGGTGTAAGGATCAAAGGGGACAAAGAATATAACATTCTTTGCAAACTTCAAAGCACCATATAAATGTCAATTTTTATTATGCCACTGCCTCTTGCTTTCCTGCTTAAAAAAAAAAAAAGGTCTGGCTTTTGTCTCTTCTACTCTACTGAATGTATAGGAATCATAAAGACTTCCACATTGTGTAGGAGTTTAAACTAGATGCTGCCTCCAGCATTTTCTAAGCTTTTGAACTTTGTGATTCTATGATCCATGATGGCACAGTATTTATGAAGAGCAAATTCTTGAATGAATTCTTCGACTGAAATGAAGAGACTGAACAAGCATATAAAGAAAAGCAAGGTTGAAAAAAATAACTGACTTTATAAGCTGTTCTGAGAAATTAAACTAAGAAAAAAGAACAGATCCTAGAAATGTTTTTTTTTAATTAATTGCTTCTTTCAAATTAAGTCGTACAAGAACTGAAAGTATCGAAACATTCTGTTTTTAGACAGCCTGGGACAATTTAGGGAACATTATCGGATAGTAGTCTGTTAATCCTAAAAGCAAAATTTTACATTCGTGTTATAGATCCTTGAATTGAACCATGAATTTGCATGAGTATTTCACAATACTGACCTTTCACAACAAGAAAATTTCACAAAGATGGGTAATTTGTCTTTCAACCACCACTAGTTAATACCTCCTTTTACAAGAGGATTTTTATTTAGACTTTAAATGTTCAAGAATATTCAGCTTCCTGCTGAAATTTCTTGTCACAAATTAACTCACTGATTAACCATTATCCTGAGTAAAGCTGGATTACAAGAACTGTAATATGTGTTATAAACATTAGGTCATTGATATTTATACAACCAATGTATAATGATTAGATTTAACAAGAGGTGGAAATAAATCACAAATAATCTGCTCAGTGTCTTAGGATGTTAGTTCCATAAGTGAGGCTGTATACAGAAGGTACTATTTGCAATTAGGGGAAAGTCACTAATTTTTAAGCCTTAAAAATTTAGACTGACCTGTGGCTAAGCATCATTCGGATCTTTAATGAACTAATAAAAACTTTGGAGGATTGGAGTTTTGAAAACAGATTTTCAGCTTACTATTCCATCTTCTATGTTAGGGCCCTACTCAGTGTAGAGAAACACAATAATATTTTCATGAAGAGCAAACTAATTAAATGTTTTTCCCCATGTTCTCTCAGATTATACAAACTGAATTTTATAAATTAAGTTTCCTGATTTTGCTCCTGTTAGAATTTTTGTAGAGCTCTCTCAAGATATGACTTTATTAGGGTTATTCTTTATCTAGGTTCCATATTCCACTTGGTAAAATTGTTTCATGACGGTCTACATTTGCTTGCTCACTATGCTATTAAATTTCAGAAACACAGGACTAGATATCCCTTAAGATTCCTTACTATTGCAAGAGAGAAGTGTTGTAACTAACGTGAGTCTTAAACTATTCAGCACCTCATAAATAGAATCCAACACATTGTTGAAATAAAAGTATCTGAAAAGGAAACTGGTCCAACCATTCTGGAAAGTAATGTGGAATTACACAACAAAAATTGCTAAAATGTCCACATTCTTTGACCCAGAGATTTTCCTGGCTAGGTATTTGCCCCAAGGAGGTAAAGGACAGATATAAATGTAAACCAAATATTCACAGAAACTTTTTTTTTATAGTGAAGAATTCTAAGCAAAGTAGATACTTATTACCAGAGAATGACTACATAAATTATGCAATGTACATGGCCCACAGAGAGATGATGAATTCAGAGAAGCATAGGAAGATTTATATGAACTTATCCAGAAGAAACAAGCCAAAAAAGGAAAAATTATAAACAATTCCTACAACAAGGCAAATGGAAAAAAAGAAAAACACAAGAAAAAACAAAACCAAACGCTATATAGGTATAAGGATGAATATTGATCCTGAATAAGAGTAAGAAAAATATACTCCCCCTCCTTTATTTGCTGGAGTAAGTGACTAGAAAGTGTATAAGGTTAGACTTAGTAAATAGTGTCTGTGAATTGCTTCTTTTTCTCTTTGCTTTTATATTCTTTGTTAGAAGGAATAGTTTGCTAGGTGGATAAGGGGAAAGGATATATTCAGGAATGAAGGTGCAAGAAAATTAAAGACATAATCATAAAACAAAAACATTTCCTTCTTTGTTTTGTATTTAAAAGAAAACTTTGTGACGGTATTATTTTAAATACAGTTCCTGAATCTAAAAATTAAAAATGTTAGTTCACATTCCATAATATCTTAAGAAGGAAAACACTACTTAAATTTTAATCTCCCTTTCTGTAGGGTCATTTTTCCGAACACAAAGAAAAGATTTTTTTTTTTGACAAAAACACATAATTTAATTTAAAATGAATCTTCATTGATTTTATTTGAAAAGTTGATTTTTATCTATTCCCTAACATTAGTAATGATTTCCTGGGAAAACTGGCTTCACACAATATTTATGTTAAAAGTTAAAGAATAATGCTTCAGGGGAAAATATGGTCATTCAATGAAATAGAGGCTTTTCAAGCATTCTTGATGAAAAAAACAGTTGAACAGAAAATTTGACTTTCAAATACAAGAAGCAAGAGAAGCAATGAGAAGGTAAACAGAGAAAAGAAATCATAAGAACCTTATTAAAGTTGAAATATTTACATTCCTACATGGAAAAACAATAGTGGTAACTCATAAGACTTTTCTCAGTATGAGGATAATTGAAGGGAATATATATGTATATATGTATACATACATATATATGTATAGGAGGGTATATGTGTATATAAATATATATATGAGTGTGGGCATGTGTACGTTCAGGTATACACAGACAGAGGGCACAGGATGAGTTGAATATGAAGGGATGATATCTAAAAAATAAATTTTAAGAGGTAAGAAAGGAATTTATTGATAGAAAGAGAAAGGAAGAAATAGATTAGGGTAAATTATCTCATATAAAAGAGGCAAGAGAAAACTGTTACAAAGGAGGGGATGAGCAGGAAGGTGAAAGGGAATGGGACAACCTTACTCTCACTGAATTTGGCTTAAGGAGGGAATAACATACACACTCAATTGGGTATCTTACCCTACAGAAAAACAGGGGGGTAGGGGATAAGAGGGGGGAGCATAGAAGGGAGGGCAGATTGGGGGAGAAGGTAGTTAGAAGCAAACATTTTTGTAAAGAGATAGGGTTAAAGGAGAAAATAGAATAAGTGGGGGGCAGGATAGGATGGAGGGAAGTATAGTTGGTCTTTCATGATATAATAATTATGGAAATGATTTGGGTAACTACACATGTAAAACCTATATTGAATTGCTTATCTTCCCAGTGGGGGATGGGTGAGGAGGGAAGAAGGGAAAAAATCTGGAACTTAAAATTTTAAAAACAAGTGTTTAAATTTTTTTTTTTCTACATGCAACTAGAAAATACGATATACAGGCACTGGGGTAGAGAAAGCCATCTTGCCCTTCTAGAAAGTTTGGGGGGCGGTGATGGGGGCAGATAAAAGAGAGAACAGATTGGGGGGAAGGAACATTCAGTAGGCTTGCTATTTTGGGGTGGGGGGTAGGGGAAAGACGGGGAGAAAAAATTGTAACTCAAAATTTTGTGGAAATGAATGTTGAAAACTAAAAATAAATTAATTAATTTTAAAAATTGGTGAGGGGTTAGCAAAGTCAACCTCTCACATTATTATCTTATATCTCGTCTTTCTTTGTTATCAAACATGCCCCACCTCAAGTTGTCTACACTCAGTCCCTCAATTTCCTCAATATAAAGTAACTTCAATGCTTGTTAAAAAAATAAAAGAAGTTAAAGAATAGATTTGGTTTAAAAAAACAAGGTATAAATCAACACTTTATATTGGTGTATGCTTATTATTAAAATCAAGGCTTCTAACAGTAGACAGAGTTAATGGGAAAGAAAAGTTTCTTTCTGTTATAGTAATAAGAAGTAGTACATCAGTTTTTTTAAGAAGTAGAAATTTTGTTACTATCTGACATCAGCGTATAATCTCGCTTTACACAAACTAATTTTCTTATTTAGGATTTATTTCCTAAAGGAACTATGTGTACCATGGCCAGCAAAAGCACGACTTTTATGAAAATATGCAAGTAGTAAAAGTGTGGAGGTTGTCGTGGTTTGAATATCATAATTCTGATTTCCCATTACATTCCTTCATGACATTTCTAAAACTGGTTCCCCACACTACCTTTATTTCTTCTTCTTCTTTTTAATTTTCTGAGAGCCAATCCAGCAAGGTACTAACTAGATTGTGACCTTGGACAAATCACTCGATTTCCCTGGGCCTTACTTCCCTCATCTTTAATAGAAGAGTTGGATTAGATGACCTCCAAAATTCTAAAATTCGAATTAACTTCTATTAGGTCTATATTCTCATGCAGCTGCACAGGTCACTTTGAAGAAAATGCCTGAAAATATTTGTTTTCTCTCAGTAACAATGACATAGTTCTGCTCTATTTACCTTCAGAGGAGATTTTATATAGTGGAAAGAACCCTAGTCTAGGAGTCCAAGGAGCTGTGCATGAGTCCTCAATTTTACTGTTTATTGAGAGTGGATACTAACATTCCTTTTCCTCCTTGTAAAATGGAAATAATAATACTTGCATGTACTGCCCTCAGGAGTGTTGTGATGAAAGTACTTTGTAAGCTCTACCCTGCTGTAAAAATATGATCAATTTTTGCTAACCTTCAGAAGGAAGAAAGGAAAGAAAGAAGACAAAAGGCATTTATTAAACACCTGCTTTGTGCCAGGCCCTGTGCTTAATAATTAAAATAAGTTAACAGACCTGTCTCTTAAAAATACTATATCTGGGTGAATACTTTATAGAAGGTGTAAATAACAGAGATGTCACCAATATCAAAATGATAGCTTCTGATTATGTAATTTGAATTCTAACATGAATTTTTTCCATTTCAATTAAAGAGATTTACAAATATTACCTCATTTAATCATCACAACGACCTTGGGAGGTAGGAACTATGATCATTCTCATTTTACATTTGAGAAAATGGAAGCAGACAGAGATTGTGACCCTTGTTCAGAGTCTTTCCACCAGAGGTTTCTAACATGTTGATACCAGTTACCTGTTCAGTCAACTTACCTATACCCCTATAATCAGTAGGAGAGGACATTAATTCTAGGAATAACCATATATTTACACATACGAAATCAAGATGATTAATTTCAATATGATAAAATAGTTATTTACCAAATATTCCCTGTACTTCTCAAAAAGCATATTCCTCTTGATGGTTTTCCTGCTAAAGCCATGCTGAGGGAAAATAAATTGATGCAAAATATAAAAATGCAAAGAGAAATCAGTAGAAAGGCCAAATGGTACGATGGACAGGATACAAGACAGGGAGTCAGGAGGCCTAGTTTCTAATACCAATTCATTCACTAGTTAACTATATGAGTTTTCCATTTGGCTTAACATCTGTGATTTCAAAATATTTATCTAATCATTTCATTTTAGAGAGAAGGGAAATGATGCCAAGAGAGATGAGGTGGTTTGTCCATGTCATATGGCTACTTTGTAGGAGTTTGTAAAAGATCCTGGAATA
>CM053587.1:36033959-36052761 GCA_028646515.1 Pseudochirops corinnae
ATCTAATCATTTCATTTTAGAGAGAAGGGAAATGATGCCAAGAGAGATGAGGTGGTTTGTCCATGTCATATGGCTACTTTGTAGGAGTTTGTAAAAGATCCTGGAATATTATTCTGATCCCATAATCAATATTACAGTTTCCAAGGATACCTACATTTAGAGGAAAAAAATCACTTTATCCAATGGAAACTAGTACTTAGTCTATGAAACCCAGTTAAGGACTGAAAAGTTACATATAGAAATGGAAAGAGCAGATTTTTCTAATAGTAAAATTTAGACTTAAATGTAAAAAGATACAGATTTAAAAAAAAATAGAGGACATTGAAGGATAGCCTTCAAAATCAAGACTAGGCATCAACACAAAAGAAAGTAATTGGAAAGCTAAATGTTTCATATAAAGTTCTTTAAATTTCTTCCATCACAATAAATTTGTCACCAAAGTGAATATTGTATGTATCTATTATTGATATTTCAAGGAAATTGAACTGACACATGATGCTTATTCAAATCCTCTTTAATGTTAACCGTTACTGAATTACTGATAACTGTCTATGGAAACATGTTAGGGGCATTCTATTAAAAACAACACAAAAGTCAATTTTATTTTTAAAAATGAGCAAACAGTACTTAGAAATATGGCTAAACCTCAATTACTTGGAATGTCTAGGGACCAGAATACTTTCGTTACTTAAATATAATTGTTTACTGAGGGTTAATCAGAAAAATCAGAATATATTTGTTTAGTTCTTCTTGAAAATACTTTGAAAGTATCCTCTTTCTTGCTGCTACATGTACTGAATGAGATTTCCCTTTTTTTCCTAGCTGATTCAGTACCTTGCAATGTCCTTGGGCTATAATTCTGAACATCAACTCTCATTATAATATACTGTAGGTGTAAGAAGTTGACCTGAATTCATATTGACCCAAGGAAATGCACTGAAAGTTGCAGGTTTGAAAATATAAAACAACAAAATTCTTAATATGTCTGTGTTCTTACTTGACTCTGAGAAAACAAGCACAGAATAATTCCATTTAATTGATAATGGAGTTTAGCTAAATTCTGCTTATTTTATTACAGTGGGAGAATTAAAAATTGTGAAGATTGTTGAGTCAATAATAATGCTAGTTTATTATGTATATAACAGTACTAGCTCTTATGTATTAGGGTTTATAAAGTGCTTTCCTTACAACCCTGAAGATGCATCACCATATAAACCCCCATTTTACAGATAAGAAAATGAAACCCAAGAATAGCAAGGTGACTTCACATCTAATAAGTATCAGAATTTGAGTACAGGTGCAATAATCTATTCTCTATATCCTGCTGTCTCCCAAATAAGGCTTTGGTTACACAAGTTCTATCTGAAATAATAATAATAATTTTGATTGACATTTTCATGCTAGGGATATTAAAATGGAAAGGTAGCCTAATGAGTCTCATTTTGTAAATTTGGGATATTGACTCTTTGCTTGTTTTCTATTTTACTACATTTTGTCATAATAATAATAAAAAGTCTTCTAGGTGGCACAGTAGATACAGCACTGGGCCTGGAGTCAGTAAGAACTGAATTCAAATTCAGCATCAGGTACTTGACAGCAATGTGACCCTGTACCAAGTCACTTAACCTCAAGTGTGATAATAGCACCAGCCTCCCAGGGTTGTCGGGATCAAATGAGATGACATTTGTTAGGTATTTAGCACAAAATCTGACACATAGTAGGCACTTAATAAGTGTTTGTTCCCTTTCCCTTTTCCCCTAATAAAAGAGAAGCAAAAGTTTCAGTAAATGGATTGCTCTTTTGCTCCCATTAAGAAATAATTAAAATAAATTAACACACCTGTCTCTTAAAAATACTATATCTGGGTGAACACTTTATAGAAGTTATAAATAACAGAGATGTCACCATATCAAAATGATAGCTTCTGATTAAATAGTTTGAATTCTAACATGAATTTTTTCCATTTCAATTAAAGAGATTACCTTGGAGAGGAGGGACTGGGAAAGGAGCAACCACCTAAGAGCTAAGTGAATTGCTGGTACTTCAGCAATGTCATTTAGTAATTTAAAACATTACAGTGGGTGAATTTGGAAATAATGTTTATAATTAGTGGTTTGTTACTTATTTCACTAATCAAACACAGGATAAAAGTATAAACTTAAAGGTTTTTCCTTCTCTGCAAACTTACTGGGTATCAAGACGCAGCTCTGCGCTGAACTTTATTAAAATAGAGTTTGCAAGTAAAGCAGAATGATTTTGGTTTGGTTTTTTTTTTTTTTTATCAGACTTCAGCACAAGTGTTCAAGTATTCTTCTGAATAAGAAATGGAGTCCCAGTTGTCCTGGAACACTAAAGGAATGTGACGGCTGATTCAGCTTTCTCTGACAAAACCCTTCAGAACCTCTTAAAAAATGAGAATGCAAGTACTAAATTTAGTCATATTAGAATTGATTGGAAGATAGTTCTCATTTCCTTTTCTAGTTATGTAAGAAACATCTCCACATCCTAGTCCTGGGTATTTTGTGCGAGATGTGCACATTTTACACAGAGTCGTTCAGCACCTCTGTTTCCATTGGAGCATTCCAGCATGCCTAAGGATGTGGCAAATTTATGGTTGCAGCTGCAAAGTTGGAACATGGTAAAGCACAGTTCTACTTTCGCTGGAAAGGAAATGATACATGCCTTACTCCCCAGACCTTTTCAGAAGACCTGGTTCATAAATGGTATCCAAGGTCAGGTCTATACTTTCGAACCATATTTGTTCTTAAGTATTGTTACAAGGACCAAAAATCACTTAGCCCCTTGTAGTTAAATGGAACAGCAATATTATGGAATATCCCCTTTCAACTGAGTCCTAGGTGATGTGAAAATCAAGGCCTGACTACAGGCACCGGGGTCAAACTTAAGGGCAACATGCTAATAGCGGAGGAGGTGGGAGGTGGCAGACAGCAAGCGGACACTGTTTTGCTTGTGTACATGATAGCAAAGAAACATGATGGCCCCAAACCTCCTGTTAATTTGTTGGCAATGCTCTGGTTTAAAAGTAACATTTTGCATGATCATCTGTTCAGAATTCTTTCTCATTAAGGCATTGTTAACACTATGCTAGTGTTCTTTGCTCAAAGTGTGTTTGTCATAAAATGACAGTGTTTAAAATAAAAAAAAAATATGGAACCCACTCCTGGATTTTCAAGAAGTTGGTTTCAAAAGATTAGTTTTCTCAAATTGCATTTTAATACTAATAAATTTCCCTCTAGGGTAACCTAAAACATTTTCCTGAACATTCTAAATTGTATCTATGTATGTATCCATCTATCCATCCATCCATCTACTACCTATCTCCATATCTATCTCTATATATACACACACGTAAACATATGTATATATATTATATAGGTATGTATGTATGTATGTATGTATGTATGTATGTATAGTGACTGTATTGCCTAGAGAGCAGTAAAAAGTAATTTCTTTTAAAGTGGAAGGGGCAAGGAATGGAGGAAATACAAATCGGGCCCAATGACCACCATTATAATTATTACCATGAAGAAAATAAATTTCATAGTCATGTATCCAGAGTGTCCCCAAAGTCTTGGTGCAATATTAAAGCTTAAGATATCCTAAAACTTTAGGGACATTCTCAATACATAAACTGATGATTTTGACAATATGTTTTATAAATTTCATTAAAAGGATCTAGGTGCTTTTAAAAATCCTTCACTAAAGTCTTTCTCCACTTCATGAACGTGGTGACTGCATTCTCAACAGCTGTGTCAGTGAAATGTATGCTGTAGCAAGTCCTATCAAGACAGAAAGACTTCTAGTGATGCATTGTGTACCTATCACCTGAGAGCCTAGCTAAGTTTAGAGAGGGCCCAAAGGTGATGAAATGATTGACCATAGCAGTCTACATTTGTGCTAAGTTATAGAGCAACTGTGAATGCAAGAAAAGAGTATTCGCACTGAAAAAAATATAGGTCTTTGACTTAATGAAATACCTTATTTAAAATATATCATTGCTTTAAATGGAATTTCACTGTTCAGTCATTCACACAAATAAAGCCTTATTTATCTTGAAGATAACTGAATATCACTGTATTTCTCTAAGGAAAATCTAAAATTTTTCTTCATACCTCCCTAGGACAGAACCAGTCTCCGTGCCTGACATTCTTTAGTATTCAGCATCTTGATTTTATGGTTATGTACTATGAAAATGACTGAATAAAATCAAATAAGGAATTCCCATTAACAGGCTTAAAGCAAAGACTACTTTTGCTCTGAATTATTTGTATAAATATGGCAATAAGCACAATATTATCTCTTATTTTTGCAAGCCAGGTAGAGCAACTTGATAATCCAATTCTTTGTTGGTTCTTTAAGACTGTTTTCAAACTCATAGTAAGCCCAAGTGCAGTTACTCAATAAATCTGAATTGTTGAAGCCTTGTAGAATTATAGAGACTGAAGGGTAGTTCCAAATGGAAGGGAGGAGGAGGAAGAAAGAGGAGGAAGAGAAGGAAGAGAGAGGAAGAGAAGAAAGAAGATAGTAATAATGATATGGTGGTGATGATGATGATGGTATGTTTGTGGTGCTCATCCATTCTGGAATCACTACCATAGCAAAAAGGAAAGGTGTACCATCACAATGCATAATATAATCTGATGTAGGCACATAGATCCTATTTGAAAATGGGTTATTTATATTATTTATTTGATCTCTTAAAGAGCATTTTACTTACACTATTATTTTCTACGGAAAGAACAGAATGGAGAAGCTCCAATGTGCACAAACTAGAGAAAATGTTGGATCTCTTTTTAATTTACAAGGTACATCTGACTGCTATTTAAATGACTTGCTAGTTAGCATTATCTAAATGGAGACAGTGGAGCTCCATGGCATTTGCTGGTCTGTATAGCATACTGAACTGAGCTCCCTAATTCCAAGTAAACTGTGCACAGCTTTTATTGGCTTTCCCATAATGCTTCTGTCTATAAGTAGATATTGTTGTGTTTGAAAGTTATTTCTTGACTATTTGAGGTTCTTTATTAAAGTCCTTGAGCTGGGTTACAGGTGCCAAACAATAATCCTTCACTGTTTTTATGGACCCTAAACCGAAAAAAAAAAAATAGCATCTAGAGCTTTCCCCTCTGAGCACCTTCTCCAACTCCTCCTGCAACCCCAAACCATACACACACAGTTTGTGCATGAATATATATCCCTGTGAAAAAACACCTCTATGTGATCAACGATGGTCAGTATTATGTGACACTAGAATAAGCCAATGGGTGTCATCAGTCTGTCATGGTCCATCTGTCCTCACTAGGCATATAGCCATTGACCTGTGTGTCTGAATAATATATATTTTGCTATAATCTTTCTTTCAATTTCAGTACACACTCCTTGCCCTCAAGGAGTTTATAGCCTAGGAGAGGTATAGGGCTAAGTTTGAAACTTAGGACATGGGTAAGGATCAATGGGAGGCTTCAAACAGGTGACAGAGGAGTATCTGAGGAGAAATCAGTGCTAATGGTGGGGAAGGAAATGTAAGAAGGTTTCATTGAGGAGGTGGCTCCTGGCTGGCCTTTGAAAGAAGAAAAACATTTTAATAGGTGGCAATAAACGTGGAACAACCATTCGTAATTGGGTTTGACTGGAACTCAGAGTACGCTAAGGGAGGAAGGATAAAGTGAAAAAAGGCTGAAAAGGCAGATTGGACCCCATTTTTAGGCTTTAAATACCAGGCTAAAGAGCTTCTATTTATACTGTAAGCAGCTGGGAGACACTAAAGATTTTTTAACCAGGGTATGATGTGATTAGACTTGTCTTTTACCATATTTAACATATCCTCTGTTGAGTATAAATTAAAGACTGGTGGGACTGGAAGCAAGGAAGCTGACTAGTCTATTACGCCAATCCCCATGAGAAGGGTGAAGCCTTAAACTAAGGGACTTACAGTGGGAATGGAAGGGAGGGAATGAATGGGAGGGATATTGTTGAAGGAGAATTGGAACCTGCTTGAAAATGAGGGAGAAGACAGACGGAGAAGTCAAAGATGACATTAGGGTTTCTAGGCTGGGTGGCTGGCAGGATGGTGCTGCCATCAACAGTAGCGGAGGAGTCAGAATAGGGATATATTTAGGAAGGGAAATGATGAGATTTGTTCTTGGGTAAATATGAAGTATTAGTGGGACATTCTGGTGGAGATATCCAGCAAGCAATTGGAGATAAGGAATTAAAGATCAAGATTTGGGTGTCGTGAGCAAGACATTCTTGCAACTTCAGAACCTGTTAGCAATTCAGTCACATTTCTCAGGGATTATTTCAAAAAAGGGCTGAGTCTTCCCCCCCTAGACCTTGCAATTAAACATAAATGAGGAAAGTATCCCACTGGTGACAATTCTACCTCTTTTCTCCTCAAATATGCTTAAAGTTTATTTTCATCCTTTCTTACACTCACCTTCTTCTGTTATCTTTGCTCCTTTTTTCCCTCTCCCCTTTTCCTCTACTACCTATCTCATAGGTCACTGGAACCCATTTATACTTGTTTGATCATATCAGAGATACTAAAAATCAAACAAGCTGTTTACTCTTATGTTTTTTAGTGAACACACTGACAAAAATTTTCAGTATGACCAGAAAAGGTCAGCTGGTCATATAGTGAAAATAAGAGACAGCAGACACCTCAAAGTGGTATACTAATATCTCCTATTGATATTAAAACAGGGGGTTCTTAACCTGAGATCCATTAATTAAAAAAAGTTTTATAACTGTTCCAATATAACTGGTTTCATTTGGAGTCCTATGTATTTTGTTTTATGCATTTAAAACATTTTTCTGAGAAGGGCTACATAGACTTCACCATTCTGACAAAGGAGTGCTTGAGAAAAAAAAAAGAACTCCTGAAAATTGGTAAGAAGAGGCCTAGAAAATTTCACAGATTCTCTATCAAGTATTTTTGCAAAAAAAAGAGCAAGAATCAAAAAGGTTAACACAGGAAAGCTACATCTACATGAGTTGTAGGACTATGAATGAGTCAAGTCATTGTTCCACAATGGTTTGGTAGGAAACATTTCCCATCTCTTTTTCCCATTCCCTTCTTCTTCCTGCCCTTTCATTATACCTTCTTTTTCCTTACCCATCTCCCTCATCCTGCCTTTTTTCTCCATCTTTCCAATTGGGAATAGATTTTCACTTTCCTACCATCCTCCCCTACTACCCAGAGAGCAGAGTAGGGTGTTTATTACTTTATAAAGAAGACAATGTTTCCACATCCCCCCAAAGATGTTATTGTCTTTTCTTGGAGTTTGTGGGGGTGAGCAAGTTAATAGTCTGTTTCCCATTCTTTTCATAATAACCATCATTCCTAATAAAACAAGTATTGTTCAAGAGACAGCGCGGGGTCCACTGATGACATATGTGTGATGCCCAACAATGGAAGAATTGAAGTCATTCACAGATCATACATTTACATCTGGAAGCTCCCATTTTTTCCCCTCGATTTTCAGAGAATGTAGAAGAACAACTGGAGAGGCTATGTCTCTTTGTGTCCTGTTAAAAAGAACGTGATGCTATACCGCTGAATCAAAGTATGGCAATGTGGAGAGTCAGCTGTCATTCTGACACTGTCTGTCTCCCTATCTCATAAGTCTGTGTCAATTGGATTCTGTGTGTATAAGCTCTAGTTTGACCTACCATATAGGTTTGTGTGAACTCCAATGAGAAATTTATCTTGATCTTGCACATATTCTTGTGAACTCTTATCTTAGTCACTCATGTCTCTGGGCAAACATCCAAAACCACAGAAATTAGATTAGGCTTTTCATAAACAAATGGGAGCTTAGTTTCACACACACACACACACACAAGACACATATATATATGTATGTATGCATATATAATTATATGTTCTCATATAAGTAGATACTGTACATAACTAAGAATTTAAGCTCCAGAGAGGCATTGTGTTACAAAGAAAAAAGATCTCTGGCTCTAGAATCAAGTCATTGAGGCAAAAAGCACTTAGAGACACAAAGAAAAAAATATAGAGTCCCTACTCTTAAGGAATACATATTCTAATGGAGAATACAACGTGTAAATAACAATGTACATACAAGATATAAATAGGGTAGGCAGGAGGTCATCTCAAAGAGAACCAGGAAAGAACCTGAGACCCTAAGTATTAGCCTAACAACATTCAAGAGAACATATAGATGTGACTTCTAGCCCAGTCTCCCTTTTCTCTGAGCACAGGAGAGCAGGTAAGCTTCTGGCCCCAACCTCCTGTTTCCCCTCCTGGCAGGACATAAAATCTCCCTTGGAAAAGAGTGATGGAAGAAGCTAGAGGTACCTATTCTATCTCCCTTGGAGCCATACAACAATATCCCAATGTCACATGTGGGGGAAAGCCCCCACTATATCTAAATCTAAGATCCTAGAGGTAGCCAGGTAATTCTGGACCTGGAGTTCAGAAGAAGTGAGCTCAAATCCAGTCCAAGGTACTTATTAGTTATGTGATCTTTGGCAAGTCACTTAACCTCTATCTACCCCAGTTTTCTCAACTGCAAAATGGGGATAATAAAGCACCTACTTCCCAGGGTTATTGTGAGGATAAATGGGATAAAATTGATAAAGTTCTTAGCATAATGTCTGGCACATTAAATAAATAAATAAATGGACTTAACAGATATCTGGTGTTTTTTTTCCTTCCTTCAATAATTGTCTCATTTTTGTCTTTGTAACTTCAACACCTAATACAGTACCTGGCATATAAGAGGTCCTTAAAAATACTTGTTAATTGATTATTCTCTCCCTTTTCAGGAATAAGATAAAAGAAAACATATTTGGGACAGAATTCAAATTTTTATTTCTGGTGTGAATTCTTGTTTCAACTGACATCTGACTTCATTGGCTCTCTGCTAGGGTCACGAGAGATTCTATAAATACTAGTAGAGTCCTAGGTGCTGATTCATTTGATATTTCATGGAAGACTGTGACATAATCCACTTGCTCTCATCTTTTAGCTCCTGAGGATCTGGACCTGACAGGGTCCATCCTCCCAGAAGCACAGGACTGTTTCACACTCAGAGGATAAACCACCATTGTTGTTCAATGACCAACTGACTAAGGACAATATCAAGAGACTGGGTGAGGCTGCAACAAAGTTGTGTCCTTCAGAGAGGTAAATCCCAGAGCCCGAGATGGACCATGGGTTAAGACTACAAGAAGGTGGAGGCTCTGCTCTCAGGACCCCTTGAGTGTCCTGGTTGTGTTTTTTAGTTGCAATTGTGAGGCTCCTGGTACAATGCTTATCAATTGTTCTGGATTGATAGCTTTGGCCATCAGAATATGAGCTGTACTATATGATTTCTTTCCTAGAGTTCTTCCAGGTCACAAGACAGCTGGAAGAACTCTAGTTATACAGAGTGGGTGGAAATTAGTAGCACATGTTCTTAGAGGGGCAAATATTTTATTTTTGTACTATTAAGGCAATATACAGAAGTTTCCTAAATATACACAGGTATGGGAATAATCGAGTTATAAAGTGCAACCTTAGACAACCATTCAGCAACTGGGCCAGATTACCTTAATTTATCACATATTAACTATATAAAAAAAAGTATTTTTAATCACTTGCTTTGTGGTAGGCAGTGTTCTAGGGATTGAGGACACAAATACAAAAGTAAGGGAGGTCTTACTGTCAAGAAGCTATTATAGAACACTAAGACAGATTGGAAAAAGAGATATCACACAGAGATAAACCATGGATAGCCTTAACCCCACCTAAAGTACCCAACAACTAGCTTCCAAGTTTAAATGAGGATAAGTTAAATTACTAGAGAAAAATCCCGAAACAATCCTAAATATCAAAACACAAAAGATGACAGAAGTATGGGGTCTTTTTCCAGGTATTTACAAAGGAATACATATAAGAACTAGTGGCTGGATATAGTAAATGAGGAAATAAAACATGACCAGAGACCAGAGAGCTCTAACCACCTCACAAGATGCTCATAATAACTGAAACCCTAAATTCTTTGACCTATCTCTTACATACCCTCTTACTTGAGGATGGGACGGGACACAGACACAGACACAGACACAGACACACACACTTCTTCACTAACCCCAAAGTAACTATCCAAGTCCAAGTAAAGCAAGAAAGGGAGGGGGAGGAGAATGCCAGCAAAGAAGGATATAGAAAATAAATGTTAAAGCAGATAAAGAAGAGAGAGTCACCTAAGAAAGTACCAAAGTTACAGCTCAAGGAATCAATAAAAAGCAGCCCCCCATTCAGTCTTATCTCATTGAGCTGCCAATGGTTAAGGAAGGAGAAGGTAAATCCTTAGAATGGACTAAACTCACTCTTGTATCCATGGTGGAAGAACATCATAGATACCTCGTATGAAATCAGGTCAAGCCCTCCCTATTAACATTTAGAATTTTCAAACTTCTGGACAACAGAAAATGGACTCACAAAATACAGCCTGAGATGGGAAAAGAATGATTAGGCCATCCCCCAGATGGGTAATGGATTTAGGGGACTTTGGTTCAAATCTCAGCTCTGTTGCTACACCTTTGTCACCTTGGGGAAACCATTTATCTTTCTCAGATCTCAGCACATGTGTGAAATGAAGGGGTTCAACTATATGACCTAAGAACTATGGAAAGAGGTTGATGATTGGACATCCTAAAACCTGTTAAGGATTTAAATGACTCACATCGCCACCCACAGGAATAATCTAATTGAGACAATCCACTGGAACAATGAAGTATACTTGCTAGTCAAAGTGATGGGAAAGGGAGAGGTTCCCACCATTCTGTTTCTAGTCTTGACAAGGCTAGTGATTTATGTTTTTGGTTTGATGATGATGATGATGATGATGATAAGAACCATGACTAGTAAAAGTAAATGACTGGGTAATTGAACTTTAACCCCTCAGATACTCAACCAATATATCTCTTTGTCTAAAAAAAATGCTTGGGATGGCTAGTGGTAAAGTGAATAGAGCACCAGCCCTGGAGTCAGGAGGATCTGAGTTCAAATCCAGCCTCAGACAATTAACACTTACTAGCTGTGTGACCTTGGGAAAGTCATTTAACTCCCAATTGCCATGCCTTCCCCCTTTCCAAAAAAGCAAAAAAAACATAATTGCTTCATTTCAAAGGGGATTCATAGCTAGGAGATCAAGAAAGGCATTATATAAATCTAAAATATTTCTATAGTCTCCAAATTGGAGTAATAGTGGACAAATGGAATGGCATGATTGAAGAATACCTTTGCAAACCAGAAGTATGGAGTGATCTGGTGGGATGAAGAAGATTAATGAGAAAAGAGCTCAGAATCTACAGAATGGAGTTAGAAATTTGAATGATAAAGTACTGGTAAATGCAGTCACCTCTAGGAAAAGAATGTATGGGGAAGGGAAGGAATGGAAAGAGAGGAATATATGTTGAGGAAAATGTCTCCAACAAAAATACAAGGATCACAATGCATCTTCCCTTCAGTAGAGACAGCTCGGTGGTACAGCAGATAGAGTAGGATTACTAGGCCAGGAGTCAAAAAGACCTGAACTCAAACCAGCCTCATAAGCTTGCTATGTGACCCTAGACAACTCACTCAATCTCTCCGTCTATTTCAGCTTCTTCAGTTGTGAAATGGAGATATATTGCGCCCAATTCCCAGAGTTGTAGTGAAGATCAAATGACATGATATTTGTAAAGAGCTTAGCGCAGCGCCTGGCACATAACAGATGCTTAATAAAAGCTTGCTTCCTCTCTCCTCCCTTCCTTCTTTCCTCCCTCCCTCCCTGCCTTCCTTCCTTTCTTCCTTCCCTGTAACCAAGTGTGTCTCCTCTGAAGGCTTATCTGTGATGACTTTCTGTGACTCCAAAAGAGGATTAGATAGTAGAAGCAAAGAGTAAAAAGGAGATGGTGATGGGGAAGTATTTCAAATCAGATGATGTCATGTAACTTATTCTAGGCTATCACAGCCTGTCTTATAGGAAGAAACTCATTGTAGGAGCTACCATAACCTACCAGAGATCCTGATGGAGGGTTCAAAGTTAGGTAACAAGCTTATGTCCTCAAAGAAGGAAGAACTAACAATAACAGCCAGTCACCCAAAATATCCCCCTCCAAGCTGTAGTAATAGATAAGCTTGACCCTATTTCAAAGATTTACATAATATAATATATATAGTATAGTATATGTACAGTATATATTATATATGGTATATATATAGTATCTCCCCTTGGGAAAGGGGCCAAAAGGTGAAACTGTAGCCCATGGGCAAGAGGTAGCTTTCTGGATACATAAAGAGGCATAAGTTCTTAAAAGGCAACTTTGTGGAAATGGGGGCTTGGCTGATAATAGAAGCAAAATCAATAATAACAGTATTGCTCTTGCTGTTGATTGAAGGGATTGAGTTATTCATAACTCATGAAAAGAATATTCCCAATAACTTTGTGAAGTCTAAGGTCATTCTGAGGATAGAAATAGCCCCTATAAGGATGAATATTGGAGGATGAATGTGGTACTACAGTGACTATGGCTGTGATGGCTTGGGTCCGTTTGATTAGAGTCTATCACCAGTGAAATAAACAATTAAGGGAATAGGGAACCTGCCAAAGCGGGGTTTGGTAGGGCTGTAAGAAATACATTGGAATGACCTGAATAAAAAACTAACCAGATGGGATGAGGGAAAATATTTGTTACTCATATCTGTGTCATAGTAGGGTTACTCAGAAGGCTGAGAAAGATACTTTCTTCCCTGGGGATTATAATTTTTAAAAGTCTATGATACCACTACTTCTGGTATATAGCTGTACAATAAAAGTATTACCTGTGTTGTCTTTGCATGAGATGCTATTGTCCTCATCAAACATATGATTTCCCTGGTTCCTGTGATCCCAATAATACCATGGATGCTGGTGAAACTGATACTGTGGGGGTGATGGTGAGGCTTGGAGGTTTCTGAGGATTCAGAGCTGAAACCAATAGGACTGTTCTATGCCAAGAAAACAATCTACTTTATGTATACATTGTACTACAAGTCAAAGGAGTAGAGGAGATGTAAACCTCACCAAGGAATTTCCCAGGCCGTAAATGAAGGAGCTTGAGTGTCTCTGTGGAAAAATAAACTAATTGAATTTGAAAAAGGTATCACTGGCATATTGAATTTTTAAATTACCTAGATCAGCTTTTTGGTATATGAAGCTTACCTCATCTTCTTTTGGTATATTGTGTTTATTTTGTAGTTGTTTAAAAAAGCAACAAAAATCTTTTGAATGAGATTGACAAATCTATATGTGTGTGGCTAGAAGTTCTGATATAAAAACCTTACATTTAGAAAAAAAACCATATCAAAGGAATTATTCTGAGGAATCAAGGCTAGATGAAAAAAGGAGACTTTCTCATTCACTAAAAATGTGCTTGTGTTAGCTCCTTATTTATATGTTAATTTAATTGGCTGCAATATGGAAATGCTTATTATCTAATGAATAAAGTGTTATGTTCCCTGTCTTTAATATTTTAAAAGAGATATTTTAGGTTTTCTTAAATAAAGATCATCTAGTAATCTGGTTCAAATTGGTAATAAAATCTTCCTAAAAGTCCTAGACTAGACTATGCCTCTCTGGAACCAGATTGCTATTTAATTTTGATTTCATGCTCATAAAACTTCCTCAGCATGGACTCTGTGGCATTAAAATTTAAGGGCAAACAAGACACCACTGTATTTTCTTCTCCAACTATATGTGCTCTACAAAAGAAAATATTAATGACAGCTCACATCTGAATAGTACTTTAAGGCATACAAAGGGTTTTCCTCATAAACACCATGTCAAGGAAATAGTCAAGCAATATTTTCCCCTGGATCACACACTAAATCTGAGAGTCAGGAATCAAATTCAGTTCTTCTGGTTGAGTCTAAGACCCTTTTCACCATGCCTTACTAAAATTTTGCATTCTACTGTACATGTTACAAAAATGCTAAACTAACACCCCCCCCCCATTTTTTCCTTTTGCCCCACATAGAAGTAAAAATGCAATCAAGGCTCTAATAATATTGATAGGTACTTTCCTAATGACTCTACAAGGCAGTATCTTCTAGAGCTGGAAGAATGAGTGAAGTGGGGGCAACTAGATGATCAAAGATGTCCCAGGCCCTTATTCTTCCTTGCACTTCTTAGTATGGGTAATTCACATGGAAAGGAAGATGGTCCTGTGCACTGTATATACATTGTGATTTCTCTTTTATTGCTGATCTGATCCTGTTTAATTATTAATAGTAGTTAAACCCATCTAACCACACCTCAAGAATCTTCCCCTGGGATGAGGTGGAGTGTATTCTTGGGTTCAGAAGGTTTATTCTAATAAAGGGAAAGGGAAAGTTGGAAAGAAAGAAATCATTGTTAAAATATATGCAATGTGTTTTACAAAAGGCAGAATCATATGGTGGCTGAGTGTGGAGCCAGCGAATACTCCAACTAGCATTCGTTAAGTGCTTCCTATGTGCCAAGCACTGTGTTAGTGTCAGAAGACCAGGGTTCAGATCCTGCCTTTTAACACATGTTTACTGAGTGACCATGGTGCTCCCAGGATACTCTCTATAACGAAGTTATCAATATGCATTAATTGAGGATATTCCTCATGAGTCCTACCCTCTGCCAATCTTCCTACAAAGTCCAATGTAGCTTTGAAAATATAACAAACTTTCAAAACACATTAATGATGATATATTGGAAAGCAAAGTAATTTCTAAAATCTTCTGGAATTTGGAATTAGAAAAACTTAAAGATCATCTAGTCTTTTTGTGTCATGGACCTTGCAGTGGTCAGGAGAAAACTAAGAACCCTGTCTCAGAGTAATATTTTTAATAAAATATAATAAAATAAAATACATAGGGTTATGAAAAACCCACAATTATACTGATATTCAATTATAATTTTTTTAAAAAGTTCATAGATCCCAGATTAAGAATCTTTTATTTAATCCTTCTTCTTCTAAGAGACAGCTAGATGGCATAGTGAATAGAGTGCTGGGTCTGGAGTTAGGAAGATCTGAGTTCAAATGCAGCCTCACCTCACACACCTGCTAGGTATGTAATTGTGGGCAAGTCACTTAACCTTTGCCTGCCTTACCACTGTAAACTGGTGATAACAAGAGCAGCTGTCTCAAAAGGCTGTTGTAAGGATAAAATGAGATATTTATAAAGGGCCTGGCACATAGTAGGAACTTTATAAAATCACTCACATTTTATAAAGCAGGAAAGTAAACCTCCCCCAGTTTAAGTCACCTACTCAATAGGCAATAAGTGGTAGGACTGTGTCGCTCAGGAATAGAATGGATTGAAATCACCTCAGGCAAAAATGTGCACTTGAGTGTATGCTCTTTAATAACAATCAGAGTCTGACTTCAACGAGGTGGAAAATTCATACTGAAAAACAGCACAATACTGGTTCTATCTGCTCAGTGTGTCACTTGGATTCTTTACAACATCACAAACTTTATAGCAATACTTATGGCAACATTTACCTGGCTCATAAACTAATTTTGCCATTGTTTTTTTTTTCCTCCGGCTGAAAGGAACTTTCCTACCTTAGAGATATAAAAGGCAGGCTGCAAAGCTGGCTGAATGAAGAACACTTGGGAAGTTTCATATTCAGGATCGTAAATTGTGTTATTTTAATATGCCTGAACAATGGTGTCATCGTTGAGTACTTTACAGCCAATCATACACCCTGGAGAAACTATTAACCACAAACCATTTAGAGTTCTTTGGGATCTTACTTTTACACTTACCAGAGAAAGGGTCAGCATCAGAGAATAATAGAAACTTATATTTGGAAGGCGCTTTTCAGATCTCTTAGCCCAACCTCTATTCAGTGCCAGAATCACTCCACAATATCCCTTCATGGATAGTCCTCTGCCTCTGCTTGAATTTTTCTAGTAATTGGGAGCTCATGACTTTGCAAGTCAGTCTGATCAATGGCTGGGTGACTCTAATTGTTGAAAAGCTCTTTCTTATAATAGATACGTTTAATAGAAAATTCAAGAGTCCTAGCAGAAGAGGATGATCATTTGAAATACATTTACCTTCAACTGTTATCTTGAAAGGCAAGGGGGTTCTTTTACCAAGATTCTGTGTTATTCTAACAAGGGGATCTTGTTAGTCTGGGATCTGTAAACTTTTTTTTCCTTTTCAATATTTTGAAAACTGTATATCAATATAACTGCTTTCCTTTCTAACCTTATGTATTTTGTTTTATACATTCAAAAACATAATTATGAGACAGGGGTCCATGAGACTGCCAGTGGGGTCCCTGATACACAAAAAGGTTGAGAACCACTGTTCCAAAGTATGATTGACCAAAGAGCTATAACAATTTTGACTGGGCTGTGAAACATTTTGAATACATTTTGTGTTGTTCCATGATATCCTTTAAGGGGGTATACTGATTTTCACAAAATATGGTACATTATTAATGGTATTTCAAATTTGCTGTCAAGGTCTGTCTTAAACCTTGCTACAAAATGGTTGCAAATAAGTTTATAAATGGATATCATATTCTTTAATTTTTAAGGACTATTGCTAACATCTGGCATTGCAATGACATTCACTTAGATACTTATTTACTATTTACATATAAAGGAAAATTCTGGTGATCCAATCCAAGGCATAGTTTTATGAAAAAACAATTTAAGTTAGAAATTAAGTAGAAAAAGTTCCTAAATGTCACAGGATATCAAAATGGAAGCTACTTTGAGATCATCTAATTGTAATCTTGCTTCTACAGATAAGAGAAGTGAGGTCTAAAGAAGGTAACACATAGGATAAGTAGTAGACTGAAGATTTGAATCCAGATCCTTGGGGTCCAAATACTCTCTTCTATTACAGTGACAGATACCTGACTATTCATAGATTATACCATGGAACTGTACATGAACAAGAATCAACATCTGGTCATTAAAATTGACTGACCACAAAAAGAGAACGAAACACCAACAAAAGGCGACTGCAGTTCATGAGAACCCCAACAATGTGCTGCTTCTGATAATAAGCTATGATTCTATCCTCTACTGGAAAAAGCACCCGGCCAGAAATATGGACACCTGAATGTGAGTCATGACTCTGTAGGTACCAAGAATGGACAACATTTCTCATTTAAGGAACAGAAGGGGATACAGGCAGAATATGCACCTTTCATCAAAAGACGTTGACATGCTATGTTGAATATTTTCAGAGCTATCATTTAACTGTCATTGTATATTCAAAAAATAAATTTTGATTTATTTACAGATTCCTTGAGAACTGTTTGTCTCGATGATTACCCATTTTGGTTTTCGGTCTTGCATCTTGTTCCTGTGCATTGACCTGGCCTGTTCTCTCAGCTTCTAGCTTGTATTCCCTCTGACAGTGAGGCTTTGATCTTCTTACTCAGGTTGGATGCCAATCCACACCATCCCTTGACCACAGGCCCTGTTTTCTCTTTTTCTTGCTTCAGACACATTGTGGGAAGCATCAGTATGAGAGGGCCCACAACGTTTATGTTGTGTCACTCTGGGCATTCCACTTAAGCACTCTGATAGTTTCCTCGTTTTTAAAATGTGGGTCATAACGTCTACCCTGTCTGACCCACAGTTTTCCACAGCCTGAATCTGTGCAAAAATCACTGTATTTGGAGTTGAGCCGATCTAGATTCAAAGCCTGGCTCTACCACTTAAAACCTGTGCTGCACAGGGTATGTACAACATTTTAATTCCCTGGGGCTCAGTTTCCTCTTCTGCAAAAGGAGGGCTTGGATTAGAGGACCTCAAAAGTTCCCTTCATTTCTAAATCTGTGAGTCTATAAATGTGAAAGCTCAAAGAAGCACATATATGTAAGGTAGTGTTATAATGACAACAACTGGTATTTCTATAGCACTAAATTTAAGGTTTGTAAAGTACTTTATAGATATTATCTCGTTTGTTCATCACAACAATCCTTCCAGCTAGATTTTATTATCCCCACTTTACAGTTGAAGAAACTGAGGCAGAGAGAGGTGAAGTGACTTGCCCAGGGTCATATAGCTAGTATCTGAGGGCAAATTTGAACTCAGGTCCTCTTGATTCCAGATCCATTGACTCTATCCACTGCACCATATACCTGCTTCTTAATAATTAACAGCTAACATTTATACAGTGCTTTAAGGTTTGCAAAGTGCTTTATCTATTAACTCCTTTGATTGTCACAATAACCCTGTGAGGTAGGTATTATTACCCCTTCCTCCATTTTACTTATGGAGAAACTGAGGTACAAAGAGAGTAAGTGGCCACCCAGGGACACACAGCTAGGGAATGTCTGAGAAAGGATTTAAACTCAGGTCTTCCTAACTCCCAAGTGCCATACCCCATCCACCGCACCATCCAGCTGCCTATAGCATACGCCGTTATTGAACGCTATTCAGTTGTATCTGACTTTTTGTAACCCTATTTGGGGTTTTCTTGGCAAAAATATGGAAGTGGTTTGCCATTTACTTCTCCAGCTCATTTTACAGATGAGGAAACTGGGGCAAACAGGGTTAAGTGATTTGTCCTGGATCACACAGCTAGTAAGTGTCTGAGGCCAGATTTGAACTCACAAAGATTAGTCTTCCAAGCTCTAGGCCTGGCACTCTATCCACTATGCCACTGTTACGGGAATCTAAAGATCTTCCCTGCCCCTAGGCCCTTTGCTGAAGTGGCTACGTGACTTTGAGGACCCTTGGATATTTGAAAGTATACTCTGTTCCTTAATAGGCTGAATGTGGTCACATGGAGCCT
>CM053587.1:36053261-36089823 GCA_028646515.1 Pseudochirops corinnae
CTTCCTTTTTCATCTCTCCTCCCACTTATACTCTCTAAAAGAAGAGATAGACCATGCAATGTCATCTCACCTTCCTTACATAAAGGGTCCTAACATGGTCATTGACAATGACCAAATCTCAGAATTGAAAGGGACCTCAGAGATCATGTAATCCAACCTGTACCTGAACAGAAATTCCCTTTACAGCATCCCCCCAAAAGCAGCATTGAGCCACATGTAAAGATACCTAGTGACTTGCAGAGACCTTGACCAGAAGAATTAATCCAGTCAGTTTGGGCACTCCTGCCCTGGGGCTGTCTTAATCTGTGAACCAGTGAATCCAAACTTCCTTAGCTCGCTCTATGTAGCCAGCATCAGAGCACATCCCAGTCAGACATCTACCCTGCTATCTACTCTGTCACTGTACACATACTTATCCATCCAGCTTTCCAATGTTTTGCTCTGGACACAATAATCAAGTCAATATTACCACTGCTTCTGGACAGGGTGTGTCAGTTGCTTGCCCCATGGATCAACTTGCCATCCTTGTGACTCCCCAGGCCAAAAGTCTCTCCTAAGGTCTTATAAAAATAGAAGGTCCTTGAGGGCAAGGACTTCAACATTAGCACCATCCCTGGCATGTAATAAGTACTTATTAAGTGCTTTTTCTCATTCATGCCTGAGGCAGCTCATTCCATTTTTGAAACTCAATTATTTTCCTGACATCAAGCCTAAAATATGACTCTTTGTAAATTGAATTCATTTCAGAATCACGGGATCCATTTTATTTATGTCCAAGTAAAAGAATCTTAAGAGACAAAAGACTAAAGCAAAGAAAAATTTTCCTTAACTTTTTTTTTTGTGGGATGGGGAATGGACCTGTGATTTTATCAGCAGAAGGAACAAACAGTGCAGAAACTCCCTCTAGTGATTTGTAACGGGACACTGAGAGGTTTTGTGTCTTGTCCAGGGTTATACAGAGAACATGTGTTTGTCTGAGGCAAGACTTAAAACTCAAGTCTTCCTGACTTACATCTCGCTGCCCTCTACATCATATTGACTCTGAAATTCATAATTAAATTAAAATGTTGTTGATATCAACCCAGAGAACTTTTGACTTTGAAAATTCATATGAATTCATATTTTCATATGAATTCATATTTTCTCAGCACTTTAATTTTGAGCAGCTGGAATTACTTTTTAAATGGGTTACTATAAATCTTTGTGCAGTGGAAGCATTTGCCTTTTAGGGGTAAATCATCATTTCATTATTAAAAATAGAATATGTTTCCATTGTAGAGGTCAGCATAAGATTCAGTGTCATAGGGGGAAGGGGGAAAGCATTCATTAAAAACCTAGTTACAAAGCACTAGGTACTGGGCTAAAGCACTTTACAAATGTGATTTCATTTGATCCTTACAATCACCCCTGGAGCTAGGTGCTACTGTATCATTCCCAACTTTACAGTTGAAGTAACTGAGACTGATGGAGACAACTTACCCGGGGCCACACAACTAAGTAGCAGAGCTTGGTTTTGAATGTAGGTCTTCCTGATTCCAGGCTACCTATTTGTGTTTGAAATCATCTAGTTAAATCTCTTCATTTTATAGATGAAAAAGCTGGGCAATGTATTTTTTTCTTCTTAGAATAATTTCTTTTTAATTACAAATTTAGTAAATAGTAAAATATACCTTGCCATAAATTTATTTTAGGAAAAAACTTAGGGAAATATATACAGTGTATTGAAGGATCTAAAAAGTTAACCTTTGCTTCCATTCAACTTATTATAGATGCCATGATGCTTCAGTTTGCGTTACATTTATATGTAAATAAAATTCTTGTTAGCCAAGTGATAATTTCAGTACATTAAGAAATTCACTATTTAAAGAAACTCTAATAAATAAAATAACAAATAGATGTATAGTTTTCTATTTTTTAACAGAAATAGCTTAAAGAACTATAAAATGAGATTTGTCTGAATCTTTAAAGAACTGTTATTAAGTCTGATAGCCACATTATGCAGATGAGAAACTGAAGCCCCAAAGGGTTAACTGATTTGCCTAATGCCACAGCCTAACATAACCATTATTTAAATCCAGGGCCATGTAGAGAGTTTGAAAGGGGTTGGCGGAAGGGGGAAGGGGGAAGGGAATATTGGAGGCTGGACCTGATATTTAATCAGAGTAAGGAATTCTCTGGTGTTAAAACTCCTTCCACAAATTATCTCTAAGTTGTATTCTTGAGAAGTAACCTGAGTCACTGAGACTTTAAGTGACTTTAAGCTAGTAGGAGTCAAAGCAGGACATGAACCTAGGTTTTCTTAATTCCAAATCCAGCCTTCAATTCACTTGGTGATATTATCTCCTCAATCTCAATCTTTTAGTAAAAATCATTTTGTAAAGTTAGTCATCTCTACCTACTTTATCTTATTAACAAACATAGATTTTTTGACATTAAATTTGTACACACACACTTTCTCCCCCCTCCCCCTTCCCTTCTCTCCCTTCCTCTCTCTCTCTCTTTCTCTCTCTCTCTCTCTCCCTCCTTTCACCTCTCTCCCTCTTTCCTTCTCTCCCTCCTTCCCTTCCCCACTTGGGTTCAACTAAATTCTGTATGCAAATAACTCCCAGAAACTGTATGTCCTACCCTATAGTCTCTTTGAGTCAATCATTTCTAAGTGAATGGTTTGTAGTCATCTCAAATTCAGTGTGTCCAAAACAGAAATCTGTATCTCTTCCCAAAGTCACACCTTTTCTTCTCTTCTTTATTTCTGTGAAGGGTATCACAATCATTCCTGTCACCCAACTTCACAACTACTAAGTGATCCTTGACTTTTCCTTGTCTCTCACCACCCTCTATACTCCTATACAATCATTTGCCAGGTCTTATAGCTGTTACCCCCAAAACATTTCTCTTGCATTCCCTTTTCTCCACTTTCATAGCTTCTATTCTACTTCAGGCAATCATCAACCACATCATTTGACAATTGTAACAACTTCCTACTTGATCTCCTTGATTCTAAACTCTCTCCTCTCCACTCTACCCTACTTTTCTAGGGCACAACTCTAACCATGTTATTCTGCTACTCAAAAAGCTATCATCACTCCCTATTTCCTCTAGGAGCAAAACCAAACTCTTTTGCTTGTCATTTAAAGCCCTTCACAATGTGGCTCCAACCTACCTTTCCATGCTTATTATACATCACTTTTTGTCATGCGTTCTCTGTGCCAGCCAAACCAGCCTACATATTATGTCTCATAAATGACATTTTCTTGCCTCCAGGATGTTCACCATTATTGGAGTGCGCTCCCATATCACCTCTTCCTTGTAGAATCCTCAGCTTAGCCTATCATGAGTCCCTCCAATACTGGCATCCTTACTCTGAAAATTACTATGTTTCTGTTTTGTTTTTGTATGTATTTTTCTGTACTCATTGTATCCTCCTTTCACGCTGTCGCCACCCCTACCCTCAATCCCAATCATCTCCTTGAGTTCAGGTTCTGTTTTATTTTTGTCTTTGTATCTCAAAGGGCCTAGTATACATTACAGGCTTCATCAATGCTAATTGGTTAAATGAATGAATGAATGTCACTTAAAGCACTGTATACCTATTATGAAAAACCTTGGAATGCACAGAAGGTCAGAGTTGGAATGGATTTCAGCATACCATCAGTCAGTAGCATTTATTAAACACCAACTATGTGCACAGCATTTTGCTAGGCACTTCAGATACAAAAATGGACCACAATAGATCCCACCCTTGAGGAGATTCTTTTTCATGATGAGTAGAGGACACCAACCCAAATAGAGATTGCAAAGATTTCCAAAATATCTTGATTATTGGGTTAAGAATTAGTTATGATGTTGATGAAACTAGCCACATTTCTTTTTTCAACTCACATAACTTGATACAGTAATATTAACAAATACCCCAGACTCTGGGGAAGAATATATAATATGTATAGTCAAATACTTGGAGAAAGTAGCATAGATTTTATTCTTTCTGATTATCATTCTCAAGAAAACTCTAACATGTTCAACTGGAGGAAGATTCAACATAATATAGATGTAAATTTTTCCATAAAATTGTGTGTTTGTCATGAATATCTTGCTCTCACTTAGGTTTCCAAGTATTCTTTGTAGTTTGAGGATATAGCTTTTAGAAAAAAAATTAGTTCATTATTTCTGACAGTGAGAACTTTAGGTAGACCATGTACTGCACCAATAATTTTGTGGGTTTGGGAGTATTTTTTTTAAACCAGATAAAAAATCCAGATAAAAAGTCCACATGTAAAATGCCAAACCATCAGTCTGAGAGAGAAAGAAGGACCAAATTGATTTGTCATCCTGACAGCCAAAAAGAATCTTTCTATATTTTTTTTTCTGCTTCTAATCAGATTGTAAGGGCCTTGAAGTTTGGAACTGTTTCTTATTCATCTAAAGTTAAAGAAAATTTCTGACTGAGGGAAACAGGGAAAACTTCACGAAGAAGAGGAGGATAGTAAAGTATGATAAGATTTTCAACAAGCAAAAAATGAGGAAGGCCATTTTAGGTAAAGGTAAAAAGAGTAATTGAATTCTAAAACTGGAATGGAACTAGAGGCCATCTAGTCCGATCTCTCCACCCCCACCCCCCAAAGCATGAACCCTGTTTATAGCATCCCGTACAAGTCAGAAAACAGAAAGTATAGAATGGAGGTAATGTGTACTCCCAGTTAGTCTGAACAAAGATTATGTAATGTGGAGAATGATACCATGAGTTTAGAAAGGGAGGGAAGCAAATTGTGAATTCCAAACTAGAATTTAAGTTTTATTCATAGGCAGTAGAAGAGCATTGAAGAGTTCTAAACAGAGTAGTGACATGATCAAATTTGTATATGACAAAAAATCTTGCAGCAATAGGAACAGCAAAAGAGACGTGACAATACTAGAAATAGAGTGACCGATTGAGTTGGAAATGTCAGTAGAAAGTCCAGGTAGAGATGTTAAGCTTGCAGTTATAAATGTGGGTTGAAGGCTCTGGAGAAAGTCAAAGTTAGAGATTTGGAACTGGGGTCCAGTCAAATAATGGTGATAATTGAAAATTATATACACAAAAGTATATAAGACTGACAAAGTAAGAAAAAAAAAGGGAAGAGGGTAGATCTTTGGATAATATCTATGTTAAGATATGAAGAAAAAAGAATTATTGAAAGAAACAAAAACAAGAATGGCTGGAAAGGTGGGAGGAGAACCAGAGGGTGTGGTTTTACATGAGCTAAGGGAGTTACTATAAGAATGACTGACCATTTCAAATGCTAGAGACTAAAGTCAGATTGCATGATTTAAGGAGTAAGTTAATGGTATAAAAGTAGAGGCAGTGAATATAGACTATTTTTTCCACACATTTGGTATTGAAAAGCAACATGGAATTGGAATGGTAGCTAGATAGGGTCGAAGGGTTTCTTTTTTTAATTTTTGAAACTAGTTATTCGTGAATATATTTGTAGGCTTATGGGAAGGTAGCAGGAGAGGGAGATACTGAGAATGTATGACATGGAAGAGATGAGTAGTCATGGGTACAAAAGGAAAAGGTAGTAGAAACATTCTCCCAGTCATCACGCTACCTGCCTGAGGGAGTCAGTCATCTTTGACTCCTCTTTCTCTTATCCCACCCTACCTTCATATCCAGCCTGACTTCCAAAGGGCACAATGAAATAGTCCAGAAAGAGTGTCAAATAGGAGTAAAGGTGGATTGGGGGCAGAATAGGGGTAATCTGGATAGTAATTTAAGTTAGGAAGGGAGTACTTAGGGGTAAGTAGTGGGGTCTCTAATTCAGTAATAGTGAATATAGGGAATTATGAAATCAGAAGGCCAGGAGATAGACTAAACAGGAACTTTGGCAACTGAGGAAAGAGATTAAGAATTTAACCAATAAAGGAGTTTAGAGAATTAATTGACTCCAAAGTTCTCCTTGGAATGTTTAGGAGAGAGAGTGAGAATGCTGACTGAGGGGTATCCTCATCATCTGACTCCTTGACTGTTTTCTTTGGCTTTCTGCTTCTTCAGTACTCATGGTTGGTTGATTGGTTAGTTTGTCTGTTTAGTTGGGTTACACTCCTATTACAGAACTCCCTAGAAGTTCAAGATGCCTTGGTAAGCATGTCACCCAAACACAGAGCTTCTCTCAGCATTGATGAACTCTGTATTTTAAATCTTCTTGATAGCCTCTCTTAACTTCCTTCCTCAAAAAAAGTATCCATTTCTGGACGGTTGCATTTTTTTTTCCAGTTTTCACTATATTTCTACATTTTTTCTCCACACTAGACTTTTGCTAATAGCCCTTTTAGGCAACAGGATCGATTCCACAGGTATCTCTTCTTCCACCCCTCTTCCCATTCTCCTATTTGCAGCCCGATTGACCTGCCATTAGCTGGTGACCTGGTAGTTTTTTTTTTGCCTTGAAGTTGACTTGATTTTCTTTGTTTTTGAAGAAAAGAAATTAATCTTTTTTAGGATTGTGGGTTGTCTCTTCTAAAGAAGCCAAGCTTTTTTTCTGGGTTTATTTATTTTGGAAGTTGAACCTCCAGGAAGAGAGGAATTACTGATTTCTGAAACCAGTTGTGGTTTTCTTTTTTCTCTCTTTCTTAAATCAATCCATTCTTGGTTCGCAACCTCTTGGTTCTCTTGAGAATGATGGTGTCATTTAAATAACCTAAAACAATCTTGCATCTTTGCAGTCATGCTTGTTCCCTAGTTGTTGTTTTTTTTATATTTTTGCCTACTTCCAATAATTTGGGGGTAAGTAGTTTGTATATATTTTAGTGCCTTAGAATGTTTTCAGGAGGGTGGAGAGAATAAGCATTGCATAGACCCCACTATGAACCATGCACTATGCTACTTACTTTAATATAAATACTATATCATTTGTTCCTCACAACCACCGTGAGTGGCAGGTTCTATTATAGTTTTCTTCATTTGACAGTTGAGGAAACTGATGCAAACAGCAGGTGAGTGACTTGCTCAGTGTCACAAAGGTAGCAAATACCTGAAGTTGCACTTAAACTCAAGTCTTCCTGATTGCAGGCCCAGCGCTCTATCCCTGTGCCACCAGGTGCCGCTTTCAAACACAATACTAATTCCATGAATCAAAACACCTTAGACTTTTATATATCTAGAAAATGACTTTTGCTCCTGGACAAATCTCTGAATTTCACTGAGCCACAGTTTCTTTATCTGTCTCGTGAGGGTTGAATTGGATCATTAAATGAAATTCTTTCAGCTCTATCTTTTAAAAAATTACACATCAGTTAACTCTTAACACAATCACTGTTATAAAGTTTATAATAATGAAGAGTATTATGGTTACATATTCAAGAGTCACAACAGTCATGTAATCATAGAATATCAGACTTGGAATAAACTTCAGAGGTCATCTAAATCCATCTATCCCATCCCTGGATTTTAGAGATAAAGAAATTCAGGCACAGAGGGCCTGACTTGATTGAGATCGCATAGCTAAAATTGGTGGAGAAGCCCACACATACTCTGAGGTCTTCTGGATGCCAGTCCCATGCTCTTTTCATTGCTTCAATCTGCATGCTGTTTTTTAATTCTGGATCATACAGTTCTGTGTCAAGCTCTTTTTTGTTTTTGTTTTTTTTTAAATCTCAGACTTCCTAAAACATCTTCCAGAAGCTGGTGCATTTTTGCATAATTATTACATAGTCTAGTTGTCGCCATACTAGACATTCAATGTGTTGAAAAATATGAAAATGTAAAATCACCAAGTTTTTCACTTATAGGACTGAACATATTGCCCACCTTATAGGTTCACCTCTGACTGCTGCACAGTCAGTTGGCTCCAGAGCTAGGGACTACATTGTCATAATAGAACTGGGTGACTTAAAGGCCCCTAAAGTAAACCAAGATGGTGTTCTGGGAGTTTGTTCATCCTGTTGTTGATCCTGAAACAAATACTATTTTGTTAGCATCCAGGGAATGAATAGTCACCCCCCAAAAAAATGGAAGCTGCTAATTCATGATGCTGGAATTGGGGATTGGGATTATTTTTACCTCAGTTTGTGAAGAAGGACTTTAAGTTGGGAATAAGAATCTATGCCTTTAAGAGGCATAGATTAATTAATTAATAGGCATTACATGTATATCGTCTGATTAACTGTTGTGATTGGGTCTTGTCCAATTCAAAGGGGAAAAGCTTCATATTAAAACAAAGGAAAGCAATTCTATTATGCCAGTTCAGCTCTTATTATTATAAATTATATGATACCCTGACCTGTTGCCTGATTAATTAATTGAGTTCATCATAGTAAAAATGTATATTCCTACAAATGCTTATATCAGCCATTACTAGTTCATATTGTTTCTACTTGTGGAAGAGCCTGTCACTGGTATGGTCAGTGTTTCTTTTGTTGTTCAGTGTTTAACTCTTTTTGACCTCATTTGGGGTTTTCTTGGTGAAGACACTGAAGTGGTTTGCCATGTCCTTGTCCAGCTCATTTACAGATGGGGAAACTAGAGGTAAGTGACTTGCTCAGAGTTACACAGCTAATAGGTGTCTGAGGTCAGATTTGAACCCAGAAGAAGAGTCTTCTTGACTCCAAGCCCAGCACTCTATCCACTTGTCACCTAGCTTTCCAATGGCCAATGTAACGTTCAGCTATTGAAACACCATGGTAAGGGTGGCTTGGCATATTATTTTAGAAAACAAAATACAAGTATTTTGTGAACGCAGTCTGTCATTCTAAACAGAGACATCTAAACTAGCTCTCAGTAACGTGAGAATGAGTAGGGTAGAGTCCTAAGGCAACTGCCTGATTACTAGACCCAGCACTTGGTATTCTACCTCCCATCACAATAAAGTCTAAAATACAGTCGCTCCTCAGATCTATTATTTTAGAATCAGTAGCTTCCTTCGAGACTCCACTAAGGTGTTGACTCCTATGACAAGTCTTTCCTGATTTCTCCAAATTATTAATGTTCTCTCCTTCCTTAAATCATACTGTATTCATTTTTTTTCTGTTTAAATATTGTATTTCCCTTCTAGAATGTAAATTCGCTGAGGGAAGGAATTTTTTTTTTTCTGTCTTAGTAATCACTGGACTTGAAAATAGAATAGGCATTTCATAAATGCTTAATGTATGCAATGGAATTGAATTATGATACAGTAGCTTAGAAAGAAGAGGACGAAGCCCCAGGTTTTGAAGTTTCACTCAATAAATAATGTTGGGAGCCCCATCAGTGATCTCCTTATTCTGAAGCAGATTTACATTTAATAAGGTGGAATGAGACTTCCTTCTCTGGATGAGGAAGAGGATGATATTGATGGTGATGGTGATGATGATAAGGACTTACTTTTTTTTACCAAAGCACTTATTTATTCCCCACAATAACTGTCAGGTAGTTGTTGTAAATATTGCTTTTTCTATTTTGTAGCTGAGTAAGCCAACATTTGGTAAAGTTAAAAGTGACAAGATCATGTGATAGAAGATCTATAGCCATGACAAAAAACCAGGCCTGTTTGACTACAAGTCAATATAGTAGCATATTTCAAACATATCAGCGATTCTAATAATTTGTCTCAGTAACAAGTTTGTGAGATTGATCATTAGAAAATAAGCAGTGGTTTTAAAGAATCGTTTTGTTGGACAGTATAAAAAGAGCTAACTGTTAAATGAAAGGAGAATGAACAGTTTTGTGAGGCTCTATGGTTTAAAACCCACAAACAAACTGATAGGTTCGATGTATGGCAGAACAGTAAGACAGAAGATAAAACCACAGTTTTGTATTTACAATTGTGTGTAGCAGATGAATTTTTATATCAAATCAGTTTATAATAGACTCTGTATCCTGATGGCTAAATTGACTGAAGCTTCAGTGTTATAGCTCTATCTTCATCATTTCATTCAAAGAAGAAAGAGTAATAAAGAGATGTTTGTTAATCTGTTGGACTTTTTTGTTAAACAATTGATACTTTCACAAAGAATAAGTTAAGATATTCATTCTTGCCATAAATGACAGTATTCTTCGATGTTTTTGATACTCGTAATTTTCAAAAGGTCCTTTTATTTCTAACATCTCTAAACATACTATTCCAAAATTATTTCAGTATTATTAAAACTAATTCCATAGATTGCCTTAAATTTCCATTTTTGTATCTAAATGGAATTCTTTCTATTTTCCCTACCATTTGATGTCTAAATTGAGTCTACATTGTGTTGTGAAAATTACATTTGCAAGTATTTAATGGAAGAACTCAGACCATGCTAATATTTAATTTTGTTTATCTCTTTAACTATTTATAGTACCTTTTCACAATGTGGTTTAGGAAAAAAAATAACCTGGACTCAGCCTCAAGAGATAGGAGTCCCAAGTCCTAGCTTTATGACCACAGACAAAACATCTTAATTCTTCTAGCCTCATTTCCTTTATCTGTGAAATGAGACTGTTTTATGTTTTCCTCCCAATCTGCTTCATATATTTTCTGTGAATCAATCAAGTCAATAAATCAACAAGCTATATGAAATAACTATGTGCCAGAAACTGTGTTAAGCACTGGAGATACAAAAAACGGCAAAACAAAACAAACAAACAAACAAAAAACCAGTATCTGTGCTCAAGGAGCCTACATTTTAATGGAGCTGTATAAAGAGTAGATGGAAGGTCATCTGAAAAGGAAAGGAAATAATATCTGTGGGAACCTGGGAAGGCCCTGCAAGAGAAGGTAGAATTTGAGCATAAACTTAAAGAAAAAAAAAAAAAGAAAACTAAAGTAAGAGGACCAAGTATTATAGAGAAAGGGAACAACCAGGAAAAAGACACTGAAATGAAAGATGGAGTGCCACGTCTGAGGCATAGCAGTGAGGCTGGGGGTATAGCTGGATGGAAAGGAGTAGAGTGTAAGGAGACTGCTAAGGTAGGAAGGGGATGATGTTTTAAAGAACACTAAATGACAAACAAGGTTTTATTTAATTCTGCAGATAATAGGAAGCCACTGAGCTCATCAAACAGGGAGATGGCATAGTGGGACCTGGGCTTTGGAAAAATTATCTTGACATCTGAATAGAGGATCAATTTTTAGTAAGGACACAGGGAACCCTAAAGACTCAACTAAAAAAGTAGTTGAAACAATGACTATCTTAAGAAAAGCATCAAAATGTAAACTCCTGCCTTGCAAATCATGAGTTTTTCTAAATATTACCAATAAAATCCAGCAGAAAGAGGTGAAAAAATCCCATTCAAAATACAGAATTTTTAGACAAAATGTATATTTAAAAGTCTACATACCAAGACACACATGTAACTATATGAATATAACTATGAAACACTCCTTAGAGAAATAAAAGCAGACATAGATATTAATTGCTCATGGTGGGATTAAATAAATATAACAATGTAAAGTAAACATTTACTTTATTAAGTAATAATGGAAATATGACACTAAAATAAAAGCGACAATGCTACTTAATTTACTTATTGATTTCCATACCAATTAAGCTATCAAAGAATTACTTTGTGGAGCTAGAAAAAATAATAACTACATTTTTCAGGAAGAAGAGATTCTCAAGGCAATTTTTTTTAATGGGATGAAGAAAGCCAAACGATATCAGATCTCAAATTATATTACATAGCAATAATCATCAAAACATTTGATAGTGGCTAAAAAGCAGAAAAAAAGAATCAGCTGGACAGATTAGGTCCATAACATATAGATGCAAATGAGCACAGTTACATAAAGTTTGATAAACTCAAAGACCATAAATGCCGGGCTGAGGACTCATTATTTGGAAAACAAAAATGACAACAAAAAACTCTGGGCAAATTAGAAAGCAGACTGGCAAAAAACTGGGTTTAGCCTAAGTTCTCATACCATATACTACTTGTTACTGTTGTTGTTCAGCTATTTTCAGTTATGTCTGACTCATCATTTGGAGTTTTCTCGATAAAGATATTGGAGTGATTTGTTCCCTTCAGTTCATTTCACAGATGAGGATTAAGAGACTTGCCAAGTCTAATAAAGCTAGTAAGTGTCAGAGGCCACATACCTCAATATATTCTCAATGGACACGTGGCCTCAATTGAAAAGATCATATCCTGGACAAATTAGAGGAGCAAGAAAGAAAAATTCATTTGCAGTTAGGGATAGGGGAAGAATTCATTACTAGAAAATGCATAGAAATCACAGAAAGTAAAATGGACAGATTTGATTACCCAGAATTGAAAAGCTTTTGCACAAAGTCTGTGCAGTTAAAATTAGAAGGAAAACAATTAAGAAGGGGAAAAAAAAAATCTTTGTAGCAAGTTTCTCTGATAAAAGATAGGATATTCAAAATCTATAAGAAACTAGTTTGTCAATATATTAAGGGTCAAAGGATATGAACAAGCAATTTTCAAAGATGCAGACCATCAGCTATATTTTTAAATGCTCCAAATAATTAAAAATTATACAAATGGAAACAGCACTCAAGCTGTGCCTCACATCTTATCAGACTGACAGAGGAAGGAAAAAAGGAAGGATGGAAGGAAGGAAGGAAAGAAAGAAGGAAGGAAGGCAGGGAGGGAGGGGAGAAGGGAAGAAGGAAGGGAAGGAAGGAAGGAATGGAGGGAGGAAGGAAGGAAGGAAGAAAGAAAGAAAGAAAGAAGGAAGGAAGGAAAGAAGGAAGGAAGGAAAAAGATTGTTGGAGAGGTTGTAGAAGATAGGCACAGTAATGTCCTCACAGCAGAGCTATGAACTGGCACAGCCAGTATGAAAAGCAATTTGGAACTGTGCCCAAAAAGTCACTAAATTGTGCTCATCCCCTGACCACTCTGTTGAATTTATTACATACTTTTTTTAAAAGGCAAGTTGTGCACAATAGATTTCACTTATAACACTTTTACTATTCTACTTTGAAAATGTTTTATCTTTTGGTCTTCATTAAATTGAAAATAAAAAATAAAATCTAATTTTTAAAAAGGGTATTTCAATAATCCAAGTGAGAGAAATTATTTCCAATAAGAATAATTTCCAATAATAATTCCAATTATTATTGCTATTGTTAATAATAAGTGCCCCCAATATAATACTTTAAAAATGTTAACAGATAGCAGTTGGGATTATAAGTTGTAAAAAATAAAGGAAATATGGCAGACAAAAAATGAGAAAAGTGTATGGTGTAATAGTAATATTTTACTTCTCTACACTCTTTTATATATTTGAATCACTTCAACATCTGTGATTTCATTTGATGTTCACAAAAAACCCCTAAATGCATATGAATGATATCATTACCCTTATTTGACAGACAAGAATACTGAGACACAAGACTTGTCCACAGTTCTACAGCTAGTGAAAAAATAAGACTAGAAGTAAGACATTTGACCCCTTGCAACTCTTTCTACTATCTCCATAGAAAAGACAGAGATGTGGATTCAGCTGTGAATTCAACAAGTAAACAAATCTTCAAACATCAGAAGTTCCTGTAGTCGTCATTTTATTAACATATGTCCAGAGATAGGCATGTCGGGCAGCGAGGTGGTGTAACGGATAGAGCACTGTACGTGTATTTAAGAAGACCCAGCTTCACATTCTGCCCCAGTTACTCACAAGCTTTGTGACCCTATGCAAATTGCTTTACTTCTCACCCTCTGTTTCTCATCTGTAAAATGGGAATAAAAACCTTATAGTCCTGTAGTAAGGACTAAATGAGGTAACTACATGACACAGTGGATGGAGTACTGGACCTAGAGTCAGGAAGACTTAAGTTCAAATCTGGCCTCAAATACTGTGTGACCCAGGACAAGTCACTTGATCCTGTTTACTTCAGTTTCCTTGTTTGTAAAATCAACTCCAGAAGGAAATGGCAAACCACTGCAGTATTACTGCTGAGAAAACCCCCAAAGAGGTCACAAAATGATTAAAAGAAAGTTTGTGATTTATCAAAGAGGATTCAAGTTAATGACCACTAAGTTATTATTTTGGGGGTCAGACGACAGTTTCTATTATAAAACCTCTTAGAATATGTTGTGTCCCTGAGTTGGCTTTATTTTGAAAAGACAAGCTTCTGCCAATGCTAATTTGGAGTTGTTGCAGAAGTGGTTTTCCTTGCAACAGGGAGAATCAAAAAGAAGAGGTGGTCCCAATTTGGGGGATTCTCCATTTCCCCTCACATACAGAAGTATAAGGATTTCTGTACCTCATTTCTCCCAATTTAACCCTAATCTGTCAAAGGTCAGAGTGGTATGACTCCAACAAAGCTGGCTCACAGCGAAAACTAGAGATTTGATTCTTTACAATATTTGAGAGGTGAAAAGTCAGCTTCAAGAGAAGTCTGGGATTCTCCAGTGCCATATATTAATAGTATGATCCTTTGGGGGGCTCTATTACAGTGAAAAAGAAATTGAGTTTCTGTAACCAAAGAGAATATTTTAATAGTTCATCCCCAGAGGAACTAATTCTTGATGTTTCTAGCCCAAAAGACAGAACAGTCTCCAGAGAGTTAGACTTCTGTTTGATTACTAAATTTCCCCATGATATCAGAAAGTCACATTCAAAAAAAATTTTTAGGATCTTTAAAAGTTGAATATGAACTCAGAACACAGTTTATTTTCTCCCTACTCCCACTTACCCTTCCTTTCCTCACTCAATGACTTAAATGAGAGGTGTCAAGAATGTGGCCCTTGGACCACAACACTTCTGAATGCAGTCTGCACCAGATAAAAATATAATGGGGAAATATTTAACAAAATAAATAAAAAATACAATAGAATGTAGATAATACTACACTTTAAGTCAATATTTGACCCCCAGGGATCCTTAAATATGATTTAGTGGCCTCAGTTTCTATTTGAGTCTGATACCATTGTCTTAAACAGTTGGTAAGTTATTGAATACTCCTTTCTATATCATACTTAAGCTAATTGCTCTGATTTTCGGGGTTATTTTCTGAATGAAAAATCTCCTGTTGTTTCTAATAGCTGTTAAACTGGTGTTGGTCCTGTTGGACACCAGGAATCACCTCAGGTATGTGTGTGACACAGACACACCCGATGTGTTTATATATACATATGTATATATAGCAATTAAACTAAAATGAACTCTTTCTCTCTTTCTCTGTCTCTCTCTCTCTCTCTCTGTCTCTCTCTCTCTCTCTCTCTCTCTCTCTTTCTCTCTCTTTCCCATACAGGGCCGAATCTGTAGAAAAGCTGGCAAATCAAAAAAATCCTTCAGTCGCAAGGAAGCGGAAGCAACGTTTAAGAGTCTGGTGAAGACTCATGAAAAGTATGGTTGGGTCACCCCTCCAGTCTCTGATGGCTGATATTTGCAACCCTTGCATTAGACGCTTAAAAAACAAAACAAAACACACAAATACTATGACATCTCCTCCTCAGTGCTGTACATCCACTCATCCTTTTCTACGTCAGCTTCTGTTAGATACTGTACCATGAATGTCAAGGAGACATTTAAGTTATTTATGAACAGATTGTTTACAGAAAGAGAAAGAGGGAGGGAGAGAGTTGGGTAGAAAAAATACTGTTTAGGATTATGTTTCAATAATAAATGGTCATCTGGAAGTCACTTTAGAGTGAATGTTGATACGCTATCATTTCCCTTCATTCACCTTCCCCCCCCATACAGTTCATATTGTCTTCACCTTCTTGCCATGACAGCTACACCAAAGAGCAGAGATGGAAAATCTGTCCATTTCTGCTCAGTCCATTTCAATGTAAATGAAGCTGTTCATCTTTAATAGGGAAGCAGTGCATTGCAGATACATGTTTGCTGTACTGTTTATCTTCATTTTGTTTTTCTAGCAAATCAACGTAACTTGAAGATTTGTCTTTATGTGGAGCTATGGTCTGCTGTGACTAAATTTAGACCTCATTTGTGATCTCTCTGACCTTTTGCCTCATAGGAAAAAAATTCTGACATTGCCAGGTTCTCGTGGTCCAAGGTCATCTGTAGGATGAACTAGCCCACTTGGTCAAAATGTATTCACCATGCTGATTTTGTGGTATGATTTTATTCACAGACAAAATGAGAAAAGACTGGTGAGATTTCCAATAAAAAGTGCAACCCCTACTCCAGGCTGGGATTCAAAGTAATTTAATTGATGGTAGAATAAGAATAGGTTTTTTTTTTTTTTCCTTTTACTGGTGTAATGCAGTGTTGCTATGATAGCACATTTGTTTTTTTGCCTGTCAACTTTCAAATGGCAAACCATACACAAAAAAGTATGTCAATTTACATTCACAAAAGTTAATATGACATTTTGAAATATGTGCCAGTGGATGTGAAAGTCAGAGCTTCAAAAAAAGTAAAATACGTGAATTGTAAGATGATTTGCATGGCTGGATTTTTTTTAACCGAATAGTCATTGTATGTACTTTGATCCCAATATGTGAGAGAACCCACTGCTGTATATAAATGTCCTGTTATTTTATCTCTGGGAATTTCATTTTTCTCTTCTGTTAAATTACTTAGGACTTTCTTTAAAAAAAAAATCTAAGAAAGCAAGAAATAATGTTTATATCGATCTGTGAAAAGAGGTTTAAAATGGTGATTCCAAATGGAAAATATTATTGGACACATTTTAAATAAAATCACCCATATCTGTTACACCGTTTCAAGAATTCAATCATTTGGGGATGCTCTTCCATTTAAAATATTTACCCTATTGGCCTTTTTATTCCTAATACCAGAAATACTGATTGATCATAACAGGTCATCCTGTCAAAAAGACATTGTTGAAATTATCCCAGCCTATGTGTTTAAGCCAGGAATAGTCATCAAATTCTCTAAACAGTTCCCCATTGCATTTTTATTATGAGTTGGAGGATTGGGGGTAGGGAATCCTTTTTCATAATTATTTATGCTGCTTCGGGCATTTTTGGCTGCTGAGGAGCTCATTTATTTGGTCTAAGGAATTTAAAGTTCACAGAGACAGTGCTGCAAAGAACAGATGGTTATAAGTTCCCCAGTGTGGTTTGGTGACTAACAAAATTCAATCTTCGTATTCAGGTGGCCACATGTTAGCTACTGCTGTTTTTGCTTTTTAAAAGCTCAAATTTTTCTCATTAAAAATAAATCCACCATCTTGTTTCATCGAGCCAAAAGTGACTATCTTGAGTGTGGTCAAAAGTCTTAACTATTCTATTTCCACTAAGGAGAGAGGAAATTTGTCCTGTTCAGTCTTCTGTTCAAAAGCACTTGCTTCTTGTAAGATAGGTATGAAAGTATATTGTAATGAACTTAAAGGAAGTCACATTTGATCCTCTGCAGTGGAATTCTCTGTTTGAAAAGTACAATTTATGGGGTGGCATTTGAGGTGTTAGATGATGAAGATGACTTTATTGTGATGGAATTATTTTATATTAGATTTTTGTTTTAGAGAATCCATAAGATACAGATAAGCTTGCCAAGAATTTTTTAATATAGATCTGTGGTTTCACCAGTATAAAGAGTTCCCAAAGAGGAAACTCTCTCTACCAATCCAGATTGACAACTATCTTGTAACCTATAGTCTTAGAGAGTTGCTTGGGAGTCTCAGAAGTTAGATAACTTGGACAGGATCACACAACCAAGATGTGTCAGAGACAGGACTTGAACACAGGTCTTCTTGCCTAGAGATCTGCTCTCTATCCACTGCACCACACTGCCTTTCTTGCTTAGGGATTATCCCCTATAAAACAATGATAAACTTTTTTTTGTTATTGTTCTTTCCCCTTGGTTTCCTCTCAGTATTTCAAAATTTTGAGATGAAAAGCAACCATTCCTCATGAAAACTATGACCCAATGCAAGATTCCAAGACTTTATTTGAGGAAACAAAAATTGAACATGAGAATTCCATGATGCCTGTCAATTACTTTGCTTTAAAAATATCACCAGTTCTTGAAACTTATTATTTGAGGTACAAAACTTCCAACTGAATGTTGTACAAATGATGAAACAATAAGAATTGTAGCCCAGGAGTTTGATCATTGTCTTCAACGTTGTTTACCCACTCAATAATTATGTACATGAAAGGAGAAATATGCTTGATTTCCAGCATTTGCTTGTACCTCTGTGTATGTCTTCTGCACATTATTTTCATTATAATTTATAGAAAATGAGGCAGGATTGTTCAAACCACCTAGCTGATCATGTATCTGAAAGTCCTAAGTCTGGGCTCCTTTCCTGCCTCATTAATTGCCTTCAGATTTGATGCCATACTCTGGTCATTTATAGAATCAGTGCCTCCAACTTCCTGACATTCTTACTATAAGGAGAAAGATGCCAAATGAAAACCAAGGAATGAGTTGGTTCGATTAAAAAGTCACTGTAAACCGGAGCACAGAATGATGTATCTATTGTATTATTTTTAAAATTTGGAAAACATCTGCTCCCGTGAACACTGGCGACTTTTATATTATTTTTTTCTTAATAGTAAAGAAAAAAAAGCTTTGGCACCAGTAGTTTTCTTATTGGAAGATCCAAATTCTAGGCCCAGAAAGCATTTGAATTAAAAAGAATTCCTGTTTTGTAGTTTATTAGAATTTTCCTGCCATTTCCTTCAATAAAGGAATAGCATTAGAATAAAGACAATTTGTTTTCTTCTTCAATAAATTTTATTTTTTGTTTGAACCAAAGAACTAAAGAGGCAGTATGGTACAATGGAAAGAGGATTGATTCTGGAGTCCAAGATACTGAGTCTGACTCCTAGCTTTGCTCTTTATTAGCAGTGCCCAAGGTCAGGCAAGGCACTTAACCTCTTTGGGCCTCAGTTTCCTGTTCTGTAAGTTTTGGAGGTTGGATTAGATGATCTCTAAGGCTCCTCCCAGCTCTAAAACTGTACTACACTTTTGAAATTTCTCCATTATGTCCTTCCTTTCCCAGGATATTGATGTGTGCATTCAGTTGAGAGTAGAACATGATTTTCTGGCTTATAGGCAAATATGGTAAGTGTCAGTCAAAAATAGCTGAGCCTGGATGTTGACTCATTTTTATGACTACCATAGGTCATTTTCTGGCTGTCTGGTCCAAGCACAATTTTACAAACATTGACGTTAAACTTTATACCATCCCTGTGAAAGAGATGCCTTCTTATTCTCCCAGGAAGGTAGGGTAGGGTGTTCCCGCAAATAATAGAAATAAATAATGCATTACTTGGGAAAGCTATTCCTGCTTCAGATAGGCCACAAATGAAAACCTAGTACAGTGGGTTCAAATTTTCATTAGATAAAAGTTCCCGTACATTCACTTATTTGGAGTAACCTAAATGAACTAGGGGCAGCAAGGCCCACAAATTCCAAACTGGGAGAATGAGGGAGAACCCTCTCACATAGAGATAAATGTGACTACACTTGTGCATCACCTGAACACCAAGCTCCTTCCCCCCACAATAATTTGTCTCTGCATGCTCTCCATATTTCTGATCTTCAGCATTCTCTCACCAGTGCCAGCCAAATGCTGTGTATAAGCAGTCCCCTACTTAAAAACAGATTGCATTGAGAAAGTTAATTTCTAAATCAATTTGGAACTTGGAAGAATTTTCTGAAAGCAACAATATTTAATGGTGATTACGTTTCCAAACCAGCCCACTGTGTACCCGAGCTAGAGTTCTAATAGCACTAGTCTAAGTTTTGAGTCCTGGGACCTGGGATGGGGGTAGAGAGTGGTGTTAGAGGAGGGGAGAAGGAATACATAGTATAGGAAGGAGAAGGTAGAGTGCACATCTAGGTGGAAATCCTGCTGCCTTCCTTTTAGCATTTAACTACCATTTTTAGTTCGTCTCCCCAAACTCCTGGCAATTGTCTCATGTAGTTCTAAATCCCCCAGAATGACACACCATCTAAACATAGCCCTTCTCCCTCCCTCCCTACTCTTCTCTATTAAAATTCTTATTCTTCCTTTGCACCTAGAAGTGAAGATGAGGATGATGTCCTTACAGGGTCATGGAAATTTGATGAGACTAGAGGAGGGTGAAGGTTAGGCAGGAGTGAAATTAAGTCAGATAGGGTAGTGTAGAGCCATTACTATTTATCCAAACAACACTGCCATGAAGAAGTAAAAGAGGCGGTTATTCTCGTTACACACGTGAAAGCCAAGGCACAGAGAGAACATTACACAGTTGGGCAAGAATGTCAAACTTCCAAACTAAACCTTTTTTTTGTTTGTTTCTCCTTAGACTACAGTACCCCTGAAAATAATCCAGGACCCTGTAGCAGACTTATGAGTATTTTAGTAATGAACTTGATCCTCTGTCCCATTGACTTGAAAACAGACTCAAGTAAATCTGACATAGAAGAAGGATTGGAGAAGGGCACCCCATTATTGTCACTCTCTTCTTCCTTTCTCCTTTCATCTACACATTGCATTTGACTGCTTCACTCCCATATTCCTTAGGTGGGGTGAGAGGGAGGTAGTTTGATCATACCATTGTATTCTAAATTAGGAAGTAATAGTCCCCCGTGGCATAGTTGAGTGATCTTCACAAGAAAGGACAGGAGAATGGTTAAGTTCTGTTGATATCTATGTTCAAAGAATTGTGTATGCCAGCATGGAGCAGGGAAGAAGCAAGGTGATTTTGTACCCTTTGGGAGGCAATGTGGTATGATGGAAATGACACTGGATTTAAAGTCAGAAGCCCTGGATTCAAATGGTTTTTTTGTTTGTTTGGTTGGTTGGGTTTTTTTTGAGGAGGGAGGTGAGGCAGTTGGGGTTAAGAGACTTGCCCAAGGTCACACAGTTAGTAAGTATCAAATATCTGAGGCCAGATTTGAACCCATCCTCCTGACTCTATGGTCATTGCTCCATCCACTGTACCATCTAGCCACCCCAACTTTTAAATTGTGCTTCTTTGAAAGTAAAGGGGCACAAGATGAACTTAATTAGCTGTGAGATTCATCAAATGTTAACTCTGCCATTGACAACCTCTGTGACTTTAAGAAAATCACTTCCCCTCTCTGGGCCTCAGTTTCCTCATCTATAAAATGAAGGAGTTGGACTAGGTGACTTCTAACATTCCTTCTGGCTCTGAATTTATGGTCTTATGACCTTTAGGGCTAGTACTCTTAGAAAAATACCACCACCCTTTTCTAGAATATGGCCCAGGGGCATCCCATTATAACGCTAATGACGGGATAGTAGCAGCTCATGCTTTCTAGAATTTTTGTCAAAAAAGATGAGAATTAACCTTATAGCTAAGTGTGAAAGACTGGATTTTTGCCAGATGTTGTTCTCTTAGAATGTAATAGCTAGAAGATAATTTAAAGATCATCTACTCTAATGCCTCCATTTTACAAATGGGGAAACTGAGACCCAGATCTACCAAAGACCACACACTGGCAAACAGGGGCACTTAGAAACAAATCTCTCTCCTACTTTCAGGTTCAATGTTTATAATCACGTTGGATTAAATAAGCATCACTTTGTCCTTCTTAGACTTGTATTTCTTTGGGGCAGGGAGCCACCTATACAGAACTTCTTCTACCAGGGCAGACGGACACCTTCTCTGCAGCTTAGAATCTTGGAGAATTGTCTGGGCACTGAGAAATGAGGTAACTTACTCAGTCTCATGGCCAGGATGTGTCAGGGACAGGACTTTAACCCAAGTCTTGCCTCCCATATCATGCCATGCCCAATCCAGAGCAACTCAACTATAATTATAATGAGGCCCTGCTATCTTTCTTACCCATACAGAAAGCAAAGTTTATGAGGCAACTTATAATTGTAATAAAAATATAGATCAAGTCCATTAGTCATTTCAAACCTGGATCACACTAAAGAATTTATTTCTTGGGGATCATCAAAAAGTCAGTGTCCTTCAAAGTTTGATTGTGAGTTGTTCAAAATGACCTACCACTTGTCTAAAGTGGATTAGAAAAGACAAGGTGTGTGAGACAGCATGCCATACTCGGTGTGTGATGGAGTTTGACAGTATTATAGTTCTGAGTAGATGATCTTAAACAGACTCTGGTATTTGGTTTTTGTTTTATTTCCTCTGAAAGACAGTGGAGTAGCATAAACAATTGAGTTGAGTGATCAGGTTGGGGGTAGCTTCTGAACTTTATAAATCGTCATTTGGTTAAAAGGAAAAGGCTACTGATTTATTCTTTAATAGTTTTTGCTATAACTTTAGGAACTACCTGAGTAGCAGAGGGATTACTGCCAAGCAGATAGGCTAGAAAATGTCAATATTAAAGAAAACAAATGGCGAGCAAGTTCACAACCTATCTTTTAGCCAAAGTTCTATAAAACATGAGCAAAACTTTCTCAACATAAATGTTTTTGAATAAGAAATAAAACTCAAAATAGAAATATATATTTTTTTTGCATCTCATAACAGGGCCATACCAATCATGAATTAAATTGTTGGAGCCCAGATACCCAAATATTTCTGGGGTCAAGATAACAGTATATGATAAAAAAAAAAAGGAAACATTCACTATTTTCCACTGCTAGAGAGCTCTTTTAAGCTTACCTAACTTCGGACATTGCGGTCCATTTTCCCATTCCTTCAATTAACAAATAAAGAAATATCATATTGTTCCATTCAAACCCTAAGGAAGAAATAAGCTGAAAATTAAAGCTGGTTTGTGAAGGCACTGAGACCATCACCTCATTCTCATTTCAAGTCAGTGTAGAAGGGGACTTTGATCTATATTGATTTTACATGCAGAAAAATCTCTAATCCAAGAATTCACAAGATTTTTAGAGTAACACTAGAAGTCATTCTGAGTTTAATAGAAAATTGCCTCCACTTTGGACAGCCCTTGAAGAGATCTTAGTTTGTACACATAGATATATTACTAAAAAATAAAGTTTCCTACATCTTATTCTTCAGAGAACAATGTAAAAGGAAGTGAGCAGGTGTGCAAAGATGTACTTGTGATTTAAAGAGTAACAATACAATGATTGTGGCTTTTGTAAGTAAGTCACTAGCTACTTGTGTTATGCTTTGAAATTTACCACATGAGTACAATATTACTGTACTTTGAATTTTAGTCATGTTTCTAAGCATTTGGGTATGTAACGTCAATTTACAACTTAAAATTATGTTTTCTTCTGCAGCACTTATGTATGAATTCGATTGTCATATTTTGTGGATACACCAACACTTTTCATCTCTAAATCTTGGACAAATCATTGGTGATAACATTAACCACGCTAAAATAGAAATGATGATGTAACTCAGATGTGCTTGTGTTTTTTCTAATTGCCTTGCCTTTTGATGAACTTTTGATTTTGCAAGTCTTACACCATAATTACAGTAGTAGAATTGTGATATACTTTAGTGAGATTGTTGTGAAGATTGGTAATCTCAACTATAATTTCCTTTGGTACCTTTGGAGTATGCTGTTTCCAAAGTTATTAATCTGCAATCCTCAGTGGAGGGTGCGGGAGGGAAGAATGTTTCATTAAATAAGAAATTTAGAAAAGCAGTGGCAAGTAACACAGGAAGAGTATGCATGTATAAATATGAGTGTATGTGTGAGAAAGATAGATCAAGGGTCAGTTTCCTAAAATGAAAAATAGTAATTTGGGAAAGCGTTTAAATTATTAACATATCAATCCAGTAAATAACTTTGTGCTGAATACTTGTTACATACTTGCATGGTTTAAATTCAGTTGTTTTTGCCTGTTTTCCTGACATTCATTATCTTTTGTGGTCCATTGTTGCCGTGTTTTTTGTCATGTGATACTCTATGATCTTTTGTGCTTTAATTTATTTGTGGTTTGCCAAATGGAGGCTTTGAAGCATGTCACGGGTATTCTCTATAAAAATCAATGAAATGTAACTGAACCAAATCTAATTAAGTGTCTGCGTGATTTAGAAGACCTCTCCTTCAGCTGCCATTTGCATTAAAAAGATTTGTAGACTTGTTTGCCAAAGATTCCCATTAAAGTTTCTCAACAAAACTGAAACTGCACTCAGCACAAAACTGTAGTGTAATGCATTACTGAATTAGCACAATACTTCTTTGGGAAAACAGATAGCAACACTAAAAAGTAGCTAAATTTCCATATAAGTGCTTTTAATTCAAATGGTGAAAAAAAAACTTAGCATAATTATCCTCACTAATATTACTGCCTACTTTTTATGTTTTAAAGCATTTGCTGAATGACTTTCTCAAGCTTTGTCAATGTTACCAAACTGAGCCAACCACTTTCTAATTTGCTATCATGATGCAAGATGAACTGTGCAGCCAGACTGATGATTTTTCTTACAGTAGGAGGAAACTGCCATCAGCTATCGAACTGTACATTTGAAGTCAGCTGGATATGTGTACCCTTTCTTTTATATGAGAATATGGCAGTATTGACCCACCTACCCACCATTAGTGAGGCATGCTCTCTTAGTTATTTTACAGACCTGGTGATGGATCAGTGCTAAACCAGCCACACTCTTTTCCCTCCTTTTGAACTAATATTAACACACATTTCTGAGGTAGTTGACTATGCTTAATCTATGGCAATGGAAGGGTTTTTTCTCAATAAAACTAATTAGCCCTTCAAGGATAGAAACTATGGCCTTTGCTTTCTAAGCACCATGCTTTAACGAACTAGTCAATTTTTGCTTCAATTGGAGATTAGAACTAAAATTTTATAAATTGCTTTTGCAATAGAGTAAAGGCCTCTCAACAATAGAGTCTTCAGATAGCCTGGAATTCTGTCCCCATGCTAAAGTGAATGTCACACTTTAATTTCATTTTGCCTTGTCCCTAAGTGGGGAGAAAAATTATAAGGTGAAAATGTTTGAATCTTTTGTTGCCATGAACATGAAAAATCCCCACAGCTCCTTGGCCTATGCCAGTTTTATCTCCGCCAGCTTGTGAGAATCTTGCCAGAAGAAGACAATAGGCTTTAATGATATTTGGCACCTATGACATGTTGTTTTCTCTTCATCTCACAGCATTTTTAAAGAATTAACAAATTTGTGTGTGTGGTATATGTGCATATGTGTTTTCTCCCACTTAGTTTTTAGACTCTGTCAACAGGCAGTCACAACATCATGAGACATATGTGAAAACCAGGTTTATTACAAGAGAAATGAACCCCTTAACAGTCCTTAACAACACTCAATTAAGTAATTTTTAAAAACATAGAAAGTGCATTTTATGTAGCAGTCTTTAGTGGAGGGGGCTTTCCTTTTCCTATATTTTCATAACTCTTTACATTTTCCAAAGTGTTTTCATTCAACAAACCCTTGTTGTGCACCTACTATGTGCAATACATCATGTATATTAGGCTTTTCAGAATATATAATGATAAACAAGACACAGTTGCTTTCTCATTTTATTTTCAGATAAAACCTAAGGACAAGTCAGGTACATAGGAATCATCCATTTTCTGTGGGTGATGACAGTATCTAATTCAGCAAGTTTAAATGACTACTGAGGTACTTTATAATCATACATGATCAAAAACCCTTCCTTTGTATTAAAATACATTCATCAGTTTAAAAAATGTTGTTAATCCTGAGCACCCAAGACTATGTGATAGCTGAATATAGCCTAACTCCATTTAAATGGTTATAATACACCTTAATATCTTGTATTTAGATAGAAATATTAACCTTTTCAAAGCCTTTTCATATATCCTCATTTTATTTTCACTGATTTCCCCAGTTTTCTTTCCACTTTACTTAACAAAAAAAAAATCAAATTTCTAATCTCTGTTATCACTATCATTCTGTGATTAACCTTTGCTGTTTTTTTTTCATAGTGTTCTTTTTTCCATAAAATGTCTCAATTCCAAGTTATTTTTATTGTCACATATTGCTTAAATGCCACTTCTCCTGTCTAGTTTTTTTTTCTTCCTTTTTTAGGCAGGGCATAGATCCTCCCTCTATACACTTCCAACTTTTAAAGATACCTGCATACACTATTAATTGCTCCCAGAACTCTTTGACTGTGGCATATTAGAATCAGATAGAATAGTGTTTTCTGTCATCCCACACAGATATGAAATGTATTCCTTTTATTTTACAAATGGACAGGATGATATAAGAGGAGCTAGTTGCTGCTAAGAAAAGGATCTCAGCAAGACCCTAGTAGATATAGAACCAAGGACTTCTGACTTCTAAATCTGTAGCTGAACTTGGGACAATCTATTAATTCAAATCATGAAGCTAAATTTCCATAAACTAAGTCCACGATGAAGCAACATCTTTGACATACACCTGTTTAAGTCACTGTTTTAATTCATATATAACTGTGTGACTGATCTAATGAATACTAATGGAGAAAGCATTTTTATATCAAAATATAAAGACATTTATGATATAGACACATAGTTTTATATATATATGTGTGTGTCTCTATGTATGTCTACTATACACACACATATATAACTACGTTATATGATATGTGTGTATGTGTATGTCTTATACACACACATATATAACTATGTTATATGATATGTGTGTATGTGTGTGTGTGTGTGTGTGTATAATCCTAAATCAGTGCAGCCTTAGAAGGATGTACAAATAATTCTGTGGTTCACAGATATATAATGAACCCTCTTCCTCACTGAAAAACTATGAAAAGAGGAAAAAAGAAAGAAAAAGGTTCTCTTCTCACTTGGGTAGTATTCACTCACTACCTTCTGTGCTAGATTTTAAAGAAAATCTCAGCTGTGATAAAATAGTGCTAAAGGATAGGGATGTAGGACACAAAATTGGTTGTGGTCTGATTTTATTAATTGGGCCCCCAGATTGGGACCATTAGTAGCTCTCTTGGTGAATGAAACAAGGATACAATTAATGATTATAAGTAGGCCAAGAGCACAAAATATTCAAATATATTGACCTCTTTTCCTCAAGAAAAAGAAAGTCATTTAATCACCAAGAGCCTATAAAATGGTTGCTCACAACATGGAAGATTTTAGGGTGTATAGAGAGTATTTAATTCAAGTTTCATACTGCCTTAATTGCTATTCACTTCTGGCCTACAAAGCAAAAAAGAAAAGAAAAAGAGAAATAACTAGAACATCTATTTGTGTATATTTGTTCACCACATTTTCCATTCATTCTGTGTCTCTTAGTAACTTGTCTATTAGTAATAGGGTAGATGAATTTCAAATATATCTTTTCCCTGTTAGATTTTTTTTGGGGTGGGGGGCAGAGAAGGCAGGGCAAGTAGGGTTAAGTAACTTGCCCAAGGTCACACAACTAGTAAGTGTTAAGTGTCTGAGGTCATATTTGAACTCAGGTCCTCCTGACTCCAGGGCTGGTGCTCTATTCCCTGCACCACCTAGACACCCTTAGATTTTTTTTAAGTAATCTAAAATAATGTTGCCACTTTAAAATGTAGTTAACAAGCAGAATGACAATGAGGGGGAATGACACTGCATCTCAAGTAGTTCCTTTCCCATTGTCCCTTAAAATCTAGTTCTAAAGGTGAGTTAAATCTCTCATTTTTAAAGTTAAGATTACAAAAATGAAATGCTCAAAATAAGTAGTGAGAGAGTCCAAGCTGCTACTGTTCAGAGCTAAGAATTACAGAATTTCAGAGTTGGAGGAAACATTAACATCCATGCAACCCAACGCAATGACACAAATCACCTCTATAGACATCTGGCCTCTGCTTGAACATCCCCAATAAGAGGACTCTCTGAAGTGGCACATTTCTTTTGTGTGGCTCTCATCATTATAATTTTTCCTTACCTCAAGCCTAGATTTGCCTCTTTTTAATATTCATCTATGGCTCCTAGTTCTACTGGGGCCAAACCAAACAAATCTAACTAACGTCCTTCATGCCAGCCCTTCAAATGCTGGGAAGACAGCCATCATGTCCTCAACAGCAGTCTCTTTTCCCAACTAGGCTTCTCCAGTTTCTTCAACCAAAATTCATACGATATGCTTTCTAGGTCCTTCTTCTCCTCCAGATACTTTCTAGCTCATTAATGTCCTTCCCTGCCTTCCTAAAATATGAGCATTTATCCTGAAACATGTTCAGCAAAGTATGGGGTAGATGTGGTGCGTTGGAAATGTCCCTGGATTTGGAGTTAAATAGTTTGAAATCTGTCACTACCACTAACTATTTGGCTGTTCTTGGACACTCTAACCTCTCCTGGTCTCAGTTAACTCATCTATAAGATAATGGGGATGGACTAGATCCGAGGTGTCAAACTCAAATAGAAATGGATATCTGTCTCTCACGTGGAATTAGAAAGTCACAAATTAGGATTTATCTATACTCTATTATATTTTTATTTATTTTGTTAAACATTTCTCAATTGCATTTTCATCTGCTTCAGGCTTCACTTAGGAGTTGTGTGGGCCAAGTATGGCCTGCAGGCCTCAAATTTGTCATTTCTGGGCTAGATGACCTCGAAGATCCCTTTCAGCTTTAAATAGATGATCTATTGAGTAGAAAGTTTCCTGTATGTTGTAATATGAGGCCACTGAGATGACCCCTTTTTCCCCCTTTCCCCTACTATCTCCACCACTGGCTTACTTGTCTTAAATTCTGCCAGGAAAGCTTCATTCTTTAATGTACGTTTACCTCAACCTTCTTTTAAAATTAAAATACCTCGGTAAAGAATAACATGAAATTAATGTACTGTTAGTTACTTTTAAGACCTGTTTTCCTTCTAGCAAAAGGAACCCAATAGTATAAAATCACTGAAAAGATACAGGAGGGGGAAAAAGAAAGAAAAAAAGCTCTCCTCTCATTTGGATAGTATGCATTCACTACCTTTTGTGCTAAATTTTAAGGAAAATCTCAGCTGGTATAAAAATAGTGTTAACGGATGAGGATGTAGGACACACAATTGGTTGTGGACTGATTTCATCTGATTTTATTAATTGGGCCCTAATTAATAACCATATCACTGATCACCAAGGTGTGGGAGGAAAGATAATAGAAAGAAGGGGACCTAAGTCAAAAAGAGAAGGTATGGAAGTGGAGTAGACAAGAAACTGATCTTCACTATCTTTCCCGATCATGACCCTACATTCACAGAAATCAACAGAAAAGATAGACATCCTTTGAAAGCACCAGAAGCCTTGTCCTTAATCATCTACTTAATCCCCGATGCTGCTACGTCGTTGGCATCACCACCGTGGATGTTTGAACACAAGTATTCCTTGCATCCCAATCCTGTCATCAGTGGGTCTTAAAGTGATGATCTAAAAGCACCTTATCAGCTCTGTGACACACAGGTAACTGGGATGTGACTGGAACCTTGCCTTAGTAAATATGCTTAACTTAATTATATTTTATCCTCTGATAGTTCCTGCCATTCAGGAAGTCCCAAGCATTCAATATACATGCCCTCATTAATCTCCTCAACATCCCCTAGGGGAAGGCAGATGGTAGGTTTTATGCATCAGCTTTCATCTCTAGATTTCATAGTGTTTTACAGATGTTAGTGTGTTATTGCTTCCAAAGGTCCTGTGATAAAGACAGTGGCATCTCCATTCCGTGACAGAGGTACCAAGAGACAGATAGGGGACGTGGCCTAGGTCGAGTGAGGTACTTGGAGGAAGGCTTGACCTTATTTCATCGCTCCACTTATGAAAAAAAACTACAAATGTCCACCAAGTAGAAAAGCCATATTCCAGATTACCAAGGGAGTCATTTGAAGAAACACTGCCTTTAATCATTTTGCCAAGTAAATAATCATCCTTCAAATGTATCTGTTTTGTTGAGGGATTTTAAGATGTTCAGTTTAAAGCAAGACCTACGCTCCAACTTGGGGGAAATATTCCAAACACTTGCTTGCAAAAAATAGTTACCTTTCTGGTGGTGACTTTTCAGTTACCTAAGTGTCACTGCTTGTCTTGCCCATTAACAATCACACAGTGGACTTGCCGAATGCTGAATGGGAGAGCTGAAGATAAAAGGACTAGTACTATGAAAATGTTTTGATTTCTGAGACAAATAAACAGCTTAACAGAAAGAATTTCATCACCACAATTTCCCCACCAGAAATGCTTCCTTCTTAGAAATAACCTTGGTTCTACTGGCCTTCTTGATCCTATTCTAATCCCAGATGGTCAAGTGTTATATGCACCTTCCTTGGAAAAGAACAGTGCAGAAAGCCACAAAAACCTCTCAATCCCTCTTCTCCGCTCCCTTAGTAACTTGTATTTTCTTTCAATTCGTTGTTCTCTCCTCCAGACACAGATCTAAAGGCCTTTGCTATAATGACAAATACTTTCCTTTGCTCTCAATTTTTCATGTTCATTTTTATGACAGCGTATCTTCAGTCACACTTTACCTAGCAGAATTTAGCTACTCTATAGCATTCCTATTACTGTCTTTCCACGTAGAGAATTTTGTAGACATCCTGAAGGGTTAAATAGAGATAAATCCAATTAAGGAGAAAACTGGAAGAGGAACAATTAAAAACGCTAGACGTCACCTCGGTGTAAATGGTTGGCAGCCTCCGAGCTACGTTAAAAAAAATGTAGGTGGTTCTGGTGATGTTAATTACTTTCTTCTCAAAGCTTAGCCAGTACAGACCTAAAATGCCATACCCACTAATTTCTGAAACCATCAAAATGTGTCTGTCACCAGCTTCTATAATAGAGACGAGGAAAGATTTTACTGTCTCTAAAGTTGCTGACGAACTCTAGTGTTTGTATTTAAAACATGCAGCCTTGAAAATATTCCATCATCAAAACATTCGAACGGCCATCATTAATAATATATTTGTGAAGAGCTTAACCATTTTTAAAAATGCTTTAATGTACAGGATATCATTTGTTTCTCACGTTAATCCTCTGATAGGTAGACAGGACAAATATAGAAACAGACATAGATGCATGACTTGTCCATGGCCATCTAGCTAAGTGAATAAAGCCATCATTAGATACCACCAAGTCTTTTGGTTGTTTGTCTAGAACGCCTTCCATCACATCATGTTGCCTTTCATACATTATTCATTCAGTTGTCATGAAATTGGGTACACCATTCAAAGGATGCATTGGGAGTAGTACCTAAGAGACAAGAAGCTAATAGCGTCTGTATACAGTAATAATATATGCAATGATATTCTGGTCTAAATTTGCCTGACAGAATTAAAATACAAAGCAGACATTTCTCCCTCACAAATAGATCATGAACCAGCTCTATAAACCAGACTTATTCAAAAATGTCTCTGTCTGTATCTATCCTCTATAATTTACTTTTTCTCTGCAGTGGAGAGAAGATTAACATAAGGAAGTGCTTTTTTTTCTCTCCCTGATCACCACCCCCACTCCCTAGTGCCCTGTGTGGAAAGGTGCCTCCTTGAAAGGTTCATCTACAGCTTGTTGTTGCCTGGCCTTGATCTGCAATGCACATGGGGCCCAGCAGGCACTGTCATAACAAAGAGACCTTGGCAGGGAAAGGAGGTTGTGTGGGTGGTAAGATGATAGAATTTTCACAGAATAAACCCAAATTGCCCACTTGAGCTTCCTAACAATCTATTTCTGTTTTTTTCTATCTTAGAAAAAAAAAAAACAGCAACCACACATTTCCTATATTTTTTCCCTTAAAAAATAAAATGTAAGGAGACTAATGGAAAAAAATGATTGGAAAACCCAAAAGGAGCTATAGGTGTGTTAGGAGAAGGGTTTCAGTGTATATTTGGGGGAAGCATGTGTAGTGTAAGGTGTGTCTATGTGGGACGTATGTGGAGAAGGAGAGATGAAGAGAGACAAAAAGAGAAAGAGATTAAAATGAAAAATGATTCAATGAGGTAGTGGCCAAGTGAAAGATGGTTGAAATAAGTAAGAACACACAGAGACACAGAATGTTAGAGACCAAGTAGTTTGATGATGTCATTTTACAGATGAGGAAACTGAGCCTCAGAAAGGTGGAGCAAGGTTACATGGATAGTGAATGACAAGGCCCCTTGACTCAGTTCACTTCTTGTTCTGCTATACCCCACCATTGTACTCACTCTGGGATTTGAAATGTTTGAAATAGATGAAGAACACATCATAAGGGAGCATAAAATATTTCATAAGATATTGGGCCTACAGTTGCCCAGGGATTGTGAACTTAATATTTTGGCTTCTGTATTAACTCATTTAGACTTCCTAAAGGTACTTAACTAATGGCTTGGGATACACATTAATGACTTGGTATGGGTCCAAATCCTGCCACTTACCAGCTATTTTACCTAGGTCAAGTCACTTAACTTCTCTAAATTTCAGTTTTCTGATCTGTGAATAAAGGAGTTGGATGGGATGACCTGTAGAATCCTCTCCAGCTCTCTCCTCTTGTGTCTGTACCTCTCTAGGAGAAACCTTAGAGATCATCAACTTTATTATACATATAAAGAGATTGAAGCCCAAGGAAGTTAACACAAAAACATAGTAGGTACTCAAAAATCTACTGAATATGTGTTCACTGAATCCAAAGTGATGGTCCACCATAGATAACAACTACCAGGAACACCACCTTATAGGAAAAGTCCATCTAGCTGTTGTTATCAGTGTGTTCTAGAATTTTCTACTTTATTGTAATTAAAATAACCAACAACTCAAGTCAACAGAAACCTCCATGGTGAATATAAGCAGATTGCAGTATTATAATATTGGACAACTTGTCAGCAAGGAGTAGAGTAAAAGTCTTCGTTAAATCAATGTACAACTATAAAAGGAGGTTGTATGGTACAGTAGAAAGAATGCTGACTTTGGAGTTTAACGAGTTGGTTTCAAATCCTGGTCCTACCTGGGTAACCTCAGGAAAGTCACTTCACTCTGGCCCACAATTTCTTCATCTTGAAAGTGAGGCTAGATGACCTCCAAGGTACTTTTAGGCTCATTGTCTATGGCCCTATATATTAAGAAGAAAAGATAACAGAAGGACAGCTGTTATTCATGAGAACGAACCTGAAATCTGAAATAGTTTTAGAAATTGATTAGGTTATTTGGCAGAGGAAAGTAAGGCTGAAAGGAGGTATGGCTCACTCTCCTTGGACCCTGGAAAGTTTACACTATATAAAATTTAGACAAAGTAAGCATACATAGAGACCATCTACTTTGATGGTCTCTAACAAACCACACAGAATGAAATTAAATCATTTTGATGAGAGGGCAACTTGAAAGCAGGGTAGACTGAGATGACTATAAACAAATGTAAACATTCAGTAAATTTAGGGTAAAATCAAAACACAAGGGAGCCTCAAACACAAGTTTGGGTGGACCCAAAACAGTTTGGGGTCCAATCTAGGACTTGGGGGGAACCCCAAATTCCTCTGGCACTCCTGGAGTTACTGAGGTCACAATGACATTTTGATTTCAGACAATCTCTAGTCACATAAAGTTAGGTTCAAATAATATAATAATAAGTTTCCTGAATAATAAATGATAAATAATAATCTACATAACCTTAATATACCTTAGAGCAGTGGTTCTCAACCTTCTTGATGCCGCGACCCTTTAATACTCATATGTGGGCGTATCTGCATGTGGATGGATCTGCCTGGAAACAGAGGAGCAGTGTCTTGGTTCCTAAGACCATCAGAAATATGTGTTTTCCAATGGTCTTAGGTGACCCCTGTGAAAGGGTCATTCGACCCCCAAAAGGGTCACGACCCACAGGTTGAGAACCACTGCCTTAAGGTATATTGGTATCCTACAGATAGAAAATGAAAAGGGGGAAATTTTCTAATATATAGGATAGGTCTTTTATGGAAAATTCATAATAAAGCATTAAAATGAACCTCTGAGGGTATAGAGCTTCCATTCCAGGAAATCTTTAAGAAAAGAATGGAGAGGCAATGTGGTGCCCTAGATCCAACCCATAACTTAACACAGTAGAGAAATTCCCTCTCCAACATCCCTAACAAGTGATCATTTAGCCTTTCCTTAAACATATTCAGTAGTATAGAATCCATTACCTCTTGAGGGAAACCTAATTTCACTTTAGAATATTAGTAAATTTTTCCTTATGTGGTACTTAAATCTACCTCTTTGCAATGTCCACTTAATTGTTCCTAGTTCTGCCCTCTGTTGACCAACAAGAAAAATGAAAACCAAAAGCCTTTAACTGTCTTCCATGATGTTCACCCTTCAAATACTTGAAGACAGCTATCATGTTCAATGTCTGGAACTAATTATTGCTTTGGACTCAGCTCTTGTATCCGTATCCCCTCTCTACCTACCCCACCAAGATGCTTCTTCTACAAGATAAACATTATCCGTTCTTTATACAAATTAAGTTTCTTTTAATAAAGTATATCCTTTAGCTCCCATGGTCATAGCCTAGTCACGAGCTTCATTTCACCAGCTATAAGTAATATCTCTGAAGCCAAATTACACCCTTATGTTAAAAATCCCTGTTTCATGTAATTTTTTTTTTCTAAGAGCTTATTGTATTTAAAAGGGACAATAGATTTTCAGTTGCTCTTTGTAAATAAAGGAATAAGGACTAGAAGAAGACTTTCCCCTCTCTCATCCCCATGAAGCCTCAATGGGACTCTTTTTTTTTTTCTGAGTAACTATTAGCATTCCTTCGGTGATCTCCTACTATTAGTTGAAAGAGGTCTCATGTTCTAGTACAAGTGAACAGGCTCATAAATTGACACATTGACTGAAGAATACCCACAACTCTGGGGCCAAAGTTTTGGGAACAAAATCACAGGTTATCATTTTGCTAAGGAAGGAACCCAGCAAAGCTTGATGGGTGTTCCAGCTGTGACTTCTTTCTTCGTTGTATTTTGTGTTGGTAGAAAAGCAACTAAATGCAAATAATGACTGCGTGGTTCTGACACTGATCACAAAAGTACAAGGGATGCCAGAGACTTGGAGAAAAACACAGTTAAAAGCTAACAAGAACACAAACCCCCTTCGGAGAGCCAGGCTTTGAAGCCAGAGCAAAAACTAGCTAACGAAGAAACAAAGCCTGAGAAATCAAGCCTCAGTGACAGCTGAAGAAGTAGGGGAAGGGGGAGTGGAGGAGCTTGGCCAGCCTGGTAACTAAACAAGCTGAGCAAACCACAATCTATGAAGCTGAAAGATGAGTAGTCATAGAACATGCTGTTTATATATATCGCCAGAAGGTAAAAGGATATGCACAGGGGATGGGTCTTCTCCAAAGAGTCACTTGAGAAATAACCAAGCAAGAACATTAGAGGAAACAGTTCCTTAGAGGGGTAGAAGTAGAGGAGGATTATCAGAAAGATTCAGGGAATTCTTTAAATAGGTTCCTCTCCACAATCTCTTCCCAAATAATAATTATGCATTGGAAGGGGTAGGAAGTAGGGAAGGTGAATGTGATAAGATCAATATGACACATTGACATTTGTGGAGAATTATCTCAGTTGGGTAAAACATGATATTAACTGAAGCCCTGGGGATAGGTTTTAATGTGGACCCCTTATCACTGCTCTATTCTATAGCCCAAAACTACAACTCTGTCCCCTTCCAGCCCAGTCAGTTACCACAAAATCACAGAATCTCAGAGAAAGAAGGCAGCTGGAGTCCACCAAGTACAACCCATACTTGAACAGGAATTCCTTTTACGAAATCCCAAAAAATAGGGCCTCCATCCACACAAGGACTTCCAGGGATGAGGAATTCGTTAAGCCAAGAGGTGGACCATTCCTCCTTTGAATAACTTTAATTCAGGGATTTTTAACCTTTTTGTGTCTTGGATCCCTTTGGAAATCTGGTGAAGCTCTTTTCAGAATAATACTTTTAAATGCATGAGGTAAAATAGATAGGATTACAAACAACCCAATTATATTGAAATATGGTTATCAAAATACATGTGTTTAAGTTTACAGCTGCCAGTTGAGTCCCTGCTCTGCTTCTTTCTAAATCTTTTTTAAAATATTATTTATTTATTTTTAACATTCTTTTTAAATTTTGAGTTCCAAAATTCTCTCCCTTCTCTCCTTTCCTCCTCTTCCCTCCCCGAATGAGAAAGTAAGCAATATATCAATTATACATGTGAAATTATGGAAAATATTTCTAAATTAGTCGTTTTGAAAAGAAAAAACAAGAAAAATAAAGAAAGTTTAAAAATTTTACTTCAATTTGTACTCAGAGTTCATCATTTCTCTCTCTCTGGAGGTGAATAACATTTTTTTTATCATGAGTCCTTTGGAATTGTCTTCGATACTCTTAGATCAGAGGAACCAAGTCTTTCACAGTTGATTTTTGTTACAATATTGCTGTTACTGTGTACAACAATCTCCCAATACTTCTCACTTCACTTTGCATCAGTTGATATAGATCTTGCAATGTTTTTTTCTGAAACATTCCCCCTGCCCTTCCCCTCTTATTTATTTTTTTAAAAAAATTGATTTGTTTATTTATTTTTAGTTTACAAGATTCAGTTCCACAATCCCTTGAGTTTCAAATTTTCTCTCCTTTCTCTTCCGTCTCCCTCCACCTCTCATGTCAGCATGCAATCAAGTATAGGATCTGCAAATATTTTCACATTGAACATTAGTCTGGTTGAATAGAAGGGTTGTAACCAATGGAGTGAACAATGGGAAAAAAGAAAGAGAACCAAACATGAAAAAGAATGATAGCATGTAGATTGCTTCAGTCTCCATTTAAACTCTGTTCTTTCTAGATCTGTCTCTGAATGTAGGCATCTGCTTCCATCCTGAGACTTTTAGAGATGTCTTATAACTGTGCGTTGCTGAGAAGAGTCCAGTTTATCAAAGT
>CM053587.1:36090323-36118183 GCA_028646515.1 Pseudochirops corinnae
AATCTACCAAAAAATTACTTTACAGAACTAGAAAAAATAGTGACAAAATTCATTTGGAAGGACAAAAAGTCCAGAATATCAAGGCAATTAATGAAAAGAAATGCTATGGAAGGTGGCCTAGCCATACCAGATTTTAATCTCTATTATAAAGCAACATTCAACAAAATTGCTTGGTACTGGCTAAGGAATAGAGTAGTGGATCAATGGAATACATTGGGTACAAAAGACTCAGTAGTCAATGATTATAGTAACATACTGTTTGATAAGCCCAAAGACCCCAGTTTTGGGGATAAGAACTCACTATTTGACAAAAAGTGCTGGGAAAATTGGAATATAGTATGGCAGAAAGTGGGCGTAGACCATCATCTAACGCCGTACACCAAAGTCATGTCTAAATGGGTGCACGATCTAGGTATAAAGGCTGATACTATACAAAATCTGGAGAAGCAAGGAATAGTTTACCTGTCAAATTTATGGAGTAGGGAAGACTTCATGACCAAAGAAGAGTTGGAGAGCAGTATAAAATGCAATATGGATAATCTTGATTACATTAAATTGAAAAGTTTCTGTACAAACAAAGCCAATGTAACCAAGATTAAGAGGGAAGTGGGAAATTGGGAAAGAATTTTTACAACCAGTGTCTCTGATTAAGGCCTCATTTCTAAAATATACAGGGAATTAAGTAAAATCTATAAGAATACAAGTCATTCCCCAATTGATAAATGGGCAAAGGATATGAACAGGCAATTTTCAGAGGCAGAAATTAAAGATATCTATAAGCATATGAAAAAATGCTCTAAATCACTATTGATTTGAGAAATGCATTTCTAAACAACTTTGAGGTACCACATCTCACCAGCCAGATTGTCTAAGATGACAAACAGAAAAATGACAAATGGTGGAGAGGATGTGGAAAAACTAGAACACTAATGCATTGTTGGTGGAGCTGTGAACTGATACAACCATTCTGGAGAGCAATCTGGAACTATGCCCAAAGGGCTATAAAGAATTGCATACCCTTTGACCCAGTAATACCACTTCTGGGGTTGTATCCCAAGAAGATCATAGAAGTGGAAGGAAGACCCATATGCACAAAAATATTTATTGCAGCTCTCTTTGTGGTGGCAAAAAACTGGAAATTATGGGGATGCCCATCAATTGGGGAATGGCTAAACAAGTTATGGTATACGAATGTAATGGAATACTATTGTACTATAAGAAATGAGGAGGAGATGGTCTTCATATTCACCTGGAGAGCCTTATGCAAACTGATGCTAAGTGAGAAAAGCAGAACCAGGAAAAATTTGTACACAAGCACAGACACATCGTATGTGTGACAACCAACTTTGATAAGCTGGACTCTTCTCAGCAACACATAGTTATAAGACAACTCTACAAGTCTCAGGACAGAAGGAGATGTCTACATTCAGAGACAGATCTAGAAAGAACAGAGTTTAAATGGAGACTGAAGCAATCTACATGCTATTGTTCTTTTTCATGTTTGGTTCTCTTTCTTTTTTCCCATTGTTCCCTCCATTGGTTACAACCAGACTAATGTCCAATTTTAAAATATTTGCAGATCCTATACTTGATTGCATGCTGCCATGGGGGGGAGGGAGGGTGGAGAAAAGGGAGAGGAGAAAACTTGAAACTCAAGAGATTATGGAACTGAATCTTGTAAACTAAAAGTAAATAAACAAATCAAATAATTAAAAAAATATTTTTGCACATACAAGTCCTTTTCCTTTTTGTTTTTTTATCTCTTTGGGATATAGTAGTGGTATTGCTAGGTCAAAGGGTATGTACACTTTTACAGACCTTTTGGCATAATTTCAAGCTGTTCTCCAGAATGGTTGGATTAGTATCTCTTTCTAGTATATCAAAAGAATTGCTTTCTTCCATAATCTTTTCAAGTATTCTTCTTTCTTCAGGATCCCTCAAAAACATGCACATGCTTATATGTATTAATACTTATTAACTAAGAATGGAACCATCCTGAATATGAAGGGGAGAAAAACCACCCTGAAGACCTCTCAAAAATTCTGTTAGGGAATTATTCCCCCTGGCATAACATAGAACAAATGGGAGACAAGAATAAAATTCTGATTTTTCCCTAGAAGGTCAATATGTGCTTTCCATATTAACATGAGCATTCCCATTCTCCTGGACAAGACATAATCAGAAGGGCTAGAGATTCCCTATAACCTCATCCAATTCTGACTGCAACCCACCACAAGCTACTTTTCCCTTAAGCTCTTCACCATAGGGCTTAGAAAAATATTCGAAGTTGCCTCAGGACAGTCTTATACCCCTGCTTTGGGGGTGAAAGTATTTGATGTTATCTAAAATAACTTGTATATTTAACCTCAGAGCAATTGTCACTACTCCTAGTCACTAGTATATATCCTAGTACCTTTAGAAATTATGGAGAATGAAGAAGTGTCAGATGACAAGGCATAGGTGTCACCATGGTGCCAATATTCCTCATGACAAAAAAAGTTCACTCAGATACACTCTAGTGAACTTTTTTTTTTTCCACTTTTCTGGCTCATTACCCCCATCCAGGTGATGTTGGATCTTCAGGATGGAACATTCCCTAAGGGTGTTTAATACTTCCCTTTATAACTTAATCCAAAATTTCATTTACCACTTAATGGAAACACAGAGGACTCATCTATGAGCCCATAGAAGTAATGATATCTCCCATTGGCTAGCAGCTCTCCTGAAACCTGTGGAATATCAGCAATTTATAATACTACCCCGAGAAGAGCGCAAGCAGCGGGGAGTTAGTGTTCACTCTTCCATGTTGGTACTCTCCCCCCCCCCAATCCCTCCACCTGCATAACATTTTGTTTATTTGTCTTTGTTTCCAGAAGCTTATACTCGTCATTCACCCCTGTTGCTGTTCTCTGAAGTTGTCATGAGCATGTCTGCCTCCTCCTGTTCTCCTCAGCTCCCAGCAAGGTGGCGTCCATTATATTGGCAGCCTCCTTTGCTCTCCTCCACAGCCCCCTAGGCCCATCATTTGTCCCCTTTCCCCTTCCCTGAAGTTCTAACTTCCCTGAAGAAAATGGTGGTTTCCTCCGTGTATCTATTTGCACCCCTCCACTCTGTCATTTCCCTAAGACTCTAACAAATCATTCCGTATTGTCTTTTCCAGGAAGCTTCCTCTTTAACAGCAGGCTCTTATGAGAAGAGAATTTTAGGCAAGCTTTATAGGTCAAAAAATATTGCCTCAGTCACTAAGGCTTCTTTGCATGTCAGTTCCCATGAATTCAAACCTCACATGTATGACATCTCTTGAGTCTATATGAAGGAAGTTCTCGCACCTCAGAAATGGATTTCCTTCTTCAACACTCTCTCGTCTACAGGGGTTTATTTCCTTACTCTGCCAGCACCAGAGAGGATGTATCCCACTCACATTGGTGGACCTTTCTGGGGGCTAGAGCAGGGGTTTTTGACCTGGGGTACACAAACATTTTTAACATGAACATTTTAATAACTGCATTTCAATCTAACTGATTTCCTTTATAAGTCCGTTTGTTTTATGCTTTTAAAAACATGGAAAAGAGTCCATAGGCTTTATTAGATTGTCAAAAGGGTCCATGACAAGGAACCTTGGTTCCTTAGTTCCTGGGAAGCACCTCACTGTCTCTCCAGTTGTTTTTCTATCTCTCATCTTTACTTTGTATCACTGGCCCCAGTTTCTAAAATGACCCAGTGGTTCTTTTGGAGACATTTTTAAAAGGGAAAAGGAGTTAGATCTGTAGTTGCTCCTTCTCTTGCCACATTAGATTTAGAAAACTAAAGCCCATCAAGGTTAACATTGATCTCTACCATAATTCTGGGAAATGGTCATTAAACATATAGTTTGTGAACATTCAGAAAAGAATGAAGTGATTCCTGGGAGAAATAGACTGCAGAAGAACAAGTTATACCAAATTAATATTTCCTCTTGAGACAATTACTATACTCTTTCCTCTGGATCTTAGCCACATCTATGATTTCAATGATTACCTATATATAGAGGAATTTCAAATGTATATATCCACCCTATCTCTCTCCTTTGAGATCTGTGGAAAATCCTCACACTTCTCACTCTCTGCTGGACATTTCTATCAGGATATCTTGTCACCATCAAAGACTCAAGATGACCCCAATGAAACTAAAGATTTTCACACACACACACACACACACACACACACACACACACACAGACACACACCTTCCTTTCCTTGAAGAGAGGGTCCTGTGAGAGAAATTGATCAAAATATTCCCACATCATCTTGAGACAATTACGAGGCATGGTCCTTTGGAAGCATTTGAGTAGCCATTTTCAAGGAAGGTAAGTATATACCGTAGTACCTTGATGAGAGGACACAGGGAGTCTCTCTGATAGGTTCCCAGGGATTGGGGCTTTCTCCAAGATGGTTAGTGAATAAGAGCAAGAAGGATGGAACCTCGTCAGAAGAGTCCATGATCTTCAAAAGCAAGTGGGACAAGCTTTTCTTTCACTTTTTCCCATGGACTTACAGGTCAGAGTATACCAGAGGGAATATTTCTTTGGAGGAAGCAAGAAGTGGGGAGATTCCCTTCCTACGTCCAAGAAAAATAAATGATGATATGCAAGAAAAGCACATAAAAAACTATATGGGTTTCATTATAAGCTAAAAGACATCTTTATCCTCACTCCTACTCTAACTGATGAGTTGGGTTCTCAGAGCTAGGTTGGCTGTATCTTCCCTCCAAAGGTTCTAGGGGTATCTCTGAAAAGTTGAGCTGACTTCCCTTAATGCCACTGGCTCAAGACCCTACTTGTGTACTTCCTTCCAAATTTGTCAGTTGAGAATCATTTAATCAGTCAGCCTTAAACAGTTTAATAAAAGTGTATTTATTAGGTGACACGATAGGAGAAGTTGACTGCAGATGTGTGGCAGCTAGGTGGCACAGTGGATAAAGCACAGAGCCTGGAATTAGGAAGACAAGTTCAAATCCTTCCTCAGTCCTTTATTAGCTATGTGACCCTGGGCAAATCACTTCACTTCTGTCTTCCTCAGCTTTCTCAACTGTGAAATGGGAAAAATAGCACCCATTTCCCCGTGTTGTTGTGGGAATCAAATGAAAAAACATTTGTAAAGTGTTTGGCACATGTTGTTGTTGTTCAGTAGTTTTCAGTCATGTCTGACTCTTTGTGACACCATTAGGGTTTTCTTGGCAAAGATACTGAAGTGGTTTGCCATTTCCTTCTTTACTTCATTTTACAGATGAGGAAACTGAGGCCAACAGAGTTAAGTGATTTGCCATAGGTCACATAGCTAATAAGTATCTGGTGCCACATATCCACAATAAGATCTAAATGGGCTGAATGCAGAGCTCCAATCCTTTATTTCTGACTGTCTGCTAGGCATCTTCATCAGAATGTCCCAACAATACCTATCCTGCATCTGGGGAGGGGAGAATTAGTTTCAATTCAAGCATCTTTTGAGTTTACTTTTTCACCACATGCTTGGAAACAGCAAGTAGGATGTGAAAAAATGAATTCCTGAATATTAGAGCAGTTGCTTTCTTGGCCAACTTGTTTCTAGCATGTTAAAACCTCTCTATAGCACACAGGAGCACTATTGGCTACAGAATAGAAGTTAATATGATGTTTAGACACCATCCAAAGGATTATGAAAGACTCCAAACACCCTCATCTGAAAGCAATCCAATGTCATGGCTACCAAACACAGGGTTACATGGAGCAAGGCAGCTCTAGTCTCTTTGAGGGGAAAGGGGAAATGTTGACAAAGTTAAAAAAAAAAAAAAAAGAAGAAGAGGGAAATATCAAAGCTTTAATTAAAAATTTTAGCCTCAGGGCTAAATAGAGTGGAAAACAACAACTCAGCCCTGGAAGATTTAACTCTCATCATTGGCTTTTGCTAAATTGGGCCCTTTTCCTTGAAACATGATTGTTAACATGGGGATTTTATTCACATGACTCCTATTTGGTTTCATTTGGCTTCATGGAGCAGATGGGAGGATTTGATTTACTTGATACCTGTTCTATCTCTATGTGTTTTTGTCATCAGTAAAGATAGTTCATCTGGCTAGAACTTAGTTCCAGTGAGACAAAGATCTAATGGTAAGCTAATGGATATACTCTAATCTAACAAGAATCTAATCCCCACCCGTAGTGGTTAAGTCTGCAAAGAGAAAAAATTCTGACCCAGTCATCCCAATCAATATCTGGCCACTGGATCCAAATGACTCCAGAGGAGAAAGTAAGGTTGGTGGCTTTGCATGGCCTTCTCTCACTCAAATCCAATTCAATTGCAAGTCATGTCATCATCTCCCTGATGTCATGGCCACCTTCAAGAACAAAGGACAAACCACAATTTACCTAATAAATAAAGTCCTAGTTCAGTGCCTTATTTCCACATGGATACACCTCTGGGTTCTTGATGGATATATCGGAAAGCTCTTGATTTTACTGAGCTTGAGGGACTAAGCCACTTTCAAGATCTTGTAATGGTTTCTATGTTCAGGAACCATCCTGAGTTCAGAGATGTTCATTGCTAGAACATTGTTTAGCAAATGATGTGTTTTTGTTTGTGTTTTTCTTTTGTTTTGTTTTGCCACAGTAAGTCATAAATCCTGTCCAATAAAGCACAAACAAGTTGTTTCAGACAGGGAAATGGTGGATCATTGCACTTGGAATCAAGAAGACCCAAGTTCAGACACTTAATAGCTATCCGTGTGAATCTGGACAAGTCACTTACCCTCTCTCAGACTCAGTTTCCTTATTTGTAAAATAGAGATAATATTAATAGGACATCACAAGGGCGTTTTCAGGAGCAAATAGATAATGTACATAAAGTGCCTTGCTAATCTTAAAGCACCATGAAATGTTAGCTATTATTAATAATTTTCATTGACAGAGTGAGCGCTACTCACTGATGAAATCATGGATCCTTTAAAGTTCTGAAATGTTGACCAAAGGAGTACAATGACACTTCAAATTTAGGTTATGATTGGTGGGGACTGGTCTGTGGTTCCTATTTACTTTAATTTCAAATAGTAATAATAATGTGGGGTTTTTTATCCTCCAGAAAATAAGCCTAGTGACAAGTTTTGATCTGCCTTTGTTGTTCTGGAAATGTATCTGAGACATGAGATATTAAGTGGTGATAAAAAAAATTTCCATCATTGCATCCCCTTAATTGAGGGTTCTAAGAAGAGAAACATGTTAGGACAATCATGCTGCATTATATATTCATGGAGAGCCTGTTATCCACAACGCCATTTAGAATGCTAAAGTGAAAGCTACTTAACTCAGTCTCTAAGCCGATTGAGAAAGGTGACTTCTAGATCCATGCAGAAGGAATAAATGAATGGAAAACCATTTAAGTGCTTACTATGGGCCAAGCACTGGGCTAAGCTCTGGAAACACACATGGAGTTACAGAGGCTGAATCCACATGACAAATCAACTACTCATTGGGGTAAACTCAGAAAACTAGTTATTATGTTTATTTGGTAACATAAAGGCAAAACTGTACTGATGATTTTATTTGTGTTTTTTTTTCCCTTTTGCTTGTTAATCACTGTAACGACAAGCAAAGAAGTACTTATTGCCTAGTTTCAGCTATTTAATTATTTAGCACCTTATTTCAACTCAAGTTTCTTTTAGGCCTTGCCCATGATTATATCAAGTCTTTGTTAAGAAACAGAACTTGTGAACCCCACAACTTGTGAACACCAGAATTTGTGAACCCCTGTTGCTGATGCAACAGGAAGGGGTAGAACAGGGAGGAGCTTATATAAGGAGATATATATATATATATATACACATATATATATATATATATATATATATACACACATATATATATAAGGAGAAGCCCAAGCTGGGAAAGAGCAGAACTGAGGAGAGAGCACTTGTGGTGGCAGAATTGAGAAGGGAAACTTTGTGATGGCCAGGCACTCTGTCTGTTCTCTTTGTGTTGATTTTTGTTTGTGATACTTTGTATAGATGTCCTGGGACCTTACTGGAAGCCCTGAAAGAGAGTTTTCTGATTGTATGTTTACAGAAGTCCTGGAGGAGGGTTTTGGATGTCCTGGGACTGTACTGATGATTTGTATTGAGTTCTCAGACCTTGTATGTGGGTCTCTGTTGATTTCATATATAGAAAGTGAATTGATGATGGTGCCGGCAATGTGCATGAATGTTGTTTTGACTCTGTTAAGCTTTGTCTTCCCAGAAACAGAAACCGTGAAGGACTTGAGGTAGACTGGACACTGTGAGCTTCAATATGGAATGGGAAATGGATGAGAAACTGGACAAGGAGTTGAGAGCTCCCTACCTGTGAATCCAGGTGACAGTTGGGTAAATTCAGGCAAAAGTTGGAACCATGGAAGAGGAACCCTGGAATCTGAAAGCCAGCCTCAAATCAAGAGGAAAAGATCTCTCCTTGGGTACTTGATGCTGACTGAGAGTATCATGATTTACTGTGGCCTAGGGGTGGAGAACTTTGACCTTTGCACTTTGTATCCCTTAAGGAGGCCTGCTCCTTAAGGATGATTGAGTCAAGGACTTACTGAATGATATCTTTTGCTTAAAACTATGGCCACTTTAGTGATAAGTTGTTATGTCATAACATTGTGAAAGCTGTACTTTGGTTTCTGTCAATGTTTTGTCTTAGTTTATTACTGAATAAATAGAGAGTTCACTATACTATGTAATCAGAATCTTAAAGCTGTTCACAGCAGCAGTCCTCTGGAGAGCTGCTCGGGCTTGGCTTTACAACCACTAGTGTTGACATTGTGTAGACACAGTCTTTTTGGAATGAACCTTTTAATTTCATCATTATAGGGAACTCCATATAAAGAAACTTCATATACCAAAGCAGATGGACATTGCTTTCATCCCTCATTTACTCTGTTATCCAGTGACACTGATCTCCTTGCTCTTTAGTGCACAACCCCATCCCCATCCCTCTAACTCTGAGTATTTTCACTAACAGTTCCCTTCATATCTGGAAATCTCTCCCTTTTCTCTCCCTTCTGCCTCCTAGTTTCTTTAGCTCATAGTAGGCAATGCTTGTTGATTTGACTTTTAGAAAAAAAAAAGTGGCCTTAAAACTCCAGATGATTGAGATAAAAGTAGTTTGGGCTTTAATAATCTAAATAATTGCCTCAAGTTTCCATTTCTTGTTATGTAGACACAGTGGTAACATACTACAATCTTCCTGAAGCATCAGCTCATGTGGGTGTGACAATGGCTGCATGAATAACTTTGGAATTCCCCAGTTTGAGGGCCTCAGCTATGCTGTGGTCTATTGACTCCCCGAGGAATTTTTTTTCCCTTTATTTTCTCATGTTCAATAACCTGTAATAGGATAATTAGGCTGTTAGGTGCCCCATCCATTCTATAATTGTAAACAGATCAAAACGTCTAATTATGATTCTCCTCTGGATTACAAGAAAGTGAAAGAAAGCCAGCACACTGTCATTGTTTCTATCAGTCTGTCTGTGTCTCTGTATCTTTGTCTCTTTGTCTCTTTATCTCTGTCTCTCCCTTTCTCTCTCTTTTGAATTCATTTGCATAATTTTCACCTAAGCATTGATCTCCCTAGGGGATAGACAAGTAATCTAACTCCCTCACATTTACACACACACACCAGTACCACCTACTTACATGTTTGTGTAGTGAGTACAGGATGAGGAGGCAATAGAGGTTAGGAAAGTACATCCAATTTCTTCAGAACAACTCTGAGCTGGTGAATTTCTAAGTTGCTCTGATAGTCATCACTCCCTGGCCACTCTACCAATCAGATAGGCTGAAGGTGTTTCCATGCAAAGTGTCTGATTTTAAGTCATTAAGTGGATTCACTCATACCCTGAAACTCAAACTGCCTATTCAACTTTCACACACTATAAAACCCACCCAAACTGGCCTTCCCACTGTCCTTCATGTATGACACATCCACTCTAGGTCCAATCTAGGGCTCTAAGGTCTGTCCAAAAGTCCTCACTGTTTGGCTAAGAAAATACTTGTATATAAATGAATGTGCCTAGGAAGTTAGGAATTGCCTAGACAGAGGAATCTGGAGATAGGAATTCCCAAATACAAATCCAGTCATTTAATCTCTGTCTCCATCAGTTTCTTCATCTGCAAAAATGGAGATCTACCTCACAAGGTTGTTGTGAGGATAAAATGAGGTATTTCTAAATGCTTTGTAGACAAATAGATAAATACTAGCTATAACTGTCCACCACACCTTCAAATACATTCCCCCACTCCACCCCCAAATACAGCAGTGGAGGGTTGGAGAGAAGGAAGGCCTTTTCCCACACACATCCTAAAGACAAAGCTGGGATGAAGCTTTTGTGTATCCAAGGCAAAGTTTGGAAATTATGCCCACTGTGGGCATGTTATATTTCTCTTCAATACTTTAAGAATCTGTTATTTCATCTATGTGGGCGTTATCTTCTCTGATAGAGATTAAACTCCTTCTATGACTTAGGCAATTAGTCAATCAACAAGCACTTTTTTAAAAATAGTTTTTTATTTATGTCTTTTGTTTTTACTTTACCTGCATTTCCCATCATATATCTTTCCCCAACTCTCCCAGAAAACCATTCCTTATAATCAAGATTTTTTTAAAGAAAAAAAAAGTTCTGCAGAATTAAGCGATATTTCAAAAAAGTCTGTTGTTATATGCAGCATTCCTCACCTCTGCAAAGAATCTGCAGAAGTTCAACACACACCTATGAAACATTCTCTCTGTTCAGGAACTGTCCTAGGTTCTGGGGATACAAAGACAAAAATGAAATCATGCCTGCTTTCAGGTAGCTTACATTCCTTAGGCAAGACAACATGTACACAAATAAGTACAAATAAAATGCATACAAGCTAAATCCAAAGTGGTTTTTGAGGAGAGGCACTGACAGTTGGGGAGATCAGAAAAGGCCTGGTATAGGAAGCATCGTTTGAACAGAGCTAAGAAGAAAGCTGGGGATTCTAAGAGGCAGAGGTGCAGTATAGAGGACATGCTATATGCAAAGACCCGGAGTTGGGAGATATAATGTTATACGTGAAGGACAGCAACAAGGCTGTTTGGAATGGGCATTACAAGGTGTTAAGAAAGTTGTGGAAGGCTTTATGTGACAAACAGAGAGGTTTATATTTAGATAAGGATAGGAACTGGACTTGTGATTTAATTAATATAAAGAGTTCCCAGGTGAGGAAAACCTTTTCTACCAGTGCAAATTGGCACCTTTTCGGCAACTTCTAGTCTTTTTTTTTTCTTTTGATGAGGAAAAGCAGGGGAATTGGGGCTAAGTGACTTGCTCAAGGTCACACAGCTAGTAAGTATCAAGTATCTGAGGCCATATTTCAACATAGGTTCTCCTGACTCCAGGGCCGGTGCTCTATTTATTGCACCGCTTAGCTGCCTCTGCGACTTCTCGTCTTAAGAGAGATGCTCAGAGCTCTGAAAGATTAAGGGACTTGTTCCAGGTCTCACAGACAGTAGATGTCAGAGGTTTTCCTGCCTTTAAGGACAGTTTTGTAACCACTATCCTGTGTCATGTGGGAGCCAAAGGAGTTCCTTGAGTAAAGGAGCAGTAAAGGAGCACAGTGAGATCTATCATTTTGCCACTTGGGTGAAAGATGGATTGGGGAGAAGGTGGGTTTAAGGCTGAGAGACTAATCAGGTACTCATTGTAATTATCTAGGCAGTTGGTATGAAAGCCCAAGCTGAATTTAAATGCTTTGGAGAGTTGCTATGGTTGGAATATGTATCTATCACCCTCATCTTGTGATAAGGCTCTTCAACTTAAGCTGAGTCTTTAAGACAACTAATGTAGTCTGTCACTGGGCCTATCCTAAGAGTCAGGAATCATTCCATCTCAAAGTTGGAAGATACTTTAGAGGTAATCTAATCCAATCTGTACCTGGGAAAAAAAAGTCCCCTTTACAATATACTTGATAAATTGGTCATTTGGCTTTTGTAGGAAATCCCCAAGTAAGAGGAACCTCCCTGCCTCTGGAGAAGGCAAATGTGTTGTGTATAACTCTAATTATTATGATGTTTTTCCTAACATCAGTGTCTCTGTCATTTCCCCACAATGTTCCAAGATATGCCCCCGGGGCCAATTCAATTAATTTTTAACAAACATTTATCAGCTTGTTAAGCCAAAGAAAACAAGTTTAAATCCCTCTTGAATGTAAAATCCCTTCAAGTTCTTGAAGCTAGTTATTATATTCCCCTCAGTCTTCTCCAGGCTAAATATCCCCAGATCCTTCCACTAATCCGTGTTTGGGAGATCTTGGGGCCCTTGATGGTACTAGTCACTAGCCTCCAGACTCATTCCAGTTTGCTATAATGCAGCCCCCAGACAAGAACACATTCCTCTAGACATGGTATAAGCATAGCAGAATACAATGCTACTATCACCCCCATGTTCTGGATTTCAGGACTCAAAATGCAGTTAGTATAATAGCACAGCATTTCTCCTATTGGGTTCCTGGGCCTTTAAAACGACTAAATAGATGTTTTTCAGATGAACTACTGACCAGCCATGCCTCCCCAGTCTAGGACTTCTAAAGTTGATTTTTTGAACCTAAGTATAAGATTTTGCATTTATTAAATTTCTCATTATCCAATTTAGACCAATGCTTTATCCTATCAAGATATTTTGGACTCTGTTATACAATACATAAGCCTTCCCAGTCTGTAAGTCTGATAAAACAAGCCATCTATTCCTTCATCCAAATCATCGATAAAAATATTAAATAACACAGAACTAAGTACAAATCTCTAGGAATATCATTAGAAACCTTCCAAACTGACCAGAATTTATTAAGCATTTGCGTCAGGCATTAGAAACACAAAGAAAATTAAATAATTCCTTCCTTTAAGGAGCTTATACTCCATTGGGAGAAGGAGAGGTCAAACAAATACACAAATAAGAAAAAAATCATAAAGTAATTTTTGTGGTCAGGACATTGTATCAAGAATTAATTGAAGGACAATGTATTAATGATAGAACAAGGACTACCAAGGGCACAATGAAATTGTGGAGAAGAGTGTAATAGAGACCCTGAAAGGATGTGGCTGACACGGAAGGCTACGAGAGAGCAGGGGATAGTGGTCAGAGAGTTAGCTGAAGAAGCCCACAAATTAGAATCACAAATGAGATCATGAAGAGTCACAGGGCACTAGGGGTTTTCACCTCCCAAACCTGGGGAGGAGGAGGTGAGGTAGTATTCAAGGAGGAGACTCCCTCTTTGGGTCTGGTCTTTCAATCAAGTACCCTATCTGTTCTATTGATTAGCACACATCCCTCCATCTTCTCTACAAGGATAGCATGAGAGACTTTTCTTCCTTTTTTGATAAAATCTTGGTAAACTGTCATCTACAACATTCCTCTGACCTATCTGTTTAGTAACACTGTCAACAAAGGAAATTGTGTTAGTCCAGCTTGACTTGTTTTTGATGAAGCCATATTGACCACTGCCTCATTTTCTGAATTCTTATCAATCATTTCTTTAATACTCTTATAGAATTTTACCAAGAATTAGAGATAAACTCATTGACCTAAAGCTTGTATATATTTCTCTGTCTCTGTCTCTCTGTCTCTGTCTCTGTCTGTCTCTCCCTTTCTGTCTCTCTGTCTCTGTCTCTCTGTCTTTCTCTGTCTCTCTGTCTCTCTCTATCTCTCTCTCTCTCTCCATTTTCCCTTTTAAGTTCTGTAGTACCTCTCCTAACTTCACAATCCTTCAGACATCACTGATAGTGCCTCATCAATCACATCACTCAGTTATTGTTTCAGTTTTGGTTTTTCATGCCTTGGAATGTGATTCATCAGGACCTAGTGACTTAAAACCCATTGAGGCAAAATAGTTGATCTCTTGCCATTTTCCTACTTATCTTGGATTTCAAACCTCTTTTAGTCATTTTAAATCCAAAGAGCAGCTGAAGAAGAACAAGTTGGCCCAACCACATATGTTTCCTTGACACACTGGATCCCCAACCCCAGTCAGCCCTGTCTTCCTGTGATATCATCATGCTGTTCTCTCTACTCATCTACCATTTCTGCTAAACCGCTGCTGCTACTTTCTGCTGACATCTGCTGATTGTCAGCTGAATTTTTCCCTCACTGAGTCATCGCTGCTCTTTGGGCCACCAGTCCCTCTTCTGTTGCTGTTCAGCTTCTTCCCCAGAGATGGAGAGTTTCCTATTTTTTTAGCTCAGTGATTCCCAAACTTTTATTTTGCTCACAGAGTTATAACCTTTGCTGTGAGGAATCATAGCACACTGAATATTTAAACTGGCAACAAAAGAGTGTCCGGGAAACTGGACCTACAGAACTATGACTCAGGCCTATGATTCCTCCACTTCTACTTCCCCTCTCCCAAACCCTCACTCCCCCTCCTTTCTTTCTGCCCCCAGGATTCTCAGTAAAGGAGGCTAGAACCCCTAGTATGAGTCAAGCTGTAAAGAGTAGGCAGAAAATTGCAGCTGAGTGAGTGTGAAAGTGTTGGGTTATGTTGAGGAGAAACAGATAGGGCTGGGATATAAAATCTCAAAATACACGAAAGTTTAAAAACTTCTCACTGTTCAAGAGGGTAGTTTGTTTTTAGTTTCTGATGCATTAATTGCATATTCAAAAGGAACTGAATTTATGGTGAAGTACAAAGCAGGTAGTTTATAATTCATGAAGTTGTAAATGAATACGAAGAAAGTAAAATTAATTGGCTATACCACTACACAACACCCTTTGATAATCATTGATTTCACCTGATAAACTACCTGCTGGGTTTGACTGGCCAGAGGTTAAATCATTCTTTAAAGACCACATTGACTCTGCTTTTTTTTCCTTTCCCTTTCTTCTACTGTATATATACCAGAGAGAAATTTTGGAAAGTAGGGTAATGTGTGAGTAGGATAAAGCCATTGCAATTCCACTATTTCCTACCTTAATCTTTGCCTATGAGTTTATGTCTTTATTATTTTGGAAGTATATTTGGTACCCTAATGTTGGACAGAACAATTTCTAAAAAGTAGGATTTTACACGTTAGGCAAATGGTATCAACTTGTGACTGTTAGGAAAAGGTTTCCACAATCAAGATTTAACTAACATAGTAGCTTTCACATAGTTGTTTGGTTGTTGTCCTTAGTTCTTGAAGAGGACCAACATGGCATGACTATGCTGAAGTCAAGTTTCAGTGTGTCCAACTGTGGCTGATCAGACCAATACAAGCTTAGAATGCCTCTACTATAAGTTGGGCACAAATAGTCTGTGTGAACATTTGAGGTAGATTCTCCAAATTTGCACATCCTGCGTTTCCTTTGAGCTATTTCAATTCTTCTTTGCTCATAGGGCACCTTCTCTGATGTGGGCACACCATGCTGGGCTGTCCTGTGCCAGTGTCTCCCATGTCACACAATCAATTCCAGAGTCCTTAAGAGAGACCTTGAGAATGTCCTCGTATCGCTTTTTCTGACCACCACGTGAGCGCTTGCTCTGTGAGTTCTCCATAAAATAGTCTTTTTGGCAAGCATACATTTTGCATTAGAATAACATGGCCAGCTCATTGGAGATGCAGTCTCTGAAGCTCAGATCAAATAAAGACCTTAGTGTCTGGTACCTTATCCTACCAGATGATCTTCAGAATCCTCCCAAGACAATTCAAATGGAAGAGTTTCAGTTTCCAGACATGGCGCTGGTAGACTGTCCAGGTTTCACAGGCATGCAACAATGAGGTCAGCACACTGGCTCTATAGACTTCAGTTTGGTAGTAAGTCTAATACCTCTTCTCTCCCATACTTTCCTTCAGAGCCTCCCAAACACTGAGCTAGTTCTGGCAATGCATGTATCAACCTCATTAACAATGTGTACATCCCTAGAAAGTACACTACCAAGATAAGCGAACTTATCCACAGCATTCAAAACTTCTCCATCTACTGTAACCAATGGTTCTACATACGGTGGCTGATGGAATATCTGTGTTTTCTTGGTGTTAATTGTTAGGCCAAAATTAGCATAAGTAGCAGAGAATTGATCCACACTTGGTTGCATCTCAGCTTCAGAGGCTGCATTGAGTGCACATTCATCTGCAAACTGAAAATCATGTACCAACACTCCCTCTACTTTGGTCTTGGCTTGTAGCCTTTTCAAGTTGAAGAATTATCATCGGTGTGGTAGCTGACCTTGAGTCCATGTTTACCTTCACTGAAAACAGTTGACGATGTGACTGAAAACATCATGCTTTTTAAAAAGCATGGGAGCCAGCACAAGCCTTGTTTCACTCTTTTGGTGACCGGGAAAGCACAAGAGCGTTGTCCATTATCCAGAACCAGGCAAGCATGCCATCATGAAGATGAGGAACAAACTTCTCTGGGCAACCAAATTTTGATATAATTTTCCATAAGCCCTTACAACTGACAAATCAAAGGTCAGATCTACAAACATTATGTACAGACCTCTGTTCTGCTCCTGGCATTTCTCCTGGAGTAGTCAGCAAACTGTCAGTAGGCAGCAAACACCGTATTGACCATTCCTCAGCCCTTTCTGAAGCCACACTGACTCTCGGGTAGATGACCATCTTCCAGGTGAAGGATCAGCCTATTAAGGAGAACTCTGGCAAGAATCTTGCCACCAGTGACTAAGAGAAATACTCCCCTGTGATTGTCTGACCATCATAATGAAATACCAACTCACCATGGAACACTGTGCACGATGTTTGTAACAGTGTTTTTCCTCTCCCTTTTTCTTTTTCCCATAGTTGTCTTGTTAACAGTTCCATTTTGACCACTTGCAGGGAATTGACAAATTGTATCATTTAGAGGTAGAGATCTTAAAGTATTGCACCCACCCATTTTATTGGTGAAGGTGAAGAAACTGAGGCCTAGAAAGGTCAAGTATCTTGCTCAAGGTCACACAGACAGTAAGTAAACATCAATTAAAAAGTCAGGTAACAGGAACATCATGATGGAGAAGCATCCAAAAGGATCTTCAGAGCTGAAGAAGAGGGAGTAAGGAAGGATAAAGTGAAAGCAGATGATAGCTGGGGCAGCTATGTACACAATGGATAGAAAACTCTGGACCTGGAGTCAAGCAGACTCATCTTCCTTAGTTCAAACCTGCTCTTGGACATTTACTACTTGTATGACCCTGGGCAAGTCACTTAACACTGTTTGCCTCAGTTTCCTCATCTGTAAAATGAGCTGGAGAAAGACATGGCAAACCATTCCAGTATCTCTGCTAAGAAAACCCCAAATAGGGTCGCAGGGAATCAGACAGGACTGAAAAAGAACAAAACAAAAATGATTTAAGATAGCAGCTAGAGAAGTGAGTGAGCCACAGTAACAACAAAAGGGTTCTAAGACCACACAAAGAAGCCATCAGAAGCAGGACTAACAACATTAATGTAGTTGATCAGAGCTGGAGCCATAAGAACTCAAGTGAGAGAAGTTTTCCTGGCCACAATGCAAAGAACAAGAAACTGTTCAAAATCAATCTTCACCTCAGAACATGAGTTATCTGAAGGTTCATTTTTTTCTCTACAGATGCATGAGACTCTGTGAAACTGTACTCATTTTATGGGGGGGAGGAGGCAACAGGGTCAGAGAGAGAATTGGAGAACTATATTTTTTAATTGGCTATTCTCTCTCAATGAGATCCTTCTTTTGATTTGTAGTTTGCACTCTATTCATGAATAGATTAAACCCAAGATGGACACTTGAACTGAATGTGTCTTCCCAACATGCCACAGAAACATGAGATTCCAGAGCTAAAGGAGACATGCATCAAAAAGACATGTATGGGGGCAGCTAAGTGGTGCAATGAATAGAGCACCTGCCATGGAGTCAGGAGGACCTGAGTTCAAATCTGACCTCAGACACCATGTACTAGCCATGTGACCTTGGGCAAGTCACTTAACCCCAATTGCCCTGCCTTTCCCCCTCCAAAAAAAAAAAAAAAGCACGTACAAAAACAGAAATAAGAGCAGATAACTGAGGATGACTAAAAGAGTGTACTCCCTTCCTATAAGAATAGTGTCAAGGAAGTAAAGTTCAGAATAAGACAGGTAAGAAAGGTTGAGAACAACAAAAAGCTGGGGCTTTTAAAATCTCTTTGGTTAAGAAGAGGACAAAAGAAGAGTCAGATTAGTGTTCAACATGAACTAGTCAAAGACAATGAAAGGCTCTTGACTTGTTTTCCCAGGCTACATGAGTTTCTTACATATATGCCCCTCTCCCCCCCCCACCCCCGTACCCATTAATTCCATGAACCTTGGGCCCCTTTGGGAATATCCCAGAGAGGACTGCTGTAGTGTGGCCACTAGGAGACTAACTGTAAAAGATCTTGAAGCTACCCTCACTTCTCCCATTTCCCTTGAAATCATTGAGCCCACTCTTTCATAACCAGAGCCCCTGAGTAGCTACAAAGCCATCTTCTGGGTGTTGTGACAGCCTGGGTTTTCTCATTCACAACTGTGAGAAGGGTGGTAAGGCAGTAAGCAAAGTGCGGAAAGGTTGTAGCTCCCCGATCTCACAAGGCAGGCACAGTAAGAGTCAACCACGCCTATCAGTAAACGGTAGACTCAGGCTGAATTTACTCTTTGTAGCACCCCCTCGGGGTTATTTCTCTAGGGACAGGGTAATTTGTTTGCTCAGTCAATCATTTTGTTTCCTTTAATTCAGTCAGAAAAAGACGTCACAAAGAGATCAGGGGTGTTAACACCTTGTTAACACTTCATTACTCTCTTATCTACTTTGCTTTCTTTAACTACTTCACCTGGAGGGGACTGAACCCCCTTCTTTAGATAATTTACCAGCTTCTAATTGCCCAAGCTCTACTTTTCCAGTTCTCACATTAAGGGGGAAAAAAAAAAAAAAAAAAGGAGAACCTGAACTTCCTGAACTTCCCTCTCAAAGTGAGAAGACTCATTGCCAGTCCATGAGTTCATCATTTCTATTGGCATCCTCATAATGCAGGCTTCCCAAATGCCTGATAAACAGCCCACCCACCCTTAATAACTTGTAAACTTTTTCTGCTAGAGCAGGGATTCTTGACTCTGCGTGTGTATGCGTGTGTGTGTGTGCGTGTGTGTGTTTGCCTGTGTGTATCATGGGCCCCTTAGCAATCTGGTGAAACCTATGAGCCTTTTTTTCAGAATAATACTTTTAAATACATAAAATAAAATTTAAAAGATTACATTGAAATAAAAATGGGTTTTTTTCTTTCAGAATTCAGAGATCTGAACTCTAGCCACAGACCCCTGAGAAGACCATGGACCTCAGGTTAAGTAGGAATTTCTATCCTATACTACTCATATAGTATCACAAAGTCCCTTCTCTCTTTGTTATGACCTGTACTGCTATAGCTAGCTTATGTCAGCCTCTAAAAGCACTGGACTGTGAATTTAGCTCTGGGTTATCAGGTTAGTTAACCTCTCCTGACCTTGGTTCCATCACCTGTAAAATGAGGGGGTGCTGCAAGATCCATTAAATTATGGCTGCCTTGATTCATTTCCTAATGTCTAGTTTGTGGTTTCTATGACCTTTCTTATGAAGTGTCTAGGGATGTATTTGCTTCTTAGAATTTTTTAACTACAAGTGTCATACTTTTTCTGGGTAATGTAAATGAAGTGATACAGTTTGCTATGGAACCAATACATGCATATACATATTTATAAAGAAATATATGAATAATTGAGGTTTCTCTCCTGTTAGAATCTGTGTGTATTGGAAACCTGTTTCCCTTCCCCTGTAGAAATCTCATTTACCATTCACATGCAGGAAATAATTATAAGTACCTCCATTTTAGGTCTCAAGGGCCTTAAAAAACTCATGCCTCTATTAAGTGACTACCATTAGAGATATGAGATCATTTTTCAAAGGAAGTCTTCCTCTAAACTGCCTGCCCAGTACAAGGAGGATAACCCTGGTTCATTCTCTCAAGTGAGGCTCAAGCTGTTTTTGATTGCCAAAGGCTGGGGTCTACCTTAAATCTGAACTTTTCAACAAAGGATGGCTGGTGTCTGGATATACTGTGTAAGAAATTTGTCATCTAAATTAACTTCTTTTTTTCTCTAATTCTCCTTTAAAAAAAGAAAGAAAGAAAATAGTACCTGTTCCCTCTACAGTGAGTAAAAATTTAGCTGTATAAAGCTCTTGCCATGAAAAAATTAGATAAATTCAGTGTGTCTCTCTAAGCTGCTCCTTTGCCCCATTTCTGGAAGTAAGTTCTGGAATGAGACATGGTAGTCATTAAAAAGGCTCTATTAAAGCTAGCCAGTAGATCTGGGCTCAGGAAATGAAAAAGAAACGTCTCTCCAATTAGAGCCGAAGGAGAATTTTAGGTATGTACCAGGTCCGTAATTATCCTGTTGGAATGTATCCAAGAAGACATTGGGGTTAAGTGCTCTACCCTTGTGCGGTGAGGAGTTCCACATCCCTAGTGATCAAGAGAGAAGCTCTGGATCTCATTAGACATATTCCAATATTTAGTTGCTATTATGGAAATTAGTTAAAAATCAATTTGTTGTTATTATTAAGTCATTTCAGTCGTGTCTGACTCTCTGTGACCTCATTTGGATTTTCTTGGCAAAGATACTGAAGTAGTTTGTCATTTCTTTTTCCAGCTGGTTTTTCAGATAAAGAACTGGGGCAAACAGGGTTAAGTGACTTGCCTAGGGTCACACAGCTATTAAGTTTCTGATATATAAACATTTGTTATTGTTGTTGGGCAGCTAACTGGTAGAGTTGATGGAGTGCCAGGCCTGGAGTCAGGAAGACTCATGTTTGTGAGTTCAAATCTAGTAAAAAATCAATATATAGTCATGTTTATTCATAAGACATATTTTATCCATTTCTTAAAAGGAAAATCCCTTTCCCTCACTGTCTCCCTGTAAAGATATGTGGTGGTTGACTGGTCATGAATTAAATCTGCAAAAGCTTCAGTGTAGTCACTGGAGTAAGCTGAGTTAGTTTATTCAGAGATGGGGCAAATACCTTTTTAATGAATTATGTAGGTAATCATTAAACATCTCAGGGGGCTTGTTAACATTGAAGAGATGACTGATTGTAGAATATCACAACAGGCACCACATTTTCTAAAAGAAATGGTTCATATATGAAACATACTTCCTCTCTGTGATTAGAATTATAGTGAGAGAATAAAAGGAGGAGTGGCTGAGATATGCAAAGCAGTAGTGCAAGTGTCTGGATACTGAGCAGAATGGTTCCCCAGGTCAAAATTGGAAAGCAGCCATCTAAATCCAATCCCCTCCCATTACAGGCAAAACTGAGGTGCAGACGAATAAAAGACTTAGTCAACACGAAACATCAACTAAATGACCAAATGGGAATTTAATTTAACCCACCTTTCCGGAGTACAGGTCCAGTGGTTCATTCCATTATATTACCCTTCAGAAACATGGACTAAGAGGTAGAAGCAACTTCTTGCATTACTATTTCTTTTTTTTGGGGGGGGGGGGCAGGTAATTGGGGTTAAGTGACTTGCTCAAGGTCACATGGCTAGTTTTTGTGTTAAGTGTCTGAGGCCAGATTTGAACTCAGGTCCTCCTGACTCCAGGGCCGGTGCTCTATTCACTGCACCACCTAGCCACCCCTGCATTACTATTTCTTGTTCTTCATAGATGTGTTCCTTTGCACGGCAATATCCTTCCAACTAGGATTTGTGTGTTCAAAGGGGATACCACTATTAAGTGTGTGCCAAGTCTATTTCTAATATAACAGAATGGTCTACCTAAATGATCTACATAGCATAATGTAGTGGGGAAAGACTTGAATATGAAGCCGGGAGAGACTATAATTTGAATCCTGCTTCTAATAATAACTAGTTATATGACCATAGTCAACTCACTAACTTTCCCAAACCCTAGATTCTTTATCTGCAAAATCATCAACATCACCAACAGCAACAGAAGCATCAGTGGTAGATGGTTCAATGAGTAGAGAGCCAGCCCTGGAGTCAGGAGGACCCGAGTTCAAATGTTGCCTCAGATACTTGTTAGCTGTGTGATCCTAAGCAATTCACTTATCGCTGTTTACCTCAGTTCATCTGTAAAATGAACTGGAGAAGGAAATGGCAAATCACTTCAGTATCTCCTCCAAGAAAACCCCAAGTGAGGTCATATAGAGTCAGACATGACTGAAACAACTCAACAACAACAACAGCAACACCTACAGTATTATTGTGATGATCAAATGAAATAATGTGCATTTAGCTGGTATAACAAGTGTGGCACTCAGTGTGGCACTAGTATCTCCCATCTCTCTCTCTCTCTCTCTCTCTCTCTCTCTCTCTCTCTCTCTCTCTCTCTCTCGGCTGACTCATTCACCCCAATCTATACCCACTCTATCTAGAGGATCTGTTTTGTTGGGTTTTTCTTCCTCCCACCGGAGTAGGGGGCAGCCATGGCTGACATATGGCTTACCACTTGTTCTTAGCATGCCTTAGAGTAACCCTAGTGTGGGGGTAATACAGTCCTAATACTTGCCACTATTCAAGAGCCACACTATTTCCTTAGTCCCCATCAGTGTGCTTTCCATTTCCACAAATCAGATAGGACATAGTTATTATACAATAGTCTCCCTGGATTCAAACTGTTTTTGATTCAGTTTCTCAGTAATAAATGTCCCAAGTCCTAAAAACAGTAAATTAGCAGCTAAGAGAAAAATGCGCTACAGGCATCAGTCAATACTTTTGCCTCAGAGAAGAACTGCTTTCTCTTAGATCTGCAGAACTTCATTTTTCCAAAAGCAATTTTTCTGTTTTTCACACCAATTTTCTGCCTTTTTATTAAAAGGCAGTACCTCACATAGCATAAAGAACCTTATGAACCTTAAAACATTCTATTCAATTTGGCAAATAGTAAGCATTCATTAAGTATTTATTCTGTGCAAGAAATCCAACCAGATACTGGGGGTTAGGGAGTGGGGGGAATAAAAATGAAACAGGTCCTGCGCTCAAGGAGTTTTCATTTTTGGAAGAAGGGAAAGATGATACAACATGTGCATAGCTTAATTACTGAACCTCTATGGGCCTTAGCTTATTAACCTATAAAATAAAAAGGTTAAAATTATGTCATAGCTTCCAAAGTTCCTTCGAGCTCCCAGTCTATGATCCAGTGTTTCTAAGTAAATAGTATATACAGAGTTGTACAATGTCTTCTAAGAGTGCTTGAGTACTTAGGCCTTGTGCAGTGAAGATCACTCAAAGTCTGCTTTGAAGGAAGCTGAGAATTCCAAAAGGTGAAGAAGGTGAGCAGGGAGTTCATTCCAGGCATGAGGGAAAACTTGTATAAAGACATAAAGGCAGAAAAAGGAATTTTATATGATGGGAATAGTTAGCATGTGTGACAGGAACAGAGAATGGATGAATGGAAGTAGGACGAAATAACACTGGAAAGATAGGTAGGAACCATATTGTGGAGGACTTTAAATGCCAGGCTGATGATTTCATGTGTTATCCTAAAGGCAATATGGAGACACTGAAAATACAAGTGTCAACTATTATTACAGACAGAACATCAGAAGTAGATAGATAGACACCATATTTTGCTAACTTCATACAGATCAAATAGAATTTAACTTAACATTTACATTATTACTGGCACTCCTCCAAAGGATATTCAGATTCATCTGTTTTGAATGGCTCTGAATGATTCTTCCAAGGAGAGAGCATTGTCCAGAAAGGGCAGTAGCAGTAGAATCAGAGGACTTGTATTCAAATCCTTCCTCAGACACTTAATACATTTGTGACTTTGGCCAAGTCACTTAACTTCCCTAGCTCTCCATTTCTTCAATTGCAAAATGAGAAAACAAATGGTTTCTAAGCCCCTTCCATTTCCAAACCTGTATTCTTTAGTTCTCGTTTTGGTAAAAGCCAGTGATGTATTTAGTATCTGTCTATGCCTACAAGCATAATGTTTTCCCCTCACCACCCCAATGGTTTGTATATGTAACCGTAAGTTCTGTGTCAGTCACTCTCTAGTTCCCATTGTATCAGGGTTGGGGTGTTGACAAATATAATTTGACTTTTCTCCAGATGTTGCTGACATTTATTGCACTACCCTTAGATGAGCAATCAAAGACACTTAGCCAGAAGATCGGCACAAGAATAACAATACTTTACACCTCTATATCACTTTCACTTCTAATCTGAGACCTACAATAACCCTGTGAAAAACACATGCTGCCCGAGCAGATCCTGCAGCATCCGAGGCCCCAGGAGATAAGGTGTGCAGAGCTGTGGAGTGAGAGCTCATTTGTGGTGGAGCAAAGGGAAAGTCAGTATGCTGGAGAGGAGCTATTTGCAAAAACTTCTTAGAGAACAATGAAACTTACATCTTTGCCCCTAAGTAAATGTTGTGGACCAACATTAACATGCGTTTCGAGTTCCTTTTATTTCTTTTATGTTTGGGAAGAAACATTCTGCAGTATCAACTCCTACACAGAATTGAGTCTGAGGCTATGTTCACATATTGCCAAAGCAGCCAATGTGAAGATGAAAAGTGCCAATTCTACCAACTAACTGTTTTAGCAGCAAGACAATAAGCACTCTGGTTTGATGGATGCATTGGCCTGCAATATGTGAGTGTTTGGATGTGTCTCCTACCATTTGTAGAAAGCAACCTCCAGAGCACATATTTTGGTAGAAATTAGTCATTGTCCATCTGGTGAATCAGGTGATAATACAATATTATAGAAAACCCACTAGATTAGATACCAATAAGCCTGAGTCCCAATCCTGGCTCTGTCACTAACTTGCTAATCGACTGTGGGAAAGACATTTAACCTCTTCAATACTTTTTTCTCATTTCCAAATTAGAAATTAAAATGTTTGTTATATCTGCTTTCTAGGGCTGTTAATATAGATTAAATGAGAGTGTTTGTGAAAGCTTTCTTGAAAAACCTAAGCACTCTATAAACAGAGTTGGCAATTGTGTATATAATTTATGAATGAATGGCTGCCTTAGAAATACAAAATGGGCTACAGGTGTGTTTCAGCCAGTGTATTAGATCTTTTCTGTCTTATTCTATGCAACACATATGTAAACTGAATTTTGATCAATCAAATCCATTTTAAATGCATTATGACTTTTTGCAGAAGGAAGCTGTGGTTGAATTCTTTTGTGAAATGAATAATCACTCCCAGAGTTATATATTTTGTAATGTGATGGCACTGGATTTTGAGTGGCTAATTTGTAGCTTGTAAGGACTTTAGACTTTGAGAGACTTATTTGCATATGAAATAGCCAGGAAAGCTAAAGCTTGGCAGAGAGGATGAGCTTGCTTGGAGGCAAAACAGAGAAACTAAGAGAAAAGGTTCAAAAGGAGAGATCTTGGTGTCTAGAGCAGGGATAGGGCTGCTTTACAGATGGCAGGTTTAAGACTCCGGGAATGGGTAGGGGATGGTCCTAGGATAAGGGTATAGAATTATTTGGCATGCTTGTGATGGGGACACTGGCCAGTGAAGGACCAGCACTTGAAGCACAAATATGTATTTTCTACCTGGTTTCCTTAGAGCATTTGCAAATATTTACTTACAGTTTTCAATCCAACCAGACAGAAATTTTGAGAAGCCAGTTTCAAGTCATGGGTTGGGTCTTCTGATGACTGTTGAAACCAGAAAAACTGATGATTTAGGAATAGCTGAATCAGAACTGAGTGTACATATAAAAGGTATTGACCTGCTCAGTCTCATTTCTTTGGCATTTTAGAGTGAAGAGGCATACTTAAGACTGGTCCTGAGCTGCTTGCTGGCTGGAGGAAAGGGAATGAAGGGAGAGGGGAAGGAATCAGCATATATATGACTTGCTATATATATACATATATATATATATATGTGTGTGTATACATATATATGACTTGCCCAGTAACTTACACAGCTAGTAAGTGTCTCAGGTCAAATATGAACTCACTTCTTCCTAACTCTAGGCCCAGTGCTCTAACCATTTCACTACCTTGTTGCCCAGAAACTGGGGCAAGGATAGCTGTCTATAGTTCCCAACTGGCCTGTTCTTGAGCACATGGCAGTCTGTTTTATTTTGTATTTATCTTTTCTGATCTTAGGTGAATAAATATCCTGAGATGGGAGTACACAAGCAATTCTGTATGTTCAGGGACTCCAGAGGTTCCATGAGATCCTACTAGAAGATAGAGCTGATAATAATGGCCAGAGAAAATGGTAGTAGCAGCCCCCAAAGTCAGGAGCTATCTGAGCAACAACCTTGAGAGGGACGTAGCCAGGCAGAAACCTTGTGAGACAGAGACAGACAGACAGAGACAAAGATGGAAAAAGACAGAGGTAGAGACAGAGGTAGAGAAAGGGAGAGACAGGGAGAGAAGAAGGAGGAGGAGAGGAGAGAGAGGAAGAGAGAGATAAAAAGACAGACAGAGAAAGATAGAGGCAGGGAGGAAAAAGAGTTGGGAAGAAAAAGGGGAAAGAGAGAGACAGAGACAAACACACAGAGAGAAGGAGAAACAGCAGCTGCTGCTTCTAGTAACCGGAGTCTGTCCAAGCTGGGAGAGTGGCCCCAGATGGGGTGCTATATGATCGACTTAAGACTCCTAGGATCTCAAGGAAGGTGGTGCCATAACTCTTGAGGAGAAAAGCTCCTGAGCCCTTGATGCTCCTGAAAAGAAGAAGGTTTCTGCAGTGGTTTGTGACATTGTGGACTGGAGGGAGGAATATGCCAGGACTGTGAGAATCTAAAGAGAATGTTTGTAAAGTGCCCAGCACAGTACTTGGCACATAATGGGTCATTAATAAATGCATATTCCTGTCTCATCCAGAGCCTGTCCAATGACTCTCTCCTAGTGTGCCCCATCGTTCCAGGCCCAGGATCTGTTGTTGCCATGTTCTCTGTTCCTTAAAAAAGTGTCTCTCTTCCTAACAAGGACAATTACATATTTAAATTCCTTATACCTCCCAAAGTGAAAATTAATTAATCTTATTAATTCATCCATGCAGATGAAAGTCTTGCAGAAGACCTCCTAGGCAGGGTCTTCTTTTCATCTATCCAATGCATTTTAACTGTGACCCTCTGGAGACAATGCGCCTCTTGTCTAATCCGAAGAAGAGATTCTAATGATAGAATTTCAAATGGGTTAGGTCAGCAAGTTGAGGCCATCAAAGGCCAGTGGGGTAGATATTTTTAAAGAGTCAGCAGCAACCAAATCACTCTGTGTGGGCAGCTGGCTACTCTGTCTGTACATAGAGTTGTGTCCTTTTGGAAAGGCAACTGTGATAGAAATCATACTAGACTAGAAGTCACAAGACCTGGGTTCAAATCCAGACTCTAGGGCTTCTCAATCTGTGTGAATAGGTTGTCCTTTTTAAGTCTCTGTTTTCCCATTTGTAAAACTGAGATTTTAACTCCGCCTTGGGAACTGTGGGGTTCCATATGAACAAAAATGTGTATGTGTGTGTGTGTGTGTGTGTGTGTGTGTGTGTGTGTGCGTGCGTGTGTGTGTGTGTGTGTGTGTGTGCCCCAAATCGCCCTGTCCATTTCATTGCATGTGAGTGCAAGGCCTATCACTACATTTGGGAGCCCAGCCAACATGCACAGGTGTTCAGTTAGTCTTTTGCCACAACCCTTGCTCACCTGTTTTGAGAACTTCCTAAATGACTACAAAAGCCACTTAGAGACCTGCATTTAATAACAGTCCCCTGGTAATAAGTAAGTTGTTTTCCTTTTGAACAGTTCAAGCACAGCTGTTTGTTTTATAACCCTCCCTAAGGAGGAGACTGGGTGAGGGGGAATTAGCCCTGTCCCTTAGACACCTTGACCACAGAGGCAGGCACACACTCACCCCAGCCTCCACACATAC